>JAUMTR010000012.1:21878048-21890243 GCA_032270685.1 Microctenopoma stevenorrisi
GACCAGCCATAAAAGGATGCTGAAACCTGCTGTCTCACTCTCTCTTCCTGATCTGACGCCGTGTGCGGTGGCTGTGTCCTCTGTTTTGTTGCGGCTGGAGCCGGTCGTAACAACAGCACAAATACGGTGATTGGTGGTTAACTAACGTTAACTAAAAATGAGGCTGAACAAACAACTGATTGCTGGTGCTTATATGGCTCTCAAATCTATACCTCTACTTTTTTGGTCTTTATCTGTTGTATGATTTCTGCGACATGTGAGTTTAGTTTAGATATCTATTGCTTGTTGTTGTTTATTTGTTAGGTTTTAGGAGTTGTGATTTTCCCCTGATGGTTGTGAAGGGAACACTATCAAAACAAAAGATACACAGACGCTGAGATCCTAAATGAAAGCACATGAAAGAGGACAAATATAGGAAATGTGTTTCCCTCTGAGATATAGTTAAGGATCTGTGCACGCCTTCTCAAGCATTAAACCTTTTATTATTAATACCCTAACAAACTAACCTCAACTTCACCTTACTCCAAATATTCCTGGACATATTAATACTATTATTATTAAAGTTTTAATCATAATACTATAATACTCTTCTTCTGCTGTGTCGCTATGTTGTGTTCATTCACTTTCATGTTTGGTGTCTGAAATATACATTATTTTGTAATAATGCTTTAATTATTTCCACTTCCTGGCATGTTGGAAAGATTGTATTGTGTCTAGTCCCCCCGCTGGTTCTGCAGTAACTTTTTTCTCTTATGTGTTATTGCTGCTGCTGCTGCTGAGACCCCATTTCTTCAAATGCATCACTGAAGCCTTATTTCATACTCCACACTCTGCCTCAAAATGGAAACGCATTTATCTGCTTCACTGACACATTGAAATCCATAAGTGAAGGCTGCCAGAGGAGACGGAGGGACGGATGGAGACAACAGGCATACATAGATGGAGATAGAGATAGAGGGTGTGTGGAGTCAGAGGGGGTAGGCACTGACAGCTCTGACTAATGGCTGTCATTACGGTGTCACTCCGTCATCACTCCCCGTTTTGATACTAACTAGGACAAACTATAAGGTGCTGGCTTCATAGTCTATAACATTCCTGAAAGCTGTACGATGCATTCACTCCACAGAAGCCTATTACAATGTTTAATCTGTATGCATTCATTAAGAAGCTACTGTTATAATACTGCCCATCATATACTACACGGTGATCTCTCAACTACTCTTAGCAGTTTCCCATTAGAAATATGCTGCAAAACTAATTTTGGGTGAGGCTCTCCCTTCGAACCAATCAGAGATTTGGAATTAACTTTTGCAACGTTCCTATTTATTGTAAAGCACAGTAGATCTAGAGGTAGGGTTGGCAGAGCAGTGCGGACTGATTGATATATCAAGGGGGACAAAAAGGGAAAAATAAGGATCCCATATTTGCTGGGAAATCATTATATTAAGCATAACTGAACTGGGAAAAGTATTGTACATCTGAATAGGACGAGCAAGTCTTAGTCAAAACAGTCAATAACCTGGATGAGTGAGTATACCGTGTACCACGTATCAGTGTGGTGGTGTAGTGGATCAGTGGGCCTGTAGCATGTAAGCAAATGTAGTACTGGTCATGATTGGTGGGTATGAGGCTGCGGGTCGTTCATGAATGGGTTGGGTCATGTGCAGATTTAATACAGAAATAGATACGGGTAACAAGCCTGATATGATAAGTAAGATTTGTGGGTGCTGTCATTTGTGTTCTCAAAGGGATAGAAAAGCTATGTGGCTGCAAGGTGTGTGCATTGCTCCGAGAAGGCAGCAGGCTGCACTATGTGAGTCTACTGGCGGTGGACAGGGTATGCTGCTGAAGTCTGCGTGGTGCATACTAGAGGACATGATCAGAGACATTTTGACAGAAAAGGAGAATCTACATACTAGACATTTTGACTATTGTGGCTGATCTTTGTATTTAAGTCCGTACATATTGAGCCAAGCTGAGATGTATACGATCTGTGATACGTCACATCCTTTTTTTAGGTGTTGTTGAGCGCACATATAAGTATAATGTTCATATGTGTGTGTGCCTAAATCTAAATCCACACAACTGCGCAAACACAGTTGAGCCCTCTATAGAGCTGGAGGTCCATCTGTCACTGTCCTTGTCAACCTTGTTGCGTCACTGCTTTAGTGCTAAGACAATGAGCAGTTTGCACACACTGATTGATTACAGTTTACATTCTGCTTAAAAATACTGTGTGTCTGTACAGAACGTTTGATAAGGTGTAAAATGTCTGTAGGTTAGATAGAATTAGAAAACTTGAATGACAGTGGCATGATAGCTCAGAGGGTGGAGCAGTTGTCTTCACACGCAAGGGTGAAGGGTTTGATTCCCAACCCCAGCAAGCTACATGCTGAGGTGTCCTTGGATAAGATACTGATACCTTCACCCTTGGCGATCCAAGGCCAGTCCACGAAGATCCCCTTTCTCCAAGGGGATCAATAAAATATCAACTATACAATTATTATTAAAACAAACGTTACAGCATTAGAAACAAAAGCAAAAAATAAATATTTTACCTTTATTTATCAGTCAGGCATATCTCACTGAGGTTAGCAACATCTTTTTCAAGGATATAACATTTCAAGTATCAGAAAGTACAATAAAACACAAGACGCACTCATAAACAATACTATAAACACATCAAGACTGATGAGAAGACATCTGTGGCCAAGTATGCGTGAAAAGCAACAGAGCTCAGAGCCAAGAAGCAAACAAATTAAACCTGAGGTATGGAAACCAAAAACATCAAATGAAGGTCCTAATTTGTTCTACCACATTGTAACCACAGGGGTCCCACAGGGCTCTGTCCTTGGGCCTCTCCTCTTTTCATTATACACTCGTTCTCTCGGTAACATCATCCGATCCCATGGCTTCTCATACCACTCCTACGCTGATGACACTCAGCTTTATCTATCCTTCCCACCAGATGATACCACTGTATTAACAAAAATCTCAGCTTGTCTCTCAGACATATCGGCATGGATGTCTGAGAGAAAAACAAGGAAACAACTCGCCTCAGCCAAACATCTCAATCCAAATCGGCTCACTTAACCTAACACCTACAAAGTCTGCCAGAACCCTTTGAGTTTGGATAGATGACAAGCTGAGCCTAAAAGAGCATGTTACAGCGACCTCCAGGTCCTGTAGATTTACTCTTCACAACATCAGAAAAATTAGGCCTTTTCTCACCCAACAGGCCAAACAGCTCCTTGTCCAGGCAATGGTCATTTCCAAACTTGACTATTGCAACTATCTACTGGCTGGAGCTTCTGCAGTTACCATCAAACCCCTCCAGATGGTCCAAATGCGGCGGCCCACCTCATTTTTAACCAGTTGAAGTACACTCATGTCACACCTCTTTTCACCTCCCTTCACTGGCTCCCAGTAGCTGCTCGCATCGAGTTTAAATCATTGATGCTTGCCTACAGGGCTCTAAATGGATCTGCTCAATCCTAATTTGACACACTACTGGTAAGTTACACTCCTACACGCTCTCTCAGATCTGCAAATGAAATGAGGCTAAAAATCCCGCCTTCACGAGGTCTCAGATCACAATCAAGTCTTTTCTCCTTTGTGGTCCCTGGCTGGTGGAACAACTTGCCCTCTCTCATTCGACTGGCAGACAGTATCACCACCTTTAAAAAACATTTAAAAACTCACTTGTTCAAAAAGTACTTTAAGTGAGTCCAACACACACACACACACTCACTGTGTTATCTAGCACTAAAAAATCTTTTAGCATGTTTTTAGTCTTGACGAATTAGGCCCTTGTTGTAGTATCTCCACGTTTACGAGAATTTGAATGGTAATTGCTGGCGTCTTCTCCTTCTAAATTGCTTTGGACAAAAGCGTCTGCCAAGTAAAGTAAAGTAAAGTAAAGTAAAGTAAAGTAAAGTAAAGTAAAGTAAGGAAAGTAGCAGAGAAGATGCTGCATTTCAGAATGCACTAAGTACACAAATGTCTCCTCTGTTGTCGAAGTTGGAGGAATGGACCTCAGATAAAACCAAGACCATCTGCACAGAAAGATACAACTGGAGGTAGGTCGGGGGAACTGACCCTCTACCAGATTCCGGTTTCTTAAAACTGGGTTATGAGGTTTAGGTTCTAAACAATCTTAAAACATCATCTTGATATTATGTAATCTGGCTCACACTGCCAAACTACTGAGTTGCCACAGTAGACATGGCATCAGAGCAAAGCACAGTGGGCATATTTTTTTTTGTCCTGTCTCGTTTATAAAAGGAGCAGGAGACTTTTCTACATTCTCCCTGAGGACTGACTAATGGGCTCTGTTGTCTGGTGAATACAGGTGTCTCACTGCACAGCTGCATTAAAGCATGAAAAGACATTTGTAGAGAACATAAAAGCACAATCGAACACATTTCAGACTTTAGGCAACAGCATGTTAAAGCGAGACCAAAGCACAATTCCTATCATTAAAACAACAAAATGAAACTTCAGGATTTTCTTTAAATACTGAACAACAAAAGGTTGTTACACTAGGGAGAAGAGTATGAAGTTCTTTCCATTGAAAAATCAATATTTTTAAGCATCACATATCAGAACTTAATATGGTACCCAGCGTACTCACAGAGCATCAAAGGGTTAACATCATGTCACTTCTCCATGGATACAAATGAGATTTTAATAAGTTCAAAATCTGTCTCCCTGTTCCTGAAACTAACAGAGTCAAAGATGAGAGAGGAGGAAAAACAAGTCAGAGAAAATTAGGATAATTTTAAGTTACACAACTTTAAACTTATTTTCATAGTTTGTCCATCAGGTAGTGACTTAAGTTAACAGCTAGTTTAGTCAGCACGTGCCGTCTTGATACTTCTTTGAGCAAAGTGAAAATTTCTGGCTCCTCCATGACCTCAGCAACTACATTATGTTGCTGTTGATTGTAATAATCTGCTGCCACAAATTATAGACTCACATTTTCCAGGAGGACAGTGTCCTTATATCCCACAACACTGAAACATTTACATTTACTGTATTTACACCCCTCACATCAAAGAAATGTCAAAACGTCTGTGAGGAGAAAAAAGTAACGTGACTTTAATTGGTTCTTTTACAGTGTCACGATACTTTAATGCACAGGAACATTTCTGCTAACTGTTGAGTAAAGTCTGCCTTCCATCGCCCAGGTCTCCTCTCTGACTCGATTCAAAAGGCATGAAACTACTCAATATGAAATGAAACTGTGCCAAAACAACATCACTCTGACTGACTGATAATCTATAAATAGGTGTGTTGTGGTTGCAATATGAGAAATGCTAACATTGTGTTTTATTACACTATTACGCCAAAGGCAGCAGCACGACCCAGATACAGTCAATACATCACAAAACAACACATGCAAAAATACCTTTGCTAACAAACACTCATCACTTTGAAATGCATATCAATCAGTCTCTCATTCCACGCAAATTAAAACAGAGTTTTTTGAACTGAATCATGCAACGGCCGTGATTGGGATTTTCCAAATAGGTGTTAATTATCACAGACACAGGCTACAAATATCTTTATGATTTCTACGGGCGAATCGAGTGCAGCACACCAGATTTGATTTCATCATGGCATCTGAAAGAAACATCTCTAAATTAAAAGGCAAAGCGGCACAAGAGAAAACTTCAAAGTAGCATGCTTCAAGCAGCCCAGGCTTATCGGGCATGTCACAGTTCATAAGAAATTCATGCAGTGTCTTTCTCGCAACTCGCTAATTTGAAGGCGGTTCCTGCAGGCCCCTATTCTTGAATGAAAGTAATTGTGGCAGGCATGGGAAGAAGGGGAGATTGAAGGCTGGGGCAGCTCCGCAGAGAGGAAGCCAGTGCATCGCTGTGTTCTCTGAAAACTAGTTACCTTGCTTCCTCTATATCATTCAACTTTTAAGATGGTCTAGTGTTCTGCTTACCGACATCTGTTACTATAAAAGTGACTTATTACCACAGCTTCCACATCAACACTGACCAACTACAGCAAAACCCACAAAACAGGAAATTGATCATATGAACAATGATATAGTCATTTTATTATACATAATAGCAAATTTGGTTTTAAGGCTAGGCATACGCATTCTTTGACCAAATAATCCCCAAAAAGTGCAGTAATGGAAAACACAATATCAATTCTCCATCCAATAGACCCCTTATTACTCCCACAACACTCATCACTGGTAACTGAATAATCTTTGTTTCTTTAACGTCACCACATATAGTTTTCCAGACTCTAAAACCGCTGATGTTCTGAACAAGGCACAGGACTTACCGTCAGTCCCAGACTCTATCACTAGTGCACAGACGATCCGAAGTGACCATAGCTCACTTTGATAAACTTTTCAACTTTCTTTTCATCTCATCTCAGGACCCATCCCCACCATAGATCTTAGCTGCGGCCGTTTCAGTAGGATTCTTCGCCTTCATACTTGGCTTCTGTCTACCTGCAGGGCTCATGGAGTGAGTTTTACTGACAACTTTAATCTCTTCTGGGTCAGTGATTCCTTTTTTAAAGCAGACAGTCTTCCCCCTAATTATTCCGGTACCAGAATGTTAGCTGCTAACATTTCACATGTGGTTCAGATTTAGGATTGACTCTATATACTCAGCACACATGTACCAAAATCCTTTACCCTGCCTTCACCTCAGATTACTTCTCACATGCCGCACACCTCCAATAGTAAAATCTTATCCTGGTCATGCCCTCACCCCACTCTCCAATCCTCCCTCTTGTGAGAACTCTTAATCCCTTAATTTATAACACTGGCCTCCTGTAACCCTGTAGTTGGCCTGGTAGCTCAGTGGGTTAAGCATCAGACTGGAGTGTAGAAGGTCGCAGGTTTGAATCCTGTCTGACTCCGAATCCATTTTCACCAGGTGTGTCCCTGAGCCAGACACCCAGCGCTAGCTCCCTGTAAGTCGCTTTGGATAAAAGTGTCTGCCAAGCAAAGTAAAGTAGTTTTAGGCGGCCTGGTAGCAGAGTGGTTAAGGCAGAGGGCTGGGAAGCAGGAGCCCCGGGTTCTATTCCCAGCTGAGTCGCCAACCCTCATACCAGGTGTGTGGCTGTCTGTGGCTGCTCACAGCGCCCCCCAAGGGGGGATGGGTTAAATGCAGAAGAACACATTTCACTGCAGGTTGTACACTGTATAAAGATTGTATGTGACAAATAAAATTTGTATTTGTAACTATATCAGATGGCTCTGGTAAACAAATTGAACCTGTAAATCCGACACTCCCCAATCCTAATCCCCATTATCTCAGATACATCAAACAATGATGAGTTTGTGAGTTCTGCGATAACTCCATAAAATAAAACATAAAATCTTTCACTAACAAATATTTTTATGTAATGATTTTATGATCTCTAACAAGATTAATCTCATGTATATAACAGACACGTGGCTGAGTACCAGCTACTATTCGCCTTTGAATGTAGCTTGTCCACCTAATTACTCTTATCTCAATCAACACAGACTCTCTATGGAGTTGCTACTTCATTTTCAAGGATAAACTTACCTCATTATGCTGCTCAGTATAATAGTCAGTACCCAGCCCTGACTCTGCCCTAATATGGAAGAGAATAAAGCTTTATTTTCCCAAGTTGGGAAATGTATCTTATACGGGGACACTGTGGTGTAGTGGTTAACTGTTACCTCACAGGTAGAAGGACCTGGGTTCGATTCCCAATTTCTGTGTGGAGTTTGCATGTTCTCACACTGTGTCAGTGTGGGTTTCCTCCCACCAACCAAAGACATGTTATGTTAATTGATCACTCTGAATTGTCTGTAGGTGTGAATGTGAGGTTGTTTGTCTGCTGCTATCAAACATACCACAGCAGCAGCTACTACTTAAAAACAATTGTATTCAAATCCAAAGTTATTATTTATGTTATAATATTTTGTGGCCCGCTGGCGATCACTATGTAGGGCTAGGGCAGTGCTCATCCTGTTCCTCTTTGCAGATGGAAGACACCGGTCCCGCTGATGAGTTAAGAAGCTTTGTCGGCCCTGTCCAGCTCTTCTGGAGTAACTGCCCGTCTATACTAGTATCTCTAGTATGGGGAGACACAGCAAACCCTCTGGCAAGTATCGATGTATTGACCCTCCTGGTGGAGTTGCGCTGCCTGTGTAACAGATACAGGGTCCAGGGTCCAGGTATCACATCATGCTACCATTAGTGACATGGACCCTAGTAAAATGCAAAACTACTGAAAAGCCATCAGAAAAAATAAGGAGGGAAAAAATGTGTGGCCCCCACGCGTTGAACCATTCCTGTTTTTGGGGTTATTGTTTCCCCCTTAGTGCAGCTGTTGTTAATTTTACCAACATGCAAACAGCTGACAATGATTAACATCCCCTCTGCTTCTTAACTGACCAGATCAATATCCCATAAGTTTAACTGACTTGATACTATAATCCGATTAAGAAGTGCAGTGTATATATATATATATATAAGCATCAGGCTACTGATACTATAACAATATATATTGCATTCAATGTGCATGCAAAACATTTAACTTTAGCATTTAATTGCTGAATCATCTCTGCACTACCTTGACATTACTGGCAAGACTCATGAGGAACAAGAGGCCAAACATCTTGCTCAGTATGAGCCAATGGCTGCGTATGCATCTTTATTAATATTGGTACACAATTACCCAGAGTTAGAAGGTCGATCTCCCTCTCTGTCTCACTCCGGAGGAGCCGCTCGCTCGGTGACTGGTGAGCAGATAATTACAAAGTAGATCAAGACTGTCTCTAGGGTTGTTAGCATTTCAATAATGATACATCCTAATAAAGCCCTCATGCTTCCCAGGCCTGCTATGCCGTTTACCTCCTCGCACTGTTTAAAATGCACAGCCTTCTGCTTTAATTTCGCAATTCCATAATGGAATACATAATTTTTATGCTGACATAAAACTGTGTCATGTTTTAGGATTTTGCATATTAACAAAATTTTCAAAATTCAGTTATTGTTGAAGCAAGGCTGTACATTAAATCAATCACAGTCTCTCATTTCTTGTAGGTCTCAAAGAAGTAGGATTACTCTAAAACCAATTAGATCCCCTTATAATTTACATTTAAAATCTTAGATAGGAAATTTTGAGAAATTAATCTTGAACTCTGTTCACTTGGTGATTAAGGTAGTTTCTAGTTTAACTCTCAGCTCTCAGTGGAGAGTGTAGAATCCTAAAAAGAAGCTCTGTCATTACACTGCCTTCTCATTCTCATGCAGTCCTACTGCTTTATCAAAAACACGCTGATTGTAAGGTGAAATCAAAAAGTATTTTAAGTAAATCAGTGTGTAAACCTATATTTCTAATGTAAGAGTTGATTGTGTTGTGTGATGAGACTTTGTACTTATGTTACTGTATTTGATTACATATTGTCTGTGCTTTGTGTCTAACTACCTGGGGACATAATTTCAGTATGATGGTAACATGTTAAAAGTGCTAAAATAACAATAGTTAAAGATAATGTTTACCATGTTTATAATTATATTTCCTATAAAGCACTGCATACCCGCACATCTGATGGGAATAATTTAGCATGTATCTGGTCAAAAACCTAATAGACTACTGCTTTGTAACTGTGATGACAAACAGTATGTATAGGTATATGTTTCCCACAGGAATCCTCACATAAGGAAACAAGATACATGGTTTGCCTTAAGAATTTGATCCCGAAACAGATCAAACAGCCCGGGTGTTCTGCTTGTGACTGCAGCTCAGGCTGCTGTAACTGGATTAAAAGCTATTTGGATGTCTAGCAGATTAGACACTTAATATCAAAACTGATGAGTGATTTGCTTAAACAGTACCTTCAACAGAGGTTTGGTGCTGCTGGACAATTAAAAAAAAAATACCCTGATTATGTTTCTTCAACTTGCTTTTGTATGTTTCTTTAAACAGAAGCACATGATATGCGACTGATCTTCTTATTTGAAACAACAAATGTATTCAATAGCAAACCAGAAATGGATAATAAGGCAGGTGGTAATATGTTAGGAGGTTAGACATGTCTGAATAAGATGTGTCACAAAAATCTGTTATACGAAGACTAGGACAAATGGCAGAGCAGAGTTCCATGGACGTGGTAAAATAGGACACATGAGAGGTTGGTGTGACAGAGAAAGAACTCAACAGAACACTTTTTGTTTTACTCTGTCTATGCCCGTCAGTAAAATACTGTGTACACACATACTGAGCATAATAGTGCGACCGATAAATGAGATTCCAGATCAGCTCTAGAACATGTGACATCACAACATGTGATGAATTTACTAATGTAGATGTAGAAAGAAAAGTGAAAAGAACAATAAACTGTTTTTCAATTGATTATTTGTTGCTGTATCTATTTACTGGTAGCACATTGTTATGCTAACAATTAGATCACACTGGCATATATGTTTCAGTTCTGGTGAAGGCTAGCACTTCAGGTTTGGTTGTTATAGTTGTGTCTCATCATCAAGTATAGTAATAACAGACAATGATAGTGATCCTGATGATTATGATGTGTATCTACAGCAACCTTCAGCAGTTCAGCATTATTAGAGTAGAAATATAATTGCAAATTTATTTGCAGACTGCAAAATTTGCAGTTTTGCAAATGTATTTATTATATAACAAAGGAGACACCCTTGTTCTTCTGTTTGTGACCTGTATCTACCTTAATGCGGCTCGAACGGAAGGGTCCACAGACACAAATGATACATCAAATCAACCGGCTAGGGCCCGGGATGTGTGCTATTATTTTTATCTAAAAAATTTGATAATTAAATAATTACTTTTTAAGTAAATTACATTTATCGATTCATGGCTCCAAAAATGGTCAAAAATAGCTTTTTGGACCTGTACTCTCTCCATTCATTATGGTCCTGTGTTGTCATACTTTGTCCTTTAAACGAGACTAGACACTTTCAGCCTTGTGCCTGTAAAACAGTATGTTGATATCTAGTGTAGTTTTTGAGTTACTATAATTTAAGTTTTAAAAAGCTGTGAAAATATTCGCATTTTCTCAATATGTGTGTACTGGGGGCTTAGAGCGTGTGACGTCACGCCCACTGTAGCATACAATAATAATTTCTCTCTGCCTTTTTTTTCTCTCCTTCGTCTCTCCTTCAGTCAATTTTCATATTTCATTAACAAATTATACCTATAACAGGAGGAAAATGTGTCATGTGTTGACACATATGCTTCTCGTAGCGATAGGGCGTACGGCTTAGGAGCAAACGCAGAGCGAAGTACATTTTCGTTGTGTTATTGAGGGTTTTTGTGGAGCTAATTTTCAGCAAATTTTCGGCATGTCGGCTAAACTTTGCGTGCGTGTACACGCGCGTTTGCCTCGTATGTGTGCCTGCATGCACGTCTCAACACAGACACGCGCAGGAGAGTCTAAGCTACAGAGCAGGCAGCAGCAAGATTAGCTGGTGAACACCGGCTGAAGAGCCTGTGAGCAGTAGCTGAACTCAACTACTGTTGCTGGAATATGTTTTTTTCTTCAATTTAGGCTTCAAAAGGGAACTTTGAAACATGCTATGGTGAATAATCTTTAATACTTCATTAGTCCTGTGTCAGGACAATTAATACCAATTAATAATTAATGAAGTTATGCTGTTAAAAGTATGTTCGAGCTCGATTCACAGGCGCAGAAGCCCGCACCGGTGTCGAGCCATAATTCGATTGACTGCCGTTACAAACGCTAATATAAATCAGTCATTTGGATTTAAACCAAGTCCTGCTTCTTGACAACATCTTATAGTTAAACAGCACCAACACGACCGAGGACCGCTTTAAACGGCTTCGTCTAAGTTTGTTACAATTACTGAGTTAAAAACTCCCCAAGCCCTCAGATTTCACGCAGACGTACCTTCATATTAACTCGGTGAACGTGCAGTGGTCAGTTTTTCCACTTTAAGACCTTCAGCTCTTTGGCAGCCATCTGCTCCTTCTAGGCAGCGATTTGGGAGGCCAGGTACTGGTTTTCTTCCTGTCCTTTCATCAGGGCTTCTCTAAGCTCTAGCTCGCTCAGTGCAGTCTGGCTGCCCAGGGTTAGGCCAAGTTGGGCAAGTTCCTCCTTCAGCTTTTCTTGAGTGTTCATTCTGTGTGTCTAATTCGTTCGTGGATTGATTCTTTTTTTAACACAGTGTTAAAATTGTT
>JAUMTR010000012.1:21890343-21930413 GCA_032270685.1 Microctenopoma stevenorrisi
TGGGGCAGTGGCTATGGCTTTCTGTTCCAAATCTTCCATAAAGAATTCGCAGAGGGTGGCTGATAGTGGGTTCCCCATAGCAAAACCTTCTATTTGTTTATATATTGTTTCGTTGTATATGAAGTAGGTCCTCCTTCAGCTCCTTTTCTTAGGAGCTTTCCATGATCCAATCTCGTTTCAGGACTGTTATTTTCTTCTTAGTCATTCTGATTGTTTTTTGGTTTGTTCACACTAAGACACTTTTACCTGTTGAAGGACTGTCAATATCTGACCTGGTTCAAACAGCCAACCTCTAGCAAAATTCTAGAATGTGACATCACAGTGTCATCACAGTGATGATAGAAGACACTACGTGACATCACATGACCTTTGCATGATTAGCTTTTAATAGGAATAAGTGCTGCACAGATAATAAACAAGTGACCAAATTAGCTCTTCTTCAACCCAAAACATCATTACAGACAACATCAGCATTTTCTTTCTAATAGCACATTATGTTTGCTAATAGAAAGTATGTAAATCGAGTGACTGTGGATTTCTATCAGGCATGTTATACATCACAACGGCCATCTGGGTCATGACATGTCTACCATTGTGTTTAGATGACATTGTGAGTTACCATGGCAACGTAAATCGCCAAAAACCACAAACGGGATGCTTCACAGGACAGACTGTGGATTTCTATCAGGCATGTTATACATCAAAACGACCATCCTGGTCATGAAATGTCTCCCGTAGTGGATAGATTACATTTTGAGTTACCATGGCATCGTAAATCAAAACCAACCAAAAACCACTCAGTATGAGCTCACAGGACAGGTTGTGAATTCCAACCACACATGCCATACATCAAAACGATCAGCTTAGTCATGACTTGTCCACTTTTAAGATCTGTTGGCAGTTAACATGGCAACATAAAGAGCCATAAACCACACACAAGATGCTTCCCAGAACAGACTGTGAATTCCTATCTGACATGTTATACAATAAAATGATCAGCTCAGTCATGACTTGTCCACTTTTAAGATATGTTGGCAGTTTGAGTAACCATGGCAATGCAAATCGCCAAAAACCACAAAGGATGAGCTCACAGGACAGACTGTAGATTCCTACCACACATAATATATATAAAGACAACTCTACTCGGTAAATGCTGCTTTCTGGTCGGGGAGATTGGTCTAAGGTTCAGCGGCGCACGGTGGCAGGCACCTTCAGAGTTTCCCTAGGAACTTTCAAGTTGCATTTTAAAATACAGTATAAATTAGCTTAGTGCTGTGTTGTATTCAACTGCAATGTGATATGACGATGAGATAATATTGATAAAAATACTACTTTAATTATTTTCCATTCTTTATTAATGCAATATATTGTTCTAAAGTGATATCAGTAGTTTAATATTATGTGCATACACAGTAGTGCAGGTCCAGTCTGAGGAAATGTACATGGAAAAGACAAACTACTAGTCTGTGTTTGTTTAACAGTGCCATTACTGGTGTGGACAGGCTGTGCCATCCAGTGGTGAAGACAAGAATACACACACACACACACACACACACACACACACACACACACACACTTCATGTACATCACTGTGAAGTATGACTGGGCAGAAATCCATTTTGTGTTAATGCCTGATGATGCCGTTTGTGATAAAACAGACAGACAAACAACAACACAATTATTCCCCCTAACCTTCGCTGCTGCCCATATGTAATCCCAGCTAAGGCCTCAAATGAGTTTCACATTGAGCTGTATGATGATTACTGCCAATACTCACAGATGTTACTGCAAAAAAAACGAGAGGTGAAATGATCTGAGGCTAAGTGCTGTAATGTGTTAGGATGTACCGTATTGCTATGTTTAGGGGATTACTACCAACAAAGCATAAATACAGTATGTCCTCCAGCTGTGAGTGGAAAAAAGCTAGAATGTCATGGGACATAGGACACAGCTGCTCTCTACCTACCATATGTATACATGACCATGAGACATGTTTCCGTTTTATTCTTAGTATTCTAGCTTCTCACATTAGACAGAAAAATAAAAGAAGTTGAGGCTGAGCTCACAAAAAAACCTTGCCATTAAACATTTCACTGCTCACACACAAACATATTCAGCTGGAGGTACCGGTGTCCACAATTGAAAAGGAGTATGTTTCAAAATAAAAGTTTTATGCATTCAGCTCATTTAGATGAGATGAGATACTATAGGTGCACGATAATGGGTCAGTATGCGCTCATGTCGCTTTGCTTTCTAAAATGTCTACACAGCTGCCTACTCTAAAATGATTTTGCTCAATCTGACACCTGAGTTACAATAACACTGATAATGGAGACTGGAAATGTAGAAGGAAATGCAGGGGGGGGGGGGCATAACAGAGAAGAAGAAGAGAAAGGCTAATGAAATGACAAAAAAGAGGAAGAGAAGCAAGATGACCCATTTTTGGGTCATTTTGCAGTATCAACTTTTAACTGCATTGGTTCATTTGGGTTGTATTCATATTTGGATACGTTTACCTGATGTACTCTGCAGACCGCTGTGTATAGCCTGGTGTGTTCTGACTTACTGATGCACTTTTCATTTGATGCTCTTTGGCTCACTTCTTGTACCTCTCCATGTCTTCTCTTAGGCAGCAGAGAAGGTCTTAGCACTGTGCATTAATAATAACATGTGTTCCAATGTAGAAAATGAGAAACAAGAAAAGTAAGAAATGGTTTTGTATTCTAATCTTTTCATTTATAATAAGGCAATTTGTAAAACAATATAATATAATACGGAGTCAAAGTCCTCAATACATAGGGCCTTTGTATTGTATTGTATTCTGTTTACTAACGTCCTAGTACTAGCGAGTACTAATCCACTAAGTCCTCATCTACTAAGAAAAACTGCATGGTTGACAAAAAGGTGCAACATGGTAGCTGTGGTCCTACTTAAACGAGTTTGGAGAACAACCAACATTAACGCAAGATTGAATTGAATCTGGTGGAATTAAAGGTGTTGCTGAACGAAAATAATAATTACTTTGATGAGCTACAGCAACAAATTCTCAGTAATATACAGGAAGAAACACTTTATGGAATCACCGCTCCTAAAACCCTGGAGAAACCAGCAGCTGCATGAAAGTCACATTTGACCTCATTCAGTGTGTCCTGGGCACACAGCATGCAAAGTCAGCATAAAGTGCACACAGACACGTCCTTTTTTTGAATAGAGTAACACGTGGCTTACTTTTATAAGGGAGGCAGATGAAAACTCATTAAAACTATATCCTTCAACTCAGTTGTGTGTTGGTTTTCAGGTTAAGCAGCTGAGCAAACTTTCCTTTGTAGTGTAGTGTAATCCTAACATGCTGCTGTGGATGTTGATATTTGCTACAAACGTGCATAAGGTGGATTAACGGAACTATGGAAACACTCTGTAGTTCACTCTGACACAAATAATCTTTGGTTGAGTACAGACACGCAAACCCAACGAACCAGACGCTACTTAGAGGAGAGCTGACATGACCTACCAATGAAAAATCATTAACATTTTCATTGGTGAAAGTTGTGACAAAAGAACGACTACACTGTTGTTGGCTAAACACAAATCTACTGGAATCAGAAATTAAATAATCTGTGTATTTATCAGAGCTTAGAGTTGCTCACACCGCTGCACTCAAATCCCTTTTCACTTTCACACACCGTCTAATATCTACACAGTGTGAGGGAGGTGTGGGTGGAAGAAAACAGCCGTCTACTGCTGCACACGTCTACAACTTTATCTTTACCACAGCTCTACATCATTTTTACTTATACAGACCAATCTGAGGAAATTGATTCCATTTCATTTTGCAAGTTGTCACATTAATTAATTAACTGAATCTCTATATTTTATGTCGTAAACCCTGGACCATGTGATTTGCAGACATGTGACTCATCTCTCTAGTCACTAGATGGTGACACACTGCTGTTTTTATAAAGAGGTGGTTTAAAGAAGCACTACCGGCTACAGAGATGGCACTTAGTCTGTGTAGGAATAAGAAGCAAGGAAATATATGAGGTGAAACGTTTCAAGCACCAAAGTGAAGTTCAGAATGATGAAGGTTGTCCATCTCATCATTACTTTATAAAACCTCTTACCTCCCCGGCCAGTGAGGTGTACAGCTTCCTCTGCTCTTTTCTGAGTTGCTTTGAAGGCATGTTGACTTGCTATCCTCAAAAGCACGCACTGCAGAGAGAAAACAACACATTAGACAAGCCAGAACAGAGTGAATATGATTCCTCAGAAATCTAAATGATGCCAGTGGGACGATGAGAAAATTTAAATCAAAGACGTTACACAACATATTCAACTGATAAGCAGGAGACTGGAATTCAGAAAGTCTCTGGATTGAATCCCAGCCCAGACTCCTAGCCCATCACCCATACCAGGTGTGTCCTTGAGCCAAGCAAAATAAAAACCAGCTAGTTCTTTAAATATACCATGAATATCAATATACTGTGAACATTTAGCATTAGTATTATATAAAGTACAGAACTGGGAAAATAACTACAATGTAACTTATGAAATGTATTTATCATCTGTATCCTAGAACAGTCATGTAATCCAAATATCCTTGTCAGCATCTGACTGATGTAACACAGTTTTGGAGAGGGTATCTTATCACAACAGTGGAGCTGGATCATTAGCTGAGTGAAGATGACCATGTTTGAATTAAGTGTCTGGGAGTTTTTACAGACAATACGTTCAGTAAAGTACAAAATAGAGTGTCATTAAATCATCCAGACCCACCAGGAGCAAACTGTGGTTCAGCGTCTTACCCGGGGAACTTCACCAAGTGAGTTTGTAAAGAGCAGACCATCAATCCACATTCTGACATTTGGTGATCGAGTTCTTTACCTCCTGAGCCTCAGCCAACCCATGGAAAAAAACTCAACAGTCTCTTACTCTAACCTCACCAACCACACGCCTAACCCCTGTTAAACCCTATTTACCTTAAACCTAAATCGACCTTAATGACGTTAACCATACAATCAATTCTTAATCCTCAAACAGCAGCTTGAATTTGTGAGGACTAGGCAATTCAAGGGCTCCAAATTAACACACACACACACACACGATTGACGAACACAACACAGTGTGACACAGGCTGAGAAGCAGCATAGTTTTATTACACAGCACCAGAGCAAATCAGTGAGGGTCTTCTCTGGGAGAAAGTCCCTAAAGAGTAGTCCAACACTGATGCAGGTTTCTAACATCCAGTACAAACACAATGTGAGAGCTGTTTTATATAGCCCAGATCATGTGACAGCATCTCCAGGGAGAAGTCTGCACACAACAGCATCCACATTTATCAACTGTATCCTGTCAGTGTGTTTGACGGCGAGAAGCAGTCCACGGAAGACTTCTGTGCGCTTTAACAGAATCCCTGTAGTTAACTGCTCCAGCTCCTCTTTCAGCATCACGATCTCATCCACGACCTTAACAGGCAGCGTGCGTCAGCATGCGTCCAACAACCCGCCTCGCCGCTCACAACTTGGATCTGCTGCCCACAAGTGGCCAAAACATTAACTGCAAATTTGAGATTGCGGTGATGGACGTACTCCCGACTCAGATCCAGTTACAAAGTGTGTCCTGGCTGATTTGATCCTACTCAATTACTATTCATTGTACAGACACAGAGGGGGAGCGGATAGTGAAACTAGTTTTCATGGTGTAACTATGGTTAATAAGTTATAGCGTCTGAGCCTAATAAGGAAAACTGGAGCCGGGCTGTACGTGTCACTAAGCCAGGTGTGTCAGGTGTTGCTTAAAGCTCTTGTGTTGCCTAAAGAGTAACCATACATCCGAACAGCACCTGAAAATCAGTGACGTAACAGGTGTACTCTAGAAGAAGGTGAAATCACCGATGAACGTGTCTGCGTGTACAAATAAGCCCCACAATGTGAAGAGCGTAAATAGAAGTAGTGTTTTGTTCTGCTGGTTTCCTCTGGCTGACTCGGCTCGAGTCCTTTGTGACAGCAGAAACCCGCTGAACACAGTCTAGCTGTCTTAATATAGTGCAGAACACTTTCTGTCCAGGCACTTAGAAACGAGTCGGAAAGTTGTTAAACAGCTTGTGAGTTCATCTTTAACTTGTTTTCTTATCCCATCCCAGCATGCACCGGGTAAAGTGCAGGGTATGTTTTCTCAACAGGCCAGCGATCATCAATATTTCTTTACTTTTACTTTACTTTACTTGGGAGAAGTTTTATTTAAACCATTCGGTTTCTGTTAATTCTGAGTTACTACAAACTTAGAGCCCTGATTAGACCCAACTAGGAATTGTTAAGTGCTAGACAACCTTTGTGACCATGTGTGTAAGAAAAGCTTATGTTGAGATTTTAAATGTTTTTTTAAGGTGGTGATAGTCTCAGCTAATCAAATGGATTAGGGCAAGTGATTCCACCATCCAGGGACAACAAGGGAGAACAGACTCTATAGGGATCTGAGACCCTGTGAAGAGAGAATTTTCAGTTTCCTCTCATTCAGATTTGAGACCATAAGCATAATTATATGGAAATAACCAGTTCTAAGTTCTGATAACTTTATCCCTTAATGCTGCAGCACAAATGTGTGTTTGTCAGAACACTGTTCAGTGGCAGTAAAGTACACTTGAATGCAGATTATACACAGTACGCAGGGTCTGTATAATATATAGATTGACCAACAACATGTCACAGTATTATGTGATGAGATCAGTTGTGTCTGTAGACCGAGTAGAACTGTTCCTTTAAATATGTGCATAGATTAACATAACAAGACACATTCACCATGTCTGATCCACTATGTCCTGTGATTGGTTTAAGGTGACAAAGGTGCACAAGCTCAGTCACTCTGTATGTCGGTGGGTAACCAGAGATGTGAGGCTCCCAGGTAAAGTTTCCTGCGTTTAGAAAGACTTCATTCTAGTGGTGGGGGTCACCATCAGTGTAGAAGTGGGCAGGTTAAAGGTTAAATCTACATTTGTATTGTTAGAATCTGTTCATCAGCTGTAAAACACCGTTCACACAGTTCAAGGACACCCAGGGGGAAAAGCCACGTACCTGCCTTGGACAGCTCCAGGAGTTAGTGCAGCCTCTCTGGAGTCTCCGCCGGTTAAGTAGCAGCCGCAGGAGGCGCAGCTTCACCCACACCGACACCAGTCACATCCTCCGGTCACTGCGGCTCCGGGGAGGTCGCTTAAGCAGCTTATCTCTTCACACTTTTCCGCATCTTCGTTGTTACCGGATCCTCGGTGGTGCATACACGAGGATTCAGGCGCTACGACGCATGCGCGGCTCGCTGTTGGGCTGAGGTGAATGCTGCCTTCAGGTAATGTCGGAAATAGGACGAACTCAGAGGGCTACGTGGTCTACATTAAATGAAATTAAAACGTAAAAAATTTTATTATATCAGCACTGGATAACTCCAGAGACATGTATCACCTTTTGCATAAGAAGCCAGGTGTGTCCTGTGAGATTAATACAAAATAATAATAATAACACAGATAAAGGGTAAAACAATCATTGCACAAATATTGGTTACACACAATAAAACAATGTTTTATACAATGCAACAATTTAGTTTTTAAAGATAAAGAAAAAGAAGAAACCGCTGGAGTACTGAGCAACACACACGGAGCAGCTCAGCCAAGGCAAAAAACAACAGCTGCTGACAGAACAACTGTCATAAAAAAACACCACCAACCTCCACAGAGCAGTGAGAAACTATTCCTATCTGCTCGTTGACAAAGACTTTAAGAGCAGAAATAGGGAAACGTTTGATTGACTTTAGTCCATCAGTTTCATTTGTTAATAAGTTAAAACATTTTTTGCTCATTAATAAATTGAATCACTTGAAACAATAGTGGCCTGGTGGCTCAATGGGATAAGCATCAGCGTGGGGGTGTCCTTAGGCAAAGCACTCAGGTGTCTGCCAAGTAAAGTGAAGTGAAGAAATAGGTGTCGGTGTCTGTGCATCAGATTAAAGCTGAAGATCTGAAATTCCATAGCAGATCTATCTTTTTATCTTAAATCCAAATGTATTTGTCTCAAACGTTACCAGCTGCAACACCAATAATGTATATACACGCATGCACTAATATTAAATATGTCATTCTGCATAATCAGCACTTCTATCTCTGCCATTTCAGATGTGCTCATCTTTAAATGTTGTATTTCTACTTGAGTAAAGTTGTCACTGCAGGACTTTCACTTCGACAAAGTATTTCTACTTTAGTGATCACGATTATTAGATTATTATCACATTACAAAAAAATACTTATTTTGTATTACTGAGAATATGAAAACCTGCTATATTCTTTTACTTACAGTATGTAAACTATAAAAATCATTGATATCTCTTTTATCACTATTAAATTAGTACTGTAGTTGTAGTTTTTGTCACTCATCATCTGAAATCAGACACAGGACTTACTTTCATTTTCTAAAACATATCTGTTTTAAAGTAGAAAGTGAAAAAACAATCTTCGTCTTATTTTCTGACATTTGACTCTCAAACACCTTTATATGTGACAGGATGCCTTTTGACTGGGAGATCCAGAAGTCTGAGCTCAGAGTGAACTGTGATAGCACTATTACTCCTAGCTGTATCTGTTCCAGCAGCAGTAACAAGAGTCCCGTTCACACACACACTGACTTAATGTGCATGTGGTGTCCACTTACTTGGCCAGCAGTCACGGAGTAGTGGGAGGAAAGCTAATGAGATGTTAGTGTCACACTGTAATATAGGTTCCTTGGTGACAGATCCCTCATCACTGCAGCATGCACACTGTGACGCTGATAGATGAAATATTACTTACCATACTACAGCATATACTACAGTACATATCGGCACAGCTGACATGTGTTGGCAGGTCAGTTATATTTACACAGAGAGTGAGGGACCAAAAACTAGAGTTCAGCATTCAGCACAACAGTTCCCCGCAGATTGGAGACAAAGCTGAGGGATCTCGGACTCAACATCAGGTTGTGTGCGTGGGTGCTGAACTTCCTTGCGTGTAGATCACAGGTAGTGAAGGTGGGCAGGTGTGTATCTGATAGCACCATCACCAACACAGGAGCGCCACAGGGATGCGTAGATTTCAGTAGGAGACGGCAGCGAGGCTACAACCGCCTGGTCATCAAAGTGCTCCAGTGGATAGGGTGCAGCAACAGCTGTTTTCAGGACAGGAAGGCTCTTCAGAGAGTGATCCGTGCAGCACAATACTGCTGCAGGTCTGCTCCCCCTTCTCTAATGGACATATACAGCAGGAGATGCAGGTCCAGAGCAGCTCGGATAGTTAAGGACCTGTCCCACCCCAGTAAAGGACTGTTTGAACGTCTGCAATCAGGCAGAAGGTTCTGTGCCATCAAGGCCAAAACCGAGAGACTCAAGAGTAACTGATGACTCCCCGCAGTCATGGGGAGTGGTTACAGGGTGCATTTCACTGCGTGTTGTACCAGTATAACTAAGCATGTGACCAATAAAGAATCTTGAATCTTGACTCGTTTGACGTGATCAGAGCAACCTGCGCTAAGAGCTGCTCTAAGACAGTAACAATGGCACAAGGGGGAGCCAACAGTAAACTTCTCCAGGCAGACATGTTCTATGACAGGGCTTTGGGCCCCGTTGTGCTGGCTATTATCAGCAATTACTAAACAGCCGTCATTCTAGGAGCTTTGCGCTTTGTCTTTGTGTTTGCATTTGTGTATCTGCTGCCTCTCCACTGGGAGTCTGTTTTGCCATCTTATGTAGAGACAACATTGCAGCAAATCACACTGGGTGCTATACTAATACTAACAGAATCACGTGTAGGATTATATTTCTACAGGATCTTACAGTGTAATATCTTTGTGGCATTGTTCAGATTGATAGTATTTACTGCAGCACAGCGACCACAGAAGAAACGGAGGGTATGGTGGAATACAAAGTCTATGTGGTCGTGACAAAGGCCTGTGAATATAGCAGCATGTCAAAAGGATTTCATGACGCCTACGCATTTGCCTACAACACACGTGTCAGATGTGCTAACAGGAAGTACTGTTGAAACATTAACATGACATATTTGATCCATCTTTGTCGCTGTTTGGAGCCTGCAACACCCCAGGACATGATGTCTTTTCAGAGATCCAAGATGTGATTTATTCAGATGTTGGACTTACAGTACATTTAATAAATATTTTATTTTTATTATTCTGTGACATTAATGTTTTGTGTGATCAGTTTATCTGAGTATGTTACAAACATGATTTAATCTATTTTTGTGCTAGACTACAGTATGAGCACAATGTATTTAATTCTTTTAACTATCGATGTTTAGTACAGGTACATTTTTATGTAAAGTAATAAAAACTATCAACTCTGATTATATGATTTACACTGTTTTGAGCTATTTCATAATATTGAAATGATGAACAATAATTGCTTATACGTATCATCATCTGCTCGGTGGGTGGAAACGTGCTGTGTGTTTCTATGCTGTGAGACTACTTCTGTAACCACCTGGAACTTTAATTTAAGCTTTGCAGAAATGATTATAGTAAAAAGGCTTTGCTTGGCAATAACTATGGTTATAACTTGGATGGTTATAGAGTCCCCGAGAGACACCCCCTCTGTATGTGTGGACACCGTCCTCTGTCATATAAAAGCGTAATTGCTGTGGGATCTGGGATTTAGCTGCAGCCTTTGGTAACTGTCCTGTGCTGCCCCCCGCCCCCTGCCACCGTCTCCTCTCTGTGCGAGGAGCGATTCATATCGAAAAAGCCTCATGTCAGCAGTCATCACCATATGCTGTCAACCACCTTGCTCCCCAGTGCGCCTGCGCTCTCTCTCCTCCTCCCTCCCTCTGTCGGTGTGGCTCCGCTCTGCACCTGACAGCGCGTGAGACATGCACAGAACCGAGTCCCGGGCTTGTCGCTGGCAGAGTTGCGGGTTCGTGCGGGTCTGAGCACCGGGAGCGCTGCAGGGCTGCGCATCGAGCGCCCGTCGTCCCGAGCACCTCGCCTCACCCAGCGGCATGGAGCGCTCCTGATCCCCTCCGTCACATCTTGGATCTCTTTGGATATTTGGAGGCCTGAACATGTCTGCGAGGGAGAAGGGGATCCTGACCAAAGACAGCGTCAGCCTGCTGCCCTGTTTCTATTTCGTGGAGGTGGGTTCGCGCTGCATGCCTCTCATACACATCTGCATCAACGATGCCATCCAACAATCCTACATTTAGTCCTATTACAGGTCAGAGCACAGTAACATGGGATTCCTATGAACATCAGCTGGATATGAATTCACCAACCCTGCTTTAATATGTAGGTCAATACAAAACTACACATTGAAAGCAATACACCTTATTGTGCAGATGAGATTTATTAATAAATGAATTAATATTATATATTATAGTGTGCTTTTGTCATGTAGTAGTAAGTATAAAGTAAGTATAAAAGTATTCCCTTTCAGTTATTTAGCTAGTGTATAGATTGTGTAATCAGCTGATTAGAGCTCTAAATGAACACATATCCAGATACATGCATTATTTATACACTATGACATTTCAAATTTGTATCTCCAACATGAAGGAGTGACACAAATGCACACGCTGTTATTTTTATTTATATATTATTTATTTTTGAGGCCATGCATTCCATAGTCCCTTTCACTAAATGTAAGTATCATAATAAATGTGTCATCCCAAACCTACATTGAGCCTAAACCCTAAAACGAAGCCCTTATAAGTTGTGAGGGCCATCTGAAATGTCAGCTGAATAATGGCAGTGAATTGAAATGTGTCCACACAATATAAACACACACATACATACACAACAAACAAGCACAATGAATTACATTAGAAATCATCACCACTCTCAAACGTGGGACCAAGCTAGTAATTTCCTAGTCTTTGCTGTGCCAGACTTAAACATATTGTCATCATTAGCATCTTATTTACAGTGCAGTGCTGGAACCCCACTGGTATGGCTTTACACACAAACAGCCTAAGTGAGCCTGACCCCTTTGAGGATTTTTCTGGATATCTGATTGAAAAGTTCACCGTGAAGCAATTCAGACTAGCTGCTGATTTTAAACATTTAAGTGCAGATTGCATGCAGCTTATGGTGGCTGTCGCTCGTTCCCCTGCTGTGCACTTTATGCATGCTCCAATTCTTCACTAGCCCATGGCCCTCGAGTCAAACTGGCTACTATACAGTGGCTTCAGAAAGTATTCAGACCCGTTCAGATTTCACATACTTTGGATTGCAGAATCATTTTGATCAATGTATCCTGAATAACACAAAACAAAAGTAAAGACAGTAAAGTTAAACATGCGTTTAAGAACATTTAGCAAATTTGTATTTAAAAAGAAACAAATTCAGTTCCTATAAAGCCCATACTGCCAGGCAGTGGTTTTCCCTGCCCTGCTGGTTGCAGCTATCCCTGTCCTGTGCACAGCCAGTTACCTGGACCAGGTGTGTTCAGTCTGTCAGCAGCTGGCCGATATCACATCAGACAGTGACGCGCAGTCAGGGGATCCCTCATGAGTCATCATCAAGTAAAATACTAACAACAAAAATAATTTGTCCTTAATATGATTTCAGCATTTTTATGGTCAAAGTTGCTGAATTTATTCAGCTCCTGTTCAAATACAAAAAAAAACGGGTGATGGGAGGCAATGATGATCAGGAGGATCCTTGCTGCCCCTCTGTGCCACACACACTGACTGACCCCAGTAGTTGGCGCTTGTCCATTGTGGTTTCTCTTTATATCACCAATATACATGTTTGATGACACATACTAGATATGCTGACGTTCCACAGTCTGTGTAATATATTTAATGAATGTGTGTGACATATTTAGTCTTTCAGATCTGTCATAAATGCGTGTTGAAAATGCACAGAGCGAGGCAGAGAGTACCATGCCGCACTGATAGAGGGCATTGATGGCACCATACACATGGTTTCAAAGGTGCACGCCGCTGAGATCAGGGGTGTGTCATCGACAAGTCTGTAACAGTAAACTTAGTTAAATTTGTTCCAACAAACTAGAAGATTATGTCTCACAACTAAAGGATTTTATGAAACTGGATTTTCAGGGAAGAGATATTAGAGAGAGGAAGATCACCTCTGCTTCATACGACTAGGAAAGATAAATAACCCGTTAAAAGCTTTACCTATTGAAATATAAGCTTATTTTTGGTTTCATATATTTGTACATGGGACTTCAGAGGAGCCGGTGCCTCACCAGTCATGAACCTCATCGCATGTCACTGATATTAGAAGAGTGAGCAGTAGTAGAAGATGCAGTCGATTGATATCTTCTAGGTGCCAGGAGATTTGTTTGAAGAGAGAGGTCTCTTACACTTTCAGTGCTGAAACTATTTGACTGCTCACACATCTGTCAGTTACTGACTCTCTTATCAGAAATCTCCTCATGCCACCTGGAAGCAGCCATCTTGGAGAGTCCCATCCACTTCTCTGCTTCCTGTCAGCGCTGGTCTCTCTGGACCAATCCACCCCCCCCCCCCTTAATTGAGTAGTCACATCATTTCAACTGGGTCAGTCTGCTAACAACTTTATTCTCCTGCTTCACCCATGCAGACTGTCTTAAATCACAGATCAAACTCGGAACATTCAGACCTGGTATCTATCAAGCTTCCCTTAGTCAATGTGGTCTGGTGTCTGTTCGTTCAAAAGTAGCCTTCGTCATCTTGCTGCTGAGTGCGAGACGTGGCGTCTCTTCTACAATTAAAACGTTAGCAGTAGAATTAAAAAAGAGGGAGGCTTCCCATAGTCTGTTGTGTTTTCTGAAGTCCATCCAATCACTGACCACATCATAGATATTCGTACGAACACCACAGACAGCTGTTGGAACGGGCCTGCTCTCTACGATGCCGTCAATCAAGGCTTGTCTAAGCAACTCTAAGATGAGTTGTTATATCTTTATAGTCACTTTGACTTAGTAGCTACAGGAGGTTTAGAGAACGCTATCCTGAAAGAGTCAGACATGTTTACTGCAGATCCTTCTCTTCTGTGTCAGCTCATCTTCATCTTCTGTTAGTGATCCAGTCCTTGAGCTTCATCTTTCGACCAGTCAGAACCCGTGCAGTTGGGAAGGACTGATTAAAATCCTGTCTAGTAAAAGACGAGGTTCATCAGGTGATTGGGAACCGCTGAACTAATCTTTCACTGTAAATCCTCTCTCCTTACCTTAAATCCAGGTTTAAATTGTTCCAGATTCCCACGTTTGTCTGATTTCACTGACTCCACGCTGAGTAGTGAGCTACACCACCATTGTCAACAAGTCACACTCCAGTTCATCCTTGGTAATATATGATTAGGAAGACATACAGTAACCTCTGTCTGCATTGACATTCTGGTAAAGTCCTGGTCTGGTTTAACCACTTGTCTTTGCTCCTCTTTGTGCCCCTGTTGGGCATGAGGAAGACTTTTTCCATGATATGAAGTCCAATTCGAGAGATCCCGTGCATGAACTGCTAGTCTGCTAGGTTCTTGCTAACAAGGTTTTCAGCCTGCAAGACATTGTCTGCTCATGGTCCTAGTGGGTGGGACCAATGGTCAAACTGAACGCATGAATCAGGAACCTAAAAGTGGTCTCTGTATCCTGTGTGCTCCAGAATCCTTCTCTCTGTCCAAGAATTTTGCATATTCCCATAATTTTCCCCATAGCTGTCACAGGGTTGTTTCTATTCCACATCTTCTATGGTCCTTTTTTCTTCTGAAGAGAAAGAAGATCAAATCCTGTCTGCTCATGGCTTGGTCCATTACTGTCACATGGAGAGCTAACAGTACCATCCTCAGAACTGTTAAGAGGTCTAACAAACCCTAACAACAGTCCCTTAAATATTTACTGTACGTCTGCCCAATGAGTTCTCCTAAGTAAATCAAAACGAAACAGTGAAAACTCAAAAGCTTATGTGGCGGTTCCAAACTTCTGTTTTAATTATAGTTATTGGAACCTTTAGAACTTTAGAAATGATTTAACATTTAGTTTTGTCATTACGGGTTAGTGAGTGTAGATCTCTGGGCAGAATGTCAGTTTGAATATTTCATGAACCCACTGTACTGTAGATTCTCCTATAGTACTGCATTACGTATGCAGTCGAGATGACGTCTCATTCTAATGTATTGTTTACTCAGTGGTGAGAATTTACATTTCATTGTACTCTCGCTGAAATTAATTTCCCAGAACAACAAATGCCAGAGCTTTCCCAAAAGCAAAAGCTGCTGTTCACTAAAGGATTTTTTAGTCCTCTATTTTTACAAACAGCAGGAGACATTTAAACTAGGTCAATGCTCAAAGTTAATTCTACTCAGTGAACTACAGCACTTGTGCATCTAATTAGGTCCACTAAAGCTCATTCGCTGTGTTTGTGTGTCTATGACTACGCGAGAGCTGAGGTGGTGACCCATTCAGTCCAAACCCATCCCGCTGTCCTGTCAGCCGTGACTGCTGTGTCACACGATAGATGAGAAGAGGACATCAGAGCGTGCTAGTCACTCTGTATCCTTCCCTTCTGGAATAACTCTGCAATCAGGATGCACGGCTCGTCACCTGCCATATTAATGTGTAATGCTGATAGTTTTAGAGTCGGAGAGGAGTAGATCTCACACCACACCTAAGACTCAGATTGTATGTGTCGCTGAGGGAGCAACTGCAGATACGATCTGTGTGTTCCCTGTTCTACTTGTGAAGTGCAGTGAGGCTCTATTGTGAAGCCTCAGGCTGCTTTTCCTCCAAAGTGGAACAAATGGAAGCATGAGGAGGGCTGAACAACTGTTATCTAAAAGTGTGGAAAAACAAAGGATTAAATCACATGTATAATTGCAGGGGGGGACATGGCGATTAGCCTAGATAAAGAATAGAGAAAGGTTTGTCTGCAGACAATTGAGGTCCACTACTAAAACACTGTTAACTAACTGGGCTCTTGTATTGATGGTTATGTTTGCCTGTTGGATAGAGCTACTGTATTAGATGTTTCCTATAGCCCATTGCACGGTTTTAAATATTATTATTGGAAATAAATATTATATAACGTTCTCAACCTACAACACCACACAATGACGTTCCCACTTGGCCTGTCTCACTTCACACTAAAACTGATCTTTGCTGTTACTAGTTGACACAACGTTTTGGAACAGTCAACGTCCGTCAACATACAGTTCAGAACACGGAGAGCTGGAAGGACAGAGGTATTTCAATCTATGCAAGCTGAAAGAAGTTTCAAACCATCCTTAGGAATCATACTATTTAACCAAACCCCAATGTGAGTCATCAGACATGTGTGACAGCATGGCTGGTTAGGTTGACACAATGATAGCTTCAAGCCTAAAACGACCCGAGTAAGCATGATTCCACGATACTGCATGTCACTGTTATCCTTTATTTGTATAGTCCAAGTAGAACTGTCCAAGTAGATCACACACAACAGTGCCACTAACAACTTCGCTTGCTTAATCTTGTCCATAGGATT
This sequence comes from Microctenopoma stevenorrisi, assembly GCA_032270685.1. Classification (NCBI taxonomy): domain Eukaryota; kingdom Metazoa; phylum Chordata; class Actinopteri; order Anabantiformes; family Anabantidae; genus Microctenopoma; species Microctenopoma stevenorrisi. The sequence goes on from JAUMTR010000012.1 coordinate 21,906,824, forward strand.
TTCCAAACAGTAAACGCAAAGAAATGCATGATGAAGTAAACAATCAATTCATTCACTCATCAGTTCTTTTAAGCATTTATTGTAAAGTGAATAGACACAAACTTGGTAGCATCATGAACAGATTCAAATGGAAGGGCCTTGATATTCAATATTGTGTGAATGAAGAGAATGTAGTCAGCCACCAGGATCATTGCAGGACTTCATAATAATATTAACTCAATAAACTAGTAACATATTGCCTTTTATTAGCATGTAAATAAATGTTTACTTAAATGACCAGCCCTGTCTCCTAGAAATTACACTGCAATCCCAGATCCATTTTTTGTGGAGAATGTAATGCAACTTCATTACATTTTTCTGTGGGCTGTTTTTTTTTTTTGATAAAAATACGTCACTTCACTCAGTCGCTTCAACGCGTTTTAACATCTGCATTAAACATTAGATTAAAACACAACCTTACCCTAACCTCAGTACTTTTCTTGCCTAAACCCAACTTCACAGGGATCTCTGGTCCCTGGCATGTCCGTCCTGCACAATTAGATTCTACAAAAACGTAATTGGGTCGCAAATACATTACAGTAGAAAAACTTAATTGGGATCACAGTTTACAGATCACAGTAGTTGTATACAAACGTAATTTTTAGGAGAAAGGATTGAAATAAAAAAGGTAAAAATAAAATGCATATAAATATCATTGCTTTGCTTTTAATTTGCTTCAAATGACATCTCCTTCTTAAACAGAATTTTGTATTTAGAATATAGGAATCTGCAAATGTGTTGGTTACATGTTGTCTCTATTATTTGGAGTCAGCCTTCTGAAGGCTGTCATGCACGTCAAGTTTCATCAATATCCTGTGGTCACAATATTGTTTTCTCTGTGGGAGTCCCTGTGAATTTTACTGTGTGTAATACAGCCATTCACAAGAAAGCTGACAGCATGAATTAGATTTAAATAATTCATCCAAGCAGAAGTTTATTTCATGTTTGTATATACACATTCCCTTTTCTAAGTCTCTTGCAGCAGCCATTGAGAGTAAGAGCTTAGAGGTAAACTCACTAGAAGAGAAATAATGTGGGATTTTGTTTGCTTTGTGAACAGGCAATGATACAGTACAATTAAAGCCAAGGAGGAACTGGCAAATGAGAGCAGATTTGGGAAAACAGCTAATAGTCCCGCAGGAAATAGCTACCACTAATCTACGACCTGAAGCACAGCGGGTTGTGTATTTTGTGGAGGTGACAGTACAGTGGGAGGCTGCACTAGAAACAGTCTATGAAACAAAGAAGCTTAGATATACAGATTTGGCAGCAGGCTTCTGGTCCAGTGGAGATGTACGCGTTTCTCTACGCAGATCAGTGTTGTCGCGGTTAAGTGAACTTTAACGATGAATCCAATGTGCTAGACAATGACTATGTCTTCATGTTTCAGTAAATGGCAGGGGGTTATAGGAAAGGTGAGTGCCTGGGAACAGTTAGGTAAAAGCAGACGTTGTAGTGTGAATTATTTATGTAGTGCGAATGTTGTGTTACTTTCCAAAATTGGGCAGCTGGAGACAGTTGTTTGTTTTTTTAGAATCAGACACTTCATTCATGTAGATCTCGTGGAGGGTTAATAGCTGTTTATGGTAACACACATGATGCAAGCATGCAACACATGGCTGTAACATTAGACCAGGAATTGGTGAATGGTTGAATGGACTGAGCAAGATTATCTCCATTCAGGAAGTCAAATACAGAAATAGCTATTAACAGATCAGGCTTAATACAGCACATTGTTTTAGTAAACTGGTTCTGTGGGAAGACTCACATGTTATCATCACATGAGGACAGAGATCCAGGATGAAAGGGTGCTAGGTAGTTACCCTTTGCAGAAATGTGAGACTAACAAATGAGAGGAGGTGTGAAAACAGAAGCGCTCTGTTTGGTTGTAAGCATACGAGTGTGTACGTATCAGTGGGTCAGCTTCCAGCAGGAGCGTGTTCACATGAAGAGCTCCCCCCTTTGCTGGGCTACTGGCGGGAGCTCTCCTCCATCACTCTGCTCTAGTTTTCATTAGCTGAGCGAGCAGGATGCCTTTTACTAGGGAATCATGGTATTAAACTGGATGATAAAGCCTTCAGGCCAGATTCAACTCCCACTGACGCAACTCACTGCAGTCCTCTGTGGACACTTTCTGCCTTGAATTACACATTAGCTTTTGGCTAGTACAACTCACTGTCCTGTGGTTCTCTTCAATTGGATGCTACAGAGTCTATGGGGGTCATTAGAAAACACCTGGAAAGGTATCTGGACACAACAACTGCGTGGTGTGTGAAATGCAACTGAGAGTCTCAATAAGAAATATCTGAGCGCAATTTAATGCTTTCATATTTTCCTCAAGACATCTGTGTAGTTAATACCAGCCTTTTATTGACTTGTAGGTCTAATTTACTCAGTGACTCACTCATTGCCATTTCAGTCTATTTCTCCCCCTCTTTAGATGATGTAGGTTTTATTATAGAAGGTTAAAAAACGACAGTTCTGCTTCTATAATCATAAAAATATTAAGCTGACTCACAAACAGTGAGACCTGTCCCCCACATTGCTGTCTTCCACACACCACAGACGAATTCTGACTTGTGCAGCACATCATTGTAACTTTATTACATGGTTTGGATTAAATTACGCTGTTGTCTTTTCATTTCAAGACTTCCCTCTGGCTTTATTAGACAGGAACTGTTTAGTTTTATGGTTTTTTGTAGAGATGGAGAGAGATCATATCCATGTGCTGAGATCAATGGGAGCACTTGATGTTCACCCAAGCAATAACATCCAAATGCCATCTTCATCCCCCTCAGCACCATCCTCAGCTAGTGTCGTGCCTCCATCCTCGTTATCAAATCAAATTAGTCTGTTCAATGAACAATAGGGTTGTTAGGACATTTGCAGCATGCACCACGCTAATTTTCAGTCTGTCGCAGCATCTCCTGGCTCAGCTGTTTATGATCCTAACGTCTCCTCATGCCTTTGCCTCTCCTGTTATGTCCATCAATAGCTGCCAATCCTGATATCGTCGGTGGTCAGTCTGTACTTCCTGGAGTGGACGGATGTGTTCAAACCGGTGAAGTCTGGCTTCAATTGTCATGACCGCAGCCTGAGCCTGCCCTACATTGACCCCAACCATGAGGTCATCCCCCTTCTGATGCTACTCAGCTTGGCCTTTGCTGGACCTGCCATCACAGTAAGGATTATTAACGTTTGCCATACGATGAAACACAACTGGCTGGAGCCATATTGAATATTATTTTTATTAAAAATGTACGAATAGCACAGTTTAACACAAATGAATAACCTGTATTTGGGTTTCAGAAAAAGCTGCGTTGTTGTATTCTCTGTGTGAGAGATATTTGATTAGTAATTGGTGGGTTAGGTGTTCATTTCCTACTAAAATACAGTAATGCTTAATGGACATTCGACTTTTAGGCGACAAGCAAATTTTGAATAGTATGTAATGTTTGTAAAATCCTGACCAAAATATGAAAATCATATTTCAAGATTCAAAAAACCTTCCTGTTACAATTACTTGTTATTTGTACAGCAGGATTTTTACAGTGTAGCTATAGTCTTTATATGGACCTATACACAAATTGCATATGTTGTTGTAGTAGCGCTCACATTAACTAATAAATAATAAAGCTCCTACCTTTTCATTAATTCTTTCATTAATTCTCCGTTTTCTTTGACAAATGTAACTTTATAATTATACAGTAGAAGCTGTGTACATGGAGACCCAGCTGGAGCACAGTAAATCCCACTAGATCAGTCATTCACTGTCAAACACACTCGTGCCTACGCACAAATACACAGTGGCATACAGTAAGAACAGACTTTGTTGTGGATTCTTCTAATAGTCCCCACTGAACAACTTGAGCTATGGACCAGGAGGACAGGTCCCTCCGTGGCAGGAGGTCAGATCATCCATTGTGAGTAAGCTGGAATGGTCCTGTTCACCTCAAGCTTTCTTTCTTAGCATGCACATTTACTGTGGGCAGCCAGGCTTCACAAAAAAAGAAATCTCAGAGCTCTTCCACACTTTGACTTACACAAGACATTAGAACAATTTTATTGAAGTATGATAATAGGTAGAGTCATACATGCGGTCAACCATGTATATACACGTATATGTATATGTCGAAGAACACACTGCACAGATATTTCTCTGAGACCTTCTTCTAAATACCTTCCTCACCTATATGTGTGTGCATACTGCACAATGACTGCAGACAAAAGATCTGATACATAACGATCCCTCTTTGTGCAGGCAACTAGCTTGAATGATAATTTAAAGCTACTCCATCGAATCCATATATTTCAATTTGTAAGTCTAACTTTGGAAGAACCGCGACCCGACTGTGCATAAGCGGGAGATAATGGATGGACTTTGGAAGAGTCGCCAGCCACAAACCTCAATGCACATCAGTGGTGATAATCCCTACAATCTTCAGGGATAATAAATCCACCACATGCGGAATCGGACATTCTGGTTACATGCTATCATTACCAGCTGAAGTGGGATGAACACCCCCCCCCCCCCTCATTTTGTTCATGAGACACTCTAAACCTGAAACTAAACACAACCCATCCAGTACACAGGCTATGTTTAAAAGCTGAGCTCACCCGCTCCTCGCAATAATCACAGTCCCTGGTTTTTACTCTTCAGGATTCTAAATGCCTTGAACTCCACCTCTTTCCTTAGCTCACAGAGATGGCAAATGCAATACTGGTCAATGATCGAGTTTATAGTAAGATGCATAGTTTTTCAGACAAGAGAGAATACATGTCTCTAGTATGCAGCTTCATGAGAGAAAGCCTCGCACATCTCACGCAGCTTCTCTCGCTGTGAGTCACACAGGTTGAATTTTTTTTTTACCCTTAGACATTAATAGATTCAGACTGCTCATATCAGGTGATGAACACATTTATCCTCAGAGATCCATCCCTCTGCAACTCGTGCAGCAGAAGAGGACCTGCCTGTTTTGACTGTCACTCTGCGTTAGAGCTGCGGCTCACCCTCAGTGCTGACAGGAAAATGAGTTTGACTTTAGTTAAAATTATTCTAACTCAATTCATGTTCCTCTGGTCAAATCAAAGCAACATTGTGTCTCGTCCCACGAAAGCTGCTCAGTAAGGTGGCAGCAGTTTTGGGAAGAATGAAAGGATGGAGGCTGCAGTTGCTCTAGCTGCTGTTGTGGGTTTTTTTTAACTGCTGAATTGTAATGTTGTGCAAAAGAATGGCAAAGTTGCAATCCTAAGCTCAAAACTCTTTGTTTTCTTTATGGTCTTTACAGTCTAAATTGCTAAATGGGAAATTTCCAAATAGATACCAAATTAATTCTAGAAGGAGGAAGAATGGAGAGTCTGTTTCTCCTTTGCAATAAAAAATATCCAATCCGCAGTGTCTCAGACCTCCCCTAAATTTTCATAATCCCTCTCTGTGTTCATGCTATTGCTGCCTTCCCTTTTCTACTCTCCAGTCGTTGTATCTTTCTTTTCTATGGACATAGACAATTTAGTATTGTTTAATAAAAGAGAGCATTAAACTGAAAAAAGATATACATTGTTATATTCAGCCAGTGGACTGACAAAAGAGAAAGTCTGCTTCTTCCTCAGTGCATCCTGGAACAACCTGCACAGAAAAAGCAGGTTTGGGAACTAAAACTATAAAACTTATGTAAGAGAAAACTTCTTCCCTAATGCTTAGTACAGGTCATGCCATAGTAACCCACCCATCATACAAAAGCAGGTAATGTATGTTGTGTGTTGTGTTACCAGATAATGATTGGAGAGGCCATCCTGTTCTGCTGTCTGTCTCGAAAGAAGAGCGGTGTTGGAGCCGAGGCCAACATCAATGCTGCGGGCTGCAACTTCAACTCCTTCATTCGTAGAGCTGTCCGCTTCGTTGGTACACTGATGTGTTGTTTTTTCTAATAACTATTTTTGCAGCTTTTTCAAATTATTTTTATCTTCCAAGATTAGGCAAACTATGTCTTTGTTGTATGGGAGAGGTGCAGAGAAATGATTCAGTAACAGTCTGGGAACCGTGCAGACATGATACCCTATAAACAGTCAGTGAAGATCAGCAGCAAAAGCTGTTTTGTGATATGTAATGTCATTGACTTCTATAAACCTACCATCATTACATTGCCCTGCACAGCAAACGCCAAACTACTATATGAACCAAAAGACTTTTCTTTATCATGCTCTGTCTTCAGGCGTTCACGCGTTTGGTCTTTGTGCCACTGCCCTAATCACCGACATCCTCCAACTGATGACCGGCTACCCGACGCCCTACTTCCTCACCGTATGTAAACCCAACTACACCACGCTCATTGTCAGCTGTGAGCAGAACCCATACGTCATGGAAGATATTTGTTCAGGGGCCGACCCTGCAGCCATCAACCAGGGCAGGTAAGGAGGGAGAAAAGTTTGTGTTTGCAACTCCCATTACACTACTAAATAAATTGAAAAGTAGTCACTGTTGAGCCTGTTTAGATTCTGGTAGCTGGTAGAGTGTGGCACCACCAGTTACTTTTTCGGGTGGCCTCTGCCATAGCTGTGGCCACAGCCCTGTTTGGCTGGGGAGGCAAAACCAAAAACACAACAAGGCTTGACTTCCTTTATGAGTGACACTATTCGGTGCATTTACTTAGAAAAACCCAGAGGCTGGTTCTCTCTCGTGCTTCCTTCTACATAAGATAGTTTAATCTCCAGAATGTGTAAAAGGAAATAAAACAGAAAAACAACCCACTTCAGTTTCAGTGGAGCACTTAGTAGAAAGCAGCAAGAGTAAAGTGAATCAACTCATTTCAAAACCTTTCTGCTTCATATATGAAGCCTCTACCTCTGAGTAAAATGCTCAGAGGTAGAGGTTAAATGCTGAATATATTTGTATTTTTAAACTATATAAGATATTAGACTGCAAGTCAACCCAGGCTTCATTGATCATTGAAGATTTGATAAAGTCAAAAATTAACAGTTTTATTTTGTCATTTAGTCATTTCTTTGATTCAGCATGCAACAATCATCAAACCATATTTTGGCAGTAGATTTGGTTTCTTACCAAGTTCAGCTTTCCCCTTTTTTCAGACATGAATGATTATTTTTAAAATCTAATATGTTTACAATTTGAAATGCAACACAACAGAACACTTAATGTTCCCTCAAACAGACGGACGCGTCCTCAGTGTCTATCCATCTGTTTTGTGAGATTTAATGAAACAGTGTACCCATGTGAGTTTAAATGTGTGTAGCATTAGAAAGCATAGCGATGCAGACCGGGGATGAGGTTACATTTGACCCCTGCATGTTGGACACACACACATTTTTGTCTCCAGAGTATCAGTGTCTAAATATAACCTACTGCTATTGGCATAAACACTGTTTTTTCTCCTCCTGTTCCTCATTTAGCTTCAATCTTGTTGCAGAGCAGCATGAAAGGGTGTTTTTGCTGCAGTGGATGTGCACCAGGGGTATTAGTAAGAAGAAGTATCATATATACCACCTGCCTTCCCTGAGCTACACATGTCACATAGTGGTCTAAGTTACAAGGACGTCTACGTCAGAAATCTCTATGTAGAATAAATGTACAACCTGTGTATAACCTGTGCGTGGAGCAGTTTTCTTTTCCTGTGCTCTCATATGACCCATATTCAAAAGCAAATATTTTCTCATATGTACATGTTCAGGTCTTATATATATATATATATATATATATATATATATAATGAAGCGCCCTGATACAGATTAGCCCTTTTTAAACATCAATATGAACAGCAAGAATTTCAGTTTACACTAAAGACCAATTTTATGACAGTTCATATTCATAAACCCTGTAATATGCATTAATAATGATGTATGTATAATATACAGAAACACTGCACATGCATGTTGGTTATTTCAGTGCTGAAGTGGATCTGTTTTTTCAGGAGCGAATGAAATTTTTATGACTCCACAGATTTTAAATATGCTGGTTTAAGGTCCACACAACTCTAGTGCACACACACACACACACACACACACACATGCGCAAAGTACACACAACTGCATGGCTGCACCAAAACACACACACACACATGCAAAGTCAGGAGTATAAATGAAAGCTGGTTAGAGGAGTGAATACCAGGAGTTGTCAGAAGTAGGTCATCGGGCTGTAACTCTGGAAGAAACTGGGTCACATGTTCACTTTCAATACTGTTTCATCTCTTACAGAAAATCCTTCCCATCACAGCACGCTACCCTCGCATCCTTTGGTGCTGTCTATGTTTCGGTGAGTAATGCTTTGAGCCATGTTATCCCTGTCGCTGTGCTGCTAATTTCCACTCTCATCTCATGGTTTAACTGTCAGTGGACACAGTGATAATGCGGTGAACCTGCATTTCCCGTTAAAATAACGATTTTAATATTTTTCCCACATGCTAGGTAATGAATGCTCATTCACAGAGCAGCATATGCTGGAAAAGTATTTAGATATACTTTATGTCTGTAGGTCTGTTTCACCACATTGATGATACACAGCTAAACCTGCCTCCTTTTCAGAGGAGATTATTGTGTTGTATCCCTCTAACGACACGAGTCGGGAATCATAAAGACACTGGAGAGTACTTCTGTAAATGTGACATGTCTCCGCAGATGTACTTCAACAGCACTCTGACCGACTCATCCAAGCTGCTCAAGCCCCTGCTGGTTTTCTCCTTCACTATCTGTGCCATCATTTGTGGTCTGACCAGGATCATTCAGTACAAGAACCACGCGGCCGATGTCTACCTGGGCTTCTTGCTTGGAGGAGCTATTGCTGTCTACCTGGTAGGGTTCAGTGCCATCTGTACCTTGCTTCACACTATACAAAAGCCCTTACTGGGTCTGGGTTCAGGAGTAACACGCCTTGATTTAGACTGAGTAAAAGCAGAACTAAGACATTAACCAAAACCAACTCAGAGTCTCTATCCAGCCTCATTTAAAGCATGTGTTATTTTGCATGTGTTATGTTAATTCTTTCAGACAGGCTGTTGCCAATAGTTGTAAAACATCCGAAAGAATAACATTCAGTGACATCTTACCCAAAGCAACAACAAGTCACTGTTAGTCAGCTTGTGGTGTTCATTCATAGCACAGCAGCCAAGACGGTTTTTTTCAGCATCAATTTCTAATCCAAGAGTGTGTCCACCTAGAATGAGAAATCATGAAAAAGTTATTTGCCATTCCTTAGTGCCAGATGTTCATCAGACATTTCACACTGAATCGAACATATCAAACTCATTCAACCTGCCGTTACTTTTAGCGATTACAGTTCACTTAGTGGAGAAAATGTCAGGGGCCACACATTAAATCTGTTTTAATGTTGACATGAAATAAATCAGTCGTGTTGAAATGTGAGGTGCAGTAACACTCACCTGCACTGATACATTGTTGAAGGTTAAACCTAAGGTTGTGTTATTACTGGAATATTAATTTGATTATGTCAGCTACATATTGTGGCATTTCTAGAACATCTATTAGGTTAATTTTAAAGCAACTAATAAAATGTATTCTCCTTTAACTTCTCTTTTAACTGGATTTGGAGATACAGCAATCATGAAATGCAACAAGTATGGAAACAGTTGCTGAGGGTGTTTTATTTCTAATGTTTGTGTTTTGTCACCACTGCATGTTTTGTTGTACAATGGCCATAGAAACAGACAACTTTATTACAAAATTATTAAATAGTCGCATTTCCACTATATCACACATTAGAAAATCCACTAATTAAGTTACTGCTGAAAATATTTACAAAATGACAAAAAAGCACGACCACAAAATTCAATGATGTCTTTGAAAAATGTTATAAGCAAATCAAGCTCTCTGTGTTGTATGTCAAAATAATGACTCTGTTTTATCTGTTGCCAGGGGTTATATGCAGTTGGAAATTTCCAGCCTAACGAGGAAGCTGGCACCTCCCCCCCTACAATGATACATCGACCTCCTTGCTCTTTGCCCCACATCAGCCAGGAGGCCGTTTTCCACCACTTGCAAATGAAAGCCAGCATGACCCGGGAGCCAGGCATACCCACCTCCCACTCTGAGGGTCTCCTACACCGAGGCCTTCAGCAAAGACCTGATGACAACCTGAAATGCTCCAGTGCAGATGTGGAAGTGATCTCTGCTGGCAGCTCCCAGGGCAAAGATGCCATAATCACCTTCAGCCACACCCTTCCTAGAGTCCACACTCCTCAGGCCATGGCAGCATATGAGGAGGCAGCCAGACGCCATGCCGCCACCCTTCACCATGCCTCAATGGACTCTAGTCGCTCAAAACAACTTCTGTCTCAATGGAAAAGTAAGAACAATAACCACAAATGCTCCCTGCAGGTCCCAGACTCCTTCTCCTCCTCTGTAGACTCGTCATCTGGCCAGTCCTCCCTGCATCCGCACCATCATGGCAGCATGGAGCTCCGATCCAGCTCTGAGCCATCAGCTATGAGCCTAAGTGGGGGTTTTGATGCTCATGCATACATGTCCAAACTGGCCACAGGTGCCAGTACCACCCTGCCCAGTAACTGTAGCGGCATCACCGGAGGAACCAGGATATCCATGCAGTCCAGGCCTGGTTCTTCACAGTTGGTCCACATACCAGAGGAAGCTCACGAGAACTACAATACAACGTGTTCAAACACCGTGGCAGCAGGACGAGAGAGTGAGGGGATATCACCAGTAAACAGCACAGTTCAGTCTAACTGGCAAAGGGCAGCAGAGAAGACAACAGCCTGCAGGACTAATGATAATGGGCAGAACCCGCAGCCCCGAATCATGCAAGTGATAGCTATGTCCAAGCAACAGGGCCTTCTGCAGACCCATTCCAAGAGCTTAGATGAGGGCAGCATAGGCTGCAGCACCACTGGGAGTTGTCAAGGCCCCGCTCGTTACAGAGCACTGACCGATCAAGAAGCTGTCAGCGCCACAGTGCCCAGCTCACTGGGAAGCACCACAGGCAGTATTTCAGGCAGTACTGGAGCAATTGTCAGGATAGAGGCCCATCCTGAAAGCAACAAGCCTGTAATCCAAGCTCCATCCACAGATGGAAGTGGAACATGGAGGTGGCGATCCCTGGATCACGGCACTGGAGGTGGTGGATGTGCTGGAACCAGTGGAGCAGGAGGAGGATCTGGAGGAGGAGGTGGGAGTTTGAGGCAGTCCTTTGAGCTTAACGATCTAAACCGTGATTCAGAGAGCTCAGACTCGATACGTGAAGGGTCCCTCGACAGGAAGCATTCCAATCACATCCTTACTACCGCTGCCACCATCAGCACCCCACCTATAGTTACTGTTCACACACAGAACACCAGCCAGTCAGAGCAGAGGCTTCCGCCTCAGGGCCACTCTACCATTAGGATCACTCCAGGGGATGGGAGTGGTTCTGGATCCGGAGGTGGAGGAGGAGGCAGAGGTGGAGAAAGTGCTTTAGAAACCCTCTCAGTCACCTCAAGTCGCGAGTCAACTCTGCGGAGAAAAGGCAATAATATCATCCTTATTCCAGAGAGAGCCAACAGCCCCAATAACACGCGGAATATTTTCTACAAGGGAACGTCGATAACTCCCGTTTACAAGGACTAACAAACGACATGACTGTAGATTGCTGAGAAGATGTAGCTAACGATGCAACCCGGCTGGATTTTCAGACAACCCCGTATCTGTGACAGTTATCAGTGTTGTGTGCCATTGTATATATATGATAATAACTTCAAAAGAAAAGATTTTATTCAGCATGAGATTTTTGTACGTGTTTACACTAAAGCACAACCTTTTAAGTGTTGTAGAAATAACCACTGTGTTAGTTTCGTGGTCGCTCCTGAGGAAACCCATTGTAATGGTGACCCTGTGACAGTGCTCTGGGGACAAGAGAAACTTTTTTAAACAGTTCCATATGTTTTGGATATAAATCGTCACACACACACACAAAAAAAGAAAAGTGCAAGTAGCACAATGATATTTAAACTGTAGCAAACTAATGCAAAATAATTGTATCATAGCTGTGAAACCAGTGTTTACTTCCCTACACTGTTTGAAAAGGGTGCTACACCAGAAAATACTATTTACTATACAGAATACTGTAAAATTTGAATAGATACAGAATAAATTATTTTACAAAGACTGAAAAACTATGACATTAGTATGTGACAGAGATATGTTTTGTATTTTGTCTCTCTGCTGTACAGATACCATATACTCAACTGAATACTGTTTTGAACCATAAGTGTGCTTAGCATTCCTTCTGTAGCTACAAAGTCAAATATGCTGTGACTTGCACTGAAATATTTGTTTACTGTACATTGTATACTGTAAGCCCTGACCTTATCTTTGTATCTTGTACTACATTTGGATGTCCATGTCAATCTCTTGTCTACAGCACAAAAAGCATATGATTACTAGTACATTTTTAAAACTTAATGCAATACTATTGTCCTACTGAATTTAGCAAGTTCGGATCTCCTTGCACACAAAAATATATTTACTGCCGTCTAACCTAATGCTAAAATTGAAAGGGAGAAGAAATCAGAGTCAGGGGTAATGGCAATTTCTGTATATATATCTATAGATATATCTATACATATATCTATACATAAAACGTTATGTTTGGATAAGTCAACTAGCCAACTGCTGGGTATTATTTCAGAGATGTAGCTGCCTACAATCCTTGTGCCAAAGAGTTGTTGGTCCAAACTAGATTTGTTACAAAGCCTCTAAAATCACCACTGATGGGTTACATGGCCAACCTCGACCATCTCATTGCAGTGTCACCTGTTGAGAGGTGAGATATATTCTGCAGAAAGTGAAAAGTCAGTTCTTCAAGTTGATGTGTTGCATGGAGGAAGAATGGGATGAGAGAGACTTTGTCAAGGGCCAAATAGTAATGACTAGATCACTGCGCTGAGCCTCTGTCTGCCAAGGCTAACAAGCCAAACATTCCCAGAACTTTCAGTAAATCTGTTTTAGATGAACAGTCAGTAGACTGATTTTGATCGTTTTGCTTGGCTCTGGCTCAACTAAAAATCAAAACTACTGTATTTCCCAAAATTTGTAGTGTTTTTTAATTACCCTTTTAATTTTACATCTTCATAATAATAATGCACTGTTTGGCTCAGTAGCTTCGACTAAGCCTAATTAGATGTAGCCTATTTTTACATTAAATGTTTCTTCAACAATTACATCAACAGACTATTGCTGTCGAATCGTAATAACTTAAAATATTACCGTGATCGTGTTCCGTACTACCACGATCAAGGAAAATCCTGTTGCCATCTTTCTGAAAAGATATTTATTTGTTTTGTTGTTTTTATTTATTTATTTTGAGTGTAGCACTCCTTCCACAATCTACCACATGCACTGGAAAACAGCACCTTCCTCCAGTTTTGTGCTGCAATTTTTATTTGTGCCATGAAGTAACCAGCAGATCTATTTGTCTCAAATAAATATGTTATGTCTTGTTTTTTGTTTTTACACTAACACACAGTGTGTGTTGAAAGTAAATGACTATAGGGACAAATTTAAATGTAAACTGTATATCAGTTGCTAAACTTTGTTTGTGTACCGTGGTTTATATTATGCATACATTGTGCATATCATTCATTTGTGATGAAATAAGCACCCACTGGTTATGAAGTAGAGAGAGATATGGCATCTATGAGAATATTTTGCCAGAGTGAGAATGGTGCCAAAGGTAAAGGTTTTCTTCGGGATATATTCTAATCATCAGATGTATGCGTGATTTTCAGCATTAGTTTACCAAGCCTGCATTTTATTATATAGATGATTTATTCTGTACCTCCATAATATTTGCATGGTCACTTTTTTCACACAATTTTTTTTTGAATGGACAAAAATGTGTTTCATAGTGAGAGTTATATGACAATCTTTGTACTATTGACAATACTAAGTCACCTTTGCAAATACGTGTGCAAAGACGTGACAGATACAGGTGGATCTTGGAAATGGGGCGGGGGGGCATGTACCTGTGACAATTTAGTGTGAGTCTGTCAGTTTCATGTGACATGATGTGTGTTAATTATATCATTTTATTCAACAGATGACACCCTGATTTTTCGGTGCAACCCTACCTAAATAAATTAAATATGGAATTAATTTACCATTGTGACTCGAGTTGTATCATGAAGATGTGAAGGTTGTAGCCTTACAGAGGTGACAGAGGTGCGTTTTAACACAGCTCTTAGCATTCCAACAGCACAGGGGGCAGAGGGCAGGGACTTGGGATGTATATTACCGTAGGTGTATCCCTTACAACAACGAAACCGGCAATTCATATTTAAGAATGAGGCAAAGGCATAACGTACACTGATAACCTGATGGTTTTAATCTTGTATTGGGAAAAAAACGGTGCTCTACTCCAGAAAAATCAGAATAAATCTTTTTGGGTGCGTGTCAAAAACATCACCATATGTACACAACATGTCTTGTTGTGTGCACATTTCATCTTGTATTGGACAAGTATCAGTATGAGCACTCTGACCAGTCCGCAGCTAATCAGCCCCATACACATCAGGCTGCAGTGGGCTGTGCGTTCTGACACCTTTACATTTTTTGTATGCTGACCCCTGTCCATCACAACATTAAAACCACCGGTGGAGTTCATGTTGCCCGACTAGACTCGAGCCAAATTGTAGTGTCCACCAGAAGCAGGTCGTAATGGTCGATCACTACAAACTATTTAGTTTTACTTCACTTACTAGCTTACACAAAAATGAACTAATAGTTATTGTTTGGAACAATTAATGCATCATCAGTTCCTATGTTGCACTGCACAGTGGCAAATGCATCATTAATTAACAAGGTTACACAAGTAACTGTTCACACTGTTTACTGAGTTTACATATTATGTGGTACTAATTGTTTTCAAAAAGGTAAGAGTGAGGAGCTGCATTTCCACCAGACAGGGACCCGCTGAAGTGACATGGCTGAGTTTACAAAGAGATCAGACATGTGAAAAATAAAAAAAGGCTTTACAGGCTGCTGTCAAACCATACAGTCGTGTCAGGTTAACAGTGAATAATTCAGATAGCTGTAATCAATCATTTAAAATTACACACTGGAAATGCTAAAGCCGTCTGATTTAAAAGGATGAAAAGCCTTACAAATTATTTAAAGATGCATTGCACTGTGTCCTACATTAGCTCGGTAGAGATTTCTTGCTGTTTGATTGGGGGAAAAGGGGACAGATGTACTGTAGGACTTCTAGTTTCATGTCATGTGTTATTGGTAGACGAAGGTCTTCTTAAATACAAACTGTTGTTCTTCTTGTCAGATTTGGCAGGCATCCATTCACAAATAATGTGGTAATAAAACGTGTAATGGCTATTTTGCATTTTGATTGACTACATGTAACATAGGGTGAGTACGGCAGCACACTTAGCAGCTCTATGTAGCTTTCAGAACTCTACAACTTGAGCCTTACCGCTTCTGTCCAACGGGGAACAATTAATAGGAAAGCTGCTGTCTTTCTGCCATACATATTCACATTCAGAAAACCTTTAATCCCAGAGGGAAATTATTTTTGGCATGTAACAGCAGCTCTCTGTACAAACAGAAAAGACCACACAACGGTCCCTCAAGTTTCACTGTTTTGCTTTTGATGATGATGATGCTTTTACAGGATGTTGTGTTCTGCATCCTGATGGGCTGAAGACCATTGACCATTAATCTCCTCCGTGCCATGTCTCCCGTAGAGTACAGAAGGCCTGCAGCTTGCCAAATCTCTGTGTAGTGAGAGGTTTTTACAGCCTTCAAACATCTATAATAACTGTAAAAATAAAGTGTTTATTTTTTAATGTCAAGACTTTTGTTGCATATCACACTGCTCCCTTTGTGGTTCCCATCTGCGTAGATGACTAGTGAACAGGCCTATTGGGCACAGACATTATCAGTTGTGAGATTTATGCATTTTAATTAATGCCTTGTCACTGTGGTTTGTTCAGTGACCTTTTCAGTGTATTAAATGGCCGAGCCAGACACCATGACCCACACCAATTGGTCATCTCAGTGATGAGTCATGCAGCCACTGACCTGCTGTAACAGGATAGACGTGATAATAGGATAATAGGCATCGCTCTTCAAATAGCTCCACTCCCAGCTGTCAGCAGCTAAAGGTTACACATCAGTTTGTTCTGCATATGCAGAGTGTCTGGTGCTCAGTGGACTCTTTTCAAAGTAAGTAAGTAAGACTTTATTTGATAAGTAAGCATAGAGATAGAGAGAGGTATGAGAAGCAAAGTTATTTTATGAACTATATTAATCCACATATTGATAGTATTTATACCAGCATTGGTATTGGATCAAACCCAGCATGTAATCCCTACACTGTGTTTAAATTAAATACAGAGTTCTGTATAGAAACTCAAATCTTTTTAAGAGTAATTTATACACAAACGTTTCAGAGGACTACTTCCTTTACTTATACTACTGTCCTACCACTGTGGATTTTAGCCAATGCATTTACTGCAGAGAACAGTATTAGGTGTATTTAAAGGATCTCCCACTTTTACTTTACTGATCTGCCCATGAAGCCACATGATTAAATATATAAATATACTCAATATATCAATGTGTTACATTATATGAAATACATAGACATACAGACGACACATTATATAATATTATTATAATTATTTGATACTTAATTAGGTTAATCATTTAGGTTAAGGGACACTTTACAGGAAACCTAGAATCGTAGTGTATGCTTTACAAATTATCAGTGCAGGTGCTGATGTATTTCTGATGGCGTACTTGTTTCAAAGAAGAGTTATCGAGTGCTGAACCTTTCCCTTAATGACATGTTCGCATATCAGCACTTCAGCCGTTCTGAAAGGCCTGAAGACAGAAGGCCAGGAAACGCAAACAACCGTGTCTTCTGAGAAAGGCTGAAAATCTTCATCACAAGTGTCACTGCATGCAGCCATTTCACATGACTCTGGGCTTTATGGCACTTAACAGTGAAACTTTTCTTAACTGAAAAACAGTTGATAGAGAAGATGCTTAGCTGCTTTTTGTTAACCAAATCATTTTTTTATTTTTGCAAACCTGTGCATTCATCTAACCAACAATTGTTCTTGATTAAAACTGAGCAGAGAGCAAAGTTGGTGTCAGGTAGTCTTCATGCTACTTATACAACTATCTCACCCTGGTGGCTTCAATAAGAAACTAATGCGCTGTCTGACGCTGCTCTCAGTCACATCTCAGTCCACTCAGCCATCCAACGAATCAAACTTCTGCACATCTGCAGATGTGTTCTGCCAGCTTTCTTGCTCTTTAAGTCTTTGCTTGCCCTAAAAGCACTCGAGAAAATTGGGGGTGTTATTTTCATTCTGCAGACCTTGAAATTGTTTGATCAGAAGTGTCGCAGCATCCGACAGAAATGCGAGCCGACAGGTGATGCAGCCTGGAAATAAACATTCTCCCTCATTCACGCCCCATTCGGTCTCTATTTTAATTAGCCCTACTTCTCCTCTGTAGCCATCTCCATTTTTATTCCTCAAGGTTGCCATAGCAACAGAGTCCCTGTCTCAGTATATATATTGTCTCCAAAATGAAAACCAAAAAGCTTTAAGCCTTGAGCTGGAAGCACATGCAGATGTAATGATCCTCACTTCCACCATCTAAGATACACAATCGCTGCATTTTTAAATAGCACAGAGGTCAAACAGAGTTCCTTTATGTAACACCACCTTACGCTTTACAAACTACACCCACCCCTTTAAATACTGACGTAGTGCTATTCGAAAACCAAATGACGAGCAGTTGGAAATCATCAGAACACGATGAGAATGAAAATCAAACAGTTTCTTTTTCATGAAATAATCCGATTGTGCACAGGTCATATTAACAATGGATGGAGAGCAAATGTGGCTTCCTTCATCTCCTGTGGGTTTTACAGTGCAGCTGCTGGCCTTGTCCCACTTTCTCTCACTGGGATGTACAAAGGCAGAGAGAAAAAAAAAGCAGCACAGAAAACACCACAGATTCTGATAATTATCCACAGTCATTAGACTCAGATGTCTCATTTTCTCTCAATCATCCGTGTTATTAAGGATTTTATTTGCTATCATAGGTAACATTGCTGAAAATACCTATATTTATATTAAATTTCAAATAAAATGTAATAACAAAAGCCTTATCTAACTCAGAAATGTTCTCAGTGATTTCATTGCAGTGTTCAGACATGACATATCTGGAGAGAACGGTTGTAATTAATACAAACAGATCTTAAAATAAAGTTAAAAATTAAAACAAGTATGTTTTATTGAACCGTACATAATCAGCAATAACATCAGTGCTCCACTTGACTCTCTGTGCACAGTAGTTTACACTCTGTGAGAACCTGGCATATTCCTCCCTGGTGACATCTACCAACACGTGTTCTGTCAGGGAACTGGACTCCGTGAATCAATAATGAGGGTTCAGTTGTTCTATTCTAGCTGGTCTCTGGCCAATGGTTCGGCCAAGTCCTGGCAGTTGCATGATCATGTCAGTTGCATGACGCAGTTCTCCAAAGTGTGGTTGATACACCTTCAGTGCAGGCACCCACATCCACCCAGTCCTGGCAAAGGGTTTGCAGGGTTTTTTATATACAGCATAAAGGGTAGTTCACAAACTCGCCTGTTCTGTTGTTAATGTCAGCTTTATCTTTGTAATTGATTCAGATTAAATATTGGTCTTTTATTGAATTATGATGATCTTCCTTCTGTTTTATGATCCTGCACAGCATCACTATCAAAGCAATAAGACGGAGAACGATGTTTAATCTCTGTAGGTCTCACAGAGATTCAGTGGGAGTAATTCAGCACCCAGTAAAAATCCCATTCAGGTAACATGAAGATACATCAGGTTCATCACCCTAAGAGACAGACACTGTTGGTTTCAGTATATTAGTAGAAAGATAATATTCTGTTTTTGTTTTTGTTGTTTTATGAATTTTCCTATTCCTCAGTTTGTGTAATGGGTCCTGAGAGAGGAAGTGGGAACTCATAAGAAGCGTAACGGCACAGGTACGAGAACCTGGGGATAAATTGGGAATTATAGGAATACGTTGTTTTCCTCCCACTTCTCATTAAAAAATCTTGTTAGACGTTTTATTACATGTTTTCTGTTTTGTTGGGTGGAACACACTGAGGCAGCTTTAACACACAACTGAGTTAATTCATCACACAGCAATGACTTAAAGAGAAAATGAAATGTAAACATTTTCACTTTTAATTCAACCAAGGCAGCAAACATGTCACTAACAGATCTGCGTTGTTTGGTGTGATGCAGCCTGTAGCGAGCGCAATGCGAAGGACGGCACAATGTTCCTATGTCTTTATTGTCATGTGATGCATGAATGAACTTCGTCCAGGAATTATTAATCGATGAAAAACATTTATTTTCATTTATTCATCCCTTTATTGCTTTTCATTTATACATTCATGTTGCCCAAAAGGGGGTCATCCACACACACACACACACTGGGACCCACGTGGTTTGAGCTTTGGTGACATCGTCATTTTTCAGAGGAACATGCCTTAAAGGAATTCGGAGAACATGTTGAATATTCAGAGATGTTGCTCTGCGTGCGTCACTCGCCCTCCATGAACAGCAGTTTGTTGGACATCTTTACATTCTCACAAGTTCAACGAGACGTCTTTGACTAACAGAGCATCATGCTGATCAGAGAGGCAGAACACATTTTGACGAATAACAAATTCAAAACCATGCGGTGTAATGGTGTTTGAAGGAAAGGTCATGGCCTTCAAATCAAATCATGCGCTCAGTAGATTTGAAAGGAATCTGCCAGATAGATTATAAGATATTTTCTTAAGATGACATTTAACCCTGACTTCCCTGCTAGAAACGATGAGGGTCAGTCTTTTACGGCCATGAAGTTGTTCACTGAATTATTTATGGGACAACAGGGATGTAAAGTACAGCGCCTATGACTTGTTTTTCCAGGATATGTCAGATACAATATATCATTTGACAATGTGCAATTTTATTACTGGGCAGATACACAGTGTGAACCCCACCAGGCTCAGTTTAGCCAGGTAACCCGCGGTAACCCCACACTCAGCTTAGATTTTCTAAAGCAGAGCTGTCTCACTTTAACCTGGGTAGATCACGTTTGAAACTTCTGCTGCATGCCTCTACTTTCCCTGAATCATTCCCCCTTCGCCCATGGAATCATGCACAGATTTGACCCCAGCTTCCACTGCCATGTTATGAATGTCAGCGGCGTGTTTGTCAAGATGAGGTGGGAGAGCTCGTTACCTGGATGCAGAAAAGTGATGACATGACTCGTTTTATTGTGTTTTTAAATGTGTGTACTTCTATAACCAACAGTGAGCCAATAAGATGTGTGCTGCTCATTTTGGACGTGAATAAGACTGCAGGACTGCAAATGTGCCACTGCTGAATGAAAGCATCGCGTTGAGAAGGGACACAGACTCTTACACACTAAATCGCACCTGTGATGAGAACTTCACTTATGTCAACACTTTAAGACACTCCTGCTGTTTTCACGCTCTAAGATGATTGTGTTTCTTTTGTTCTTCTTCTGGTCACTGCTGAGTCTCAGACTTCTGCTGCTCCTGAGCCTGGCTAATGGTAAGCTGCACCGTTCAGCTGGAAGAAACCATGTGGTCTGAACAGAGAGGGGTGTCTATAATAGAATATTAATTTATAGAAAAGATCTATGCACTTAAAAGAAATGCTATGTATGATGACAGCACTGTTGTAATGTTGTGTCAGTAAATGTCATCAGTGTTACTGACAGGCCGAGGAAAAAAAATACAGATTCAGTCAAGTTTTAAGAGAAACTCAGTCTGCTTTCCACTAACAAGAAAGTTGGAAAATGATCGGGCTTATTGTGAATCAGCAGCACATTAATCGATCAGTATCAATATTATTGCCTCCTCCAGGAGTTATTCGTGCAGCAGCACAGTAGCACACGACAGACAGGAAACAAGACCCAAGTTTTTACAACCTCTGCTTGTTTCAGTTTCTCTCAACCAGTCCCAAAGTAGGCCAGAGCATATTTGCTTTGTGAAGACTACATTTTGCTTGTTATGTGCGCAGTGTGTAATATATGCATGTTTTCATCACACTGTTGACCCATTTACAACAGAACCTCACCCCCCAAAGCGTCACACCGACTGTATCTACCTGCCCACACAGACACACAGCAGGAATTCAGACTGTCATAGTTCCTTCACAGGTCACATTTATGCCTATGATTTCTTATTTATTATATTAATTTATAATTTATCAACTGGGCAACAGTCATTGCCAACTAATCTAAACTGTGTGTCAGTGCTTTGTGGTAGAAAACCAGAGGGAACTGTAGCAACTGTGCTAACCACTATGGCAACCTACAAAGGCGTTAAAGACTTTTTCTAGCCTAGATATCTGTGGGGCCCAGCGGACACTGCAGATTTTGCCTGGTATTTTAAACATCTTTCATTCACAGGTCTACAGGCTATTGGAGTGCTTCAGTATGATCCTTTTCTTTGTCGTATTTAATTTCAGTTTTTACCTCCTGTGATGAATTTTCACAGATCAGGGTTTAAATACCTTGTATCGATTCAAAACAGGGGGCCCCAAAAATAATCATCCAGAGACCCAGAGAGCCTTGCCCAGCAGTAATGCAGCGTTTTATTTCTGAACCAGCATTATGAAATGTAAACTGCTTTTCATTTGTAGGATCTATTAGTCACTGCAGCACTGACAAACCTTTGAAGGACCTTTTGTTTGCCCCCATTGAATACAACATTCAGATGTATGAATTCTATTTATGGCTGATTTGATTGATTATTGATGTTACTGATTAATGTGTTAATGCACACACACACACACACACACACACACACACACTTTTCAGTTTTTAGGATCTGTTTTTGTGTGAGTGAGAAAGTCGTTCCAGTCTTAATCAGAAGACACTGGTAGGTTTGTTGTAACTGAAACATCATTCTGTTCATTTACTGCCTTACATGTTTACCTCTGAAATGTATTAATGTGATTATCTTTAATGAAAACACAGTATAGATTTGATTAAGCTGTGATGTGATTGCTGTCACTTTCACGATTATTTGGCATCACTGTAAAAACTGGCAGCAGCCTCAAATTTATGCCCGACATGAATCTTGGTGTCGGTTAGAATGAGACACTCCTCCAACAGCTGCTACTGTGTATTCTGTAAAGTTCATGTCGATGCAACCACACGTGTTTGCGTTTGCCCCCCGTGAATACAATGTGTAAATGTGTTACAGCAGGAGAGATGTGGGATGGAACAAGCGTCTCTATGTAAACATGTGGGTGAACAAATGGATTGTAAATTGATGGATGGAGCAGATGAAAGCTCCTGATCATTTCTCTCCTTTCAGTTCTTCTGTTTGCTCTTAATTCTCGACAGTAACATATAATTTTTCTCTACAAGCAACATGCAATCTCTTATCTCTTTAACTGTCAACTGCTTTTATTGCTTAGTAGGACACTTTACTTACCTGTCTTTTCACGTTCAGTATAATGATAATGATTTTTTCCTCATGTTTTTCCTCTGTGTCTTTTGTCTTTCTAATGTGAATAAAATATGTAATATGTTTAAATCATGTGTGTGCGGTTGTATTTTGCATAAAAGCAGCTGAATGTGACAGGTGCAAAGTGCACAGAGAGAGCCTCCTGGACGTACAGCAGAGAAGTGCAGTGCATATCCACTTAGACGAGACTGTGTTGGCTGATCATGTGTTAGGACTGCCCCCATGTGGACAGTCAGCTTTAGTAAGCTTTACCAGTTTTTGTGTAATTTAAAACTATCAAAGGATGAAACCGGCTGTGGAATGAATTCACATGAAATGTCTATTTCTGAGGCTTAAGAGCAATAAGAGAAAACATCTGTGATGAAACAACCAACCTAACCTACCTCACTGCTTCCACTGCCCGTCCACTTACCCCTTGTCTGTCCTAGCTTTCTATCTGTTTTCCAGACACTCCCGGCTCCCATAATCAACTCGGGCATAACCAACACCTGTGACTGAGTCTCCACACCAACACTGTCCCCTAAATGATCATTTTAAATGAATGAAGCGCTACATTTAGAAATGGAAAACAAGTTACGTGAAGGTCATTGTGGAGGATGGAGGGCGCATAATGTGCACGAGTGAGAAACCCATTTGGTTTGAGTCGTGTGTGTGTGTGTGTGTGTGGTTGCTCTGGTTTGTTTAAGGTTAGACAAAGACTGTTGTTTTAGAGTTTGTGCTTCACTAGTCTAACAAGTACCAGGTCTCCTAAAAAGGTACGTTTCTAAACTATACATACAAATACATTTTTGTGGGAAGTACAAAGCAACTTAATTATATTTTCTTTAAAGATAATAATCATATGTTCATAACTAAAATAAATGATTAGAGTTGCTAGTTTAAGATAAATATGTAGCAATACAACACAGTATTGTCGTATATACTGTACAGGTATATACAGGTCCTTCTCAAAAAATTAGCATATTGTGATAAAGTTCATTATTTTCTGTAATTTACTGATAAACATT
>JAUMTR010000012.1:21934755-21972130 GCA_032270685.1 Microctenopoma stevenorrisi
AGTTAACTAGTTGATTCAGATGATTAGGTTAATGGCTCGTTTAGAGAACCTTTTCATAATATGCTAATTTTTTGAGAAGGACCTGTATGATATGACTCATACCCAGTGAAGAAGCAGAGAATACCAAGAACAATACGAGGAAAGTGCAATATGGAAAAGGGTACTAAACACTTTCAATACTTTGCTTTAAAAAAAAAAACATATATGCTCAGCCTCCACCTGGTACACATACAATATTAACATAAATCTGAATCTAAATATCTTTCTGATACATTCACTCACAGCTCCCTGCTTTTTGTGTATCGATATGAAATCATTCTTCTCATCTGTTGTCGATAAGACTCATCTTATATTAATATACTGTATGCATTATTTAACACATAATTTTCAAGAGACAGGGTTAGAAAACCAGCACATGTAAATGTTTCACTAAGCAGTGAGTAAGAAGATTTATTTCTTTAATGTAATAATCTTTAATCTGCCTCTCCAAAACAGAAATGGCCTCTAAAGATTCCAAAATCAGGCTGGTAAAGGTTGGATGATGCAGCTAAAGGTAACACATGTGACAGAAAGTATAGTTCTGTGCCACGGGTAGAATTCTAACCTGTCTACTCATGTTTTACCAAGTTATTGGATAGATTTTTTCAAAATCTATTGATTGTGGGGTAATATATAAATATCAGCCAAAGTCTTCTTAGAAACATACATTATAAAACTAATTATTTATTTCCACCACAACTACACTGGTCCCAGCAGCAGCTTGTTACTCAGCTTTGTGATCAGCTGACCTGTTACTATGCACTGCTGGAGAACAGATCAACCATCTGCTGCTCTTCCATTCACCCATTCGTCTCGAGTCCATCTCAACAATAGTTATTGTGATCCAAGTAAAGGTAATTAAACAAGAAAACAAACTTCTAAACTTTGGTTATTAAATGTGCTTTGGAATATTCACATTAAGGATATGACAAGCATACAGAATATGAAATACAAATAAAATCTGCATTTATCAGAATCACATATTAGTAGCACTATTAAATAATTGAACCCACTCTACTCCAGAAATTTAGGTGAGATTACGTACTAAAACTCGTGCTGATGCTGTTGTTATGCTGATATACTGTCTTATTCCAGTGCTAAATTCATCGTGATGGTGCAAAACATTCTCTGCGGATGTCTATGTTGATGAGCCTCCCGTGATTTGACAGGTGGCACCTTTCCTGTGTGACAGCGCCAGTAGAATCTGCTAAAACAGACCCAGCACCGCGCTGTGGAAGCAACTCAAACTGTGGGACACATGAGTGTCCCACTGTGACACAGTCTGTCACAGGTTCAGTAGAGGGTGATTCCAATTGGCAGCGCACTTCCACAACAACTTCACCAACTGCATCTGGAGTGTCTCCGGAACACTTTACCACAGCAATCAAGTGGCAGAAAGAAATGTCTCGGCACAAGGACGCGCGCGTGTGTGTACAGGACTAAAATGCATGACACGGTGTGGCTGCACTCAGGGTCATGACGCTCTAGAAATAAGAAGCCAGAAATGGCAGTGAGGCGAGATAAGCTAGAGGTAATAACTTTGACAAGCCTGAGATCAGCTGGACCATCCATCAAACATACCACACCAGTGAGACTTTTTGTTCTTGAATACACGTCAGTTAGAACACGCTGGTGCAGTAATACAGTACAGTAAAGTTGAGGGAAGAACAATGTTGGACATGCGTGTGCTTGTTGCAGATCAGTGTGCAGCTGTCCAGGGTTTTAGCCTAATTCTGTACGCTCAAAAATAATGACGTTACTGTTTTAGAAAATATGTAAAGATGTGAAGAGATTAGAGTCGACAAAATTAGCAAGGTCAATGCAATCAGACAGCCGGCTGTTAACATGCTGTGTCTTTACCAACCAGTAGATGTCACAAATAGACTATGTTTCCCTGGCAAGGATCTGTTCAAGACCTGACCTCACAGCAAAAGTCTCCAGACTGCTCTGTGTGTCTCTTTGTAAGGCTTTTTTCCAGTCAGCGAGAGCATCTCTGCTTTGTTGTGGCTCATAGCTGCACACATAATTCCTCTCCACAACACAGAATGTGAGTGGGTGGGAGGCTGTGGATGTGTTATGAAGGCCTCTTCAGAGAGACAGGCAGCCCTTCATCAAGCTCAACAACGCCAGCGCAGATGCCCCATACATTTCCATTCATTAGAGACACGGTGGAGAATGTCGTGCGGTCATGGGATGTGCAGTCGGCTTGTTAAGTCATCTATTCCTGTTTATCTCTGTTCCTGGTCATTAAAGTTTGTCTGTTGTCAGACGTTTACTTGATTTTAAAAGAACTTTTTGTCTGCAAATTGACTTTCTGTAGTTTACTGTTCATCATATTCTGTATGAATGCACATTTGGCAGATTCCGTCCTATTGCACTGAGACAGAGTAGACTCATAAAGAGCCGGATATTTCGATGTGGACAGAAATGGACTCCAGAGGCAACTAATGCTGTGCCATATCTGCTGGCTCTGAAAAAAAGGCATATCTTTCAAATTCACTTCACCAACATTATAAGGCAATGAGATATCAGCCATCATCTTTTTCATTAGTTCCACTGCTCCCAACTGGCCATGAAACCAATGACTTATGATGGATCTTAATTTGTTTCCACATCTTGACAGGCTCAATTTGAACTTTTGTTCATTTGGTTTCAACAGCTAGGACCGCTTCGTATTCTGTGGTTGGAAGATGCACAAATTACAGATGGTATGATCATCTTCTGCCATTAAAACAAGCTAATTATCACAGATGGCACTTCATATTACAGTCAACTACAACTACAGCAACTGAACTGCTGCTTAGTTTGCACTACTTAAATTAAAACAACACTGAATTATTACACAAGAAGACATGTCACACTGTTGAACTATATTTACCCTGATTCCTACATTTTCCTTTCATCTAGCTGTGTGTATGTGTGTGTGTGTGTGTGTGTGTATGTGCATGTTGCTACTGCATGTGTCATATTTTTGATGTGAGGTAATGATCATGATACATGGTGTAAGTCATAATTTGGACATTTCAGCCGGGGACCTGTATAAAATAACTGTCAATAGTCTATCATTGAGTCCGCAGTGATGATTATATGGGAATGAAAATGAGCATTTTTCATCTTTCAAGGCTGCATGCTCCGTGTGCTCCACTTCACATTCAGCCTCACTCATTCTCTGCTACACCCACTCTTCCTCTGTCTTTCTCGAAAATGATCACCGTGGTTGGGCTGCCCAACTGCTGTGTTTATAAGGGCTCTATCTTTAGACTGGAGGGGCTAAAACACTCCACTTCAATTCAGTGGTTGCTATGGAAACGCCAGATTGCCAGCCTAACGGCACTAGAGTAACGCCGGCGTGTTGATGATGAGAAGGAGTATGATGATGGAAACGTCCATGCTATGAACGGTCGAATGATCAGAAGGTCAGCTCTTTGCATTCTCACCGCTGTGGCGGGTTTAACTTTCTGTCAAAGTCACAAGACGGTTTAATAGTCACCACACAGAGAGAAAGCCATAGTCCTAACCCTTTATTTGGCAATCTGGGAAGATTCTCAGCCATCCAGGTGAAGGATGGATGGAGGTTGAGTCATGGCAACTGGACTCTCTTGTGAGCCTGAAACGTTTAATCCGATTCACTTTGTTGACCTGAGGGAAGTTGGTTGGTGACAAAATGTGAGCTGTAGTCTGTGGTTTAGAGGGTGAAGAGCTAAGAGGGAGAGGAGTGGTGAATATGCACATGCTGTGGTCTGTCTGTCAGGTAATCTACGATTCAGGACACCACCTGCATTGCTATCAGCTTCTCACTCAGGAGGCTCGGCCTCATGGTAGTGGATACATGGAGAAGTAAAACCCGGCTGGTCTACGTGGGTGTAGATACGGTGGAGCAGGTGGATGATAGGGGGCTGGTATGCTGGTCGGAGGAGCTGCCAGGGGTGTGGCTGTTACATCTACCCTACCCCCTGCCTTTGTTTCACATAACAAGCCTGTTCAGGGCAGGTGTGAAGCGATTTGGATAAATTTCCACCTTCTTTAAGCTGATTATTTTACAGTGCCTTAGAAGGCAAAGTGTTGTAGAGAATCATCACAGCATGCTCAAAGCAACCACTTTATCTTCATTATTATCATCCACTACATGTGTTCTCTCAGCTTCTCTTATTGCGTTGAACAGTTTGATCATTATCCACTTTCTACAGATACAAAAGTTACTTTCTTTGGCAAAGTTCTGCCAAGTTTTCTTCATGTTCTGCCCAGTTGCTCCTTAGTGGAGCACATTGGACAGTAGGGATTGTTGATATATATATAAATGATCTTTTTTCACCTCACCGTTCTGTGTGCTAGTTGTTCTTCAAGCAGTGAGTGTCCATGGTGTCCTTTTCTGTCCTCTTTGCAGCACAGCGTTTGTTTCATCTGTCACTAGTATCAGTCTCTCTCTCTCTCTCTCCCCATCTGTGTGTTTGGTTCTTGTGTGAGTGGTCTGCTTGAAAGTTAAATTGGATTACAACCACAACACGGGCCATCGGCTGCAAAAGAAGTCACTGAGTTTTCAGTGAGTACCATAAACTCAACAATGAGCTCTCAGAGTCACATGATATGTGAGTATCATATGCAGAACTGCCAGATTTTTGGCCGTATCATACCATATCAAGTACAAAAAAGCTAATATGATATTTGTGGTGTGTGCCATCTTATTTGCTGTATAAACCCTACGGTGGGAAATTGAATCTAAACACGTTTCTGCAGTACATTAAACAGTCCAAACACATACTGGCCAAAAGCAGACCAATGGTAGGCATTCCTCCTCCTGTCTGTCTCCCAACCATGTGCAAATTTGGAGTGGGTAATGTTGCTATGGCAACAACAACCTCTCCAATTAAAGCCTTTAAGTAGAGCAGCATTTCAAAAGGAACCCAAGAATAAGGCGCAACTTTCTGCAGATAGTTTCTCAGTTAACACATAGATATATATATATATAGTTGTCTGACAGCGGTGAGCGCGGGCCCATCCTACACTGTTAAAACAGGAGTGTCTCAGCTGTATTGGTGACCGAAGGTATCTGGAGTTGTTTCACAGAGAGAATGAGATGGAGACCGACAGATACATGCCCATCCACACTTCAGTGCTCACATTCTTTCAGGAGAGGAGTGGTACAATAATTGTGTGTCAGCACTGATGTCTGTGCACGTCCATCATGAACACAGGCAGCAGAACACCCCCACCCACCCACACTCCCACACACACACACACCCACACTCCCACACACACACACACAGATGATATACAAACATTTCCCGCGTGCTGCAAACAAAAAATGTATAGTTACAAAAGAAAAGAAATTTCTGTACCAATTGACTAGATTAGACTAATATAATAGCTATCTATCTATCTATCTATCTATCCATCTATCTATCTATCTATCTATCTATCTATCTATCTATCTATCTATCTATCTATCTATCTATCTATCTATCTATCTGGGTTTTGTCTAAGGCCATGTACAACGAAGAGATTAATAATCCATTAACATTTTCTCTTTATTTGAATGTCCTTTTTGATAAGGACGAGAAATTGCCCTTGTTGCTGTTCTGACCCACTGTGGGTCCAGTTGGGCCCAACATATATGGTAGGATAGGTCAGGAATCAAACCGCACAACGTATAGACATATGCTCTGCCTGCTCATCCACAGCTACCCTGCTTGGAAACAGTAAAGCAGCGTCGGTCTTAACACGATAGCATGGATGATACATGGTATATCAGTACATCTGCACTGACTGTGTGCGTGTGTGTGTGTATGTGTGTGCATATTTACTGAGCAATTGTTTGGCAGAGGTATTTCAGGCACATGGTTGAGCTCTTTGACAGGCTCACAGGAAGCACAAAAAGACAGAGAGCGAGCGAGAGAAAGAGAGGGAGGGAGTCTACTCTCAGCCTACACAATCTCCCAACACAACCTTGGGCTCAGTAATGTTGGATACACTGCGAGAGTGAGCTCCACACAAGATCTGCTATCACCTTCTCGAAGACACACAGCACACACCCGGTGAGTAGACCTCTACCTATCGCTGGTATTGCTCGCTTTTGCCTCTCACACACTAATGTAGGACATCGATTCGAAGCTTAGGGCTTTGCACTCCTGTCTGATCAGAGATCTTACTGAATGCAGAGGTTAACACAGCGTTAGAAACTACTCTCTCCACATACTTTCTTTAATAGGCAAATTATCCAGCGCTAACGAGGAGAGGAGCTAAAACGAGCCACAAGGGTCTCTTGATTCTATAATCTTTTAATTCTTTCAACCTGTCAACTGTTTGCAGCGTCCCAGCAGGGGGTATGGCTTTAAAGTGCATCTACTCTCAGACAGACACACACACACACACACACACACAGTTGAGCACCAGTTGAGGAAACTATGAAGTCATTACATGATATCCTGTCACATTCTCGTGCTATTCAAAAAGGAAACACGCAGACATCTTTCAAAAGGGAAAACTGAGTTTACATTATATCGCCGTGATTAATGTATGTACAAATGCACACACTCCCACACACATGCTGTTGCGCTGGGCCGCCTGCAGAGACCAAGTCACCCTGTGCCCTTTTCTTCCCACACATCCACATCAACATTTCAGCCCATGCGGCAGCGCTGGAGATGAAAGATGTTAATGAAGTAGAGAGCTAATTTTCACACCTCTAACAGCATCTGACATCACGCCGATGCTGTTGCTTGTTATAGTCTAAACAAGTTACAGGGAGGTACTTACAGAAACGTAGCCTCGCATCGCCTCTAAAGTTTGTCATTTAACCCTTCTGTGTTTTGTTCTAGTTTAATTGTTTCATCTGCACACAGACAGCTTTACGGGATGTTCAGCGGTAGTTCGTGAGCAGGGAAGAATATTTGATCTTGATCTGAGTTCCTTTATATTAAGTGTTTGATCACACTTAAACTGACCCACTGTAAACAGGAGGGATCTGGTGTTGCACATGTGAGAAGTTGTTATGTTCTGTTATGGTCAACAGGCACTGTGGTTGACTCACATAACCCCCTCTTTACTCAGGTCAACTCTCTGTGTTGAAGACAAGAGGAGAGACAGTAGAGACCCCCAGATTAAGATATTTGGTTGTGGATTATACAGTAAGTACATAAACTTACTTGATCAGCTCCATGTAACCGATACTGAGCCATTACAATATGCTCAGGCACAGTGTCGACAGGCAAATATTCTTCACAGGAGTGGATATTTCCAATAAGTGGAACATTTCAGTCATACTAACTTAATGAGGTATGATTTCATTGTAATTATTTCAAATTGGTGCAGGAGAACGACTGATTGAAATCAATAAAACTAAATCAGCTCGATATCATCCAAAGGCAGCATCACCTTAATTAAAAGGTGTTTCGTAGACCATGCTGCAGAGTAGTGAAGGAATCTGCTAGCCTGTGTGCTCCTAATCCATCTGAGATTAAGGAAGGTGAAGCAGGGATTAGAAGTCAGGAGGACTTTGAATGGCCAGACAGACAATGAGGCATTGGGGTCATGTCACTGGGCCTGAAGTCTGGTACTGATCTTGTACAGGGCACTAATAACAAGACTTGAGGATGTTTTTCCCTGTAGACAGATAAAAAAAAGGCTACTGTGCTACTAACATTTGCTGAGGGGTTTATTTGAACTCTTGATCACTTCAGTTTGGTTCCTGATTGTGGGAGCTACATATGGGGGACTGTTACATATTCTGACCACGAAAAGGTTTGTTCCTTACAGTAGAAGGGAGCGCTAACGCCCACACCATGCAGGGAGCAGTTAACCTCTGAACAAAAAGAAAGGAGGAGGAAAAAGGAGGCTTGTCCACATCATTAACCTATTGGTTGACCTAAATCCAAATTTAAAAATATATGCTCACAATGCTAAAACAGCCATGCAACTATCTACCTACTCTAGTGTACTCTAGTGGTGTTTGGTGCCCATCTCTGATTAACAGAAGCACTTCTGGGAAGCATCCAGGTTTTCTAATATCAAAATAAAATGTAAATATGTTCGCTTTGTCCAGTAATTTGCTTTATGTAAGGAGGGGTGACAGGAAGCAGTCTAAAGCAGAGACTCGTGATTTACCTAATCATCAAGTCAGACAAGTAGTAGTAGTGAGAGTTTTCAGAGAGATCTGGTAGGATGCACTATTATTCATTCACTGCCTGTTCCAATCAGAGGGTTTGACTCTACAGTACGGGTATAATTTCTATGTTCGACCACACATTTAACTGTTTCATTTGCAGCAAGATCACCTCAAACTAAAGCCTCTAAATATAGCGTACTGCCTGGCCCATCACCCAGACCACTGTCAGCTTGGTCTGCTTTGTTTTGAATGCAGCTTTTTTATGGGAGGGGTGAGAAGTGACAGTCTGGAAGCCAAGAAGTTTTGGAAACTGCCCAAGTAGCTTGTACATGCCAGTGACTGTGCTTTTGGCTTACTGGAGCAGAGTAATTAATTTTAACTGCTAGTGCTGTGATGGCACCCAGAGACCAGAGTTGCATCCTTTGTGCTCCATTATCTTGTGCCCATTGTATCGAGTCCTTTCTCCCTGTTGTTCCTGCTCCATTTGGGCATTGACTCACGTGTGTCACCACATGTTTTTTCCCACATGATTGACAGGTGTGGAGAGTTTTCCTCCTACCATTAGCTCCTTTTTAGGTGGAATCGCTTGCTTGCAAACACACTTGTACTCACTCTTGGCTTGTCCAGCTGTGAACTAGACGGCGTCTTTAGTTTCAGCTGTGGTGGACATCTATAGTGTCAACAGGTGGACAAGTGAACCAGCAGCTTGACCTTCTGTAAATCCTTTCATCCTTTCCCCTTCATTTTCCCCTTTATCAATATTATACGGTTCAATTAAGTCACTCTGTGTACAGCACACAAAGAAAATGACATCGTCCAGTATGTTGATCACATTGTAAGAATGGCAAATGCAATAGCATAGCTCATATATTCAGATTCTTGGTTAATGGATAAATTAAGTCACTAGTTAGACCATGATCTTTGTGTTGACAGGAAACAAATTTGTCCAAAATATTTGTATTCAGTTTGACTGAAAAGTTCAATAGGAAAGTTCTTTTTCTTTGCAAAACCAATGATGAGAATTAGAATTTTTTCCTCCCACTCCCTCTGTGTCTTTATCAAACGGCAGATTCATTTATATCAATGTACAATACATTATTGTACATTGACAGATTTAAACTAAATCAATCAGTAACAAGTATTATTGGATCATATTTACATCTGCATACTATAAAAGTCACGTACAGAAACAGGTTAAAACATTTCAAAATAAAGGAGGTGAGAGTGACAGTAAAAGTTACACTCTGAACATGAATATTACTATCACACTGCACAAGTTGTGACCAAATGATTTTATTGTGACCATTATTTCATTTGAGCATATGCTTCAGCTGCACGCATGCAGCATATTCCCACATCTGCGCCTGAGAAGCACAGAGCTTTCTGTCTGCGAGCTGAGCTGAATGGTATATTGTGGTGGGAAATGAAAGCCTACCGTCTCTCCTGAGTGACATGATTTCCGTGCTTGCGTCTGCCATGTGTGGGTGAAAGGCTGATGCAGATGCTAAGTGTGTGGGTGTGTGAGGGGGCTGAGTATGAATGTGTAAAAATATAAGAGCCTTCTCATATACAATATGTGTGTATTTAGAACTAACTTGTACTGACATGACTTGTGATCCTTCCCCCGCCTGATAACAGCGTGGACATTCATCTTGTTGTTGTCACTTACTCGACTGAATTAATAGGCTGAATAGCTGGACAAATGATCAGGCACGGTTTAGATTGTAAAAGCAACTTTGTTCAATTGCAGCCAACAAAAAAAGACAACAATTTGTTTCCTCATCTACCTCAGTGATGAAAGGTATTTTAACAATGACTGACACAGTCCTAATCCTGAGCTTCTGGCTTTGTGGCTTAAGTTTTTAAGTAAGTTAATAATAATTAAGTAAAAATACTTTAAAAATACAAGTGCACTTTGCTTTTTTGGGACAATTAGAAATCAAAAACATTTAAATCATATTTGGTTGCACCCAGAGGGCTTGGTATTCATAGCGGGACTGGAGAAATAAATTGAGCTGAAAGCTTAGTTTGATCAATGATAAACATGAGTTGTTTTACTAAAAAAGAAAGAATGCAGTGAGGGAACCTTTATCTTGTTAGGGGCCTAAAACAACCATGAACTTCTACTTGTGAAGTAGAATATCTGTGTATATCAGTATTTACTACTTAACTACACTACTACTACTTTACTACACTACTGTCTTCATCTGTGTTTCTTCCCTGGTTGCTGCATATCGTTGACTGTGACCACCACCTGTTGATCAGAGAAACGTATGGAACCACTGGCAGGGCCGCACATTGATTTAACCACAGATCATCCACAGCTCAGGTGTTACTAGCAGTGTAAACAGCACATAAATAAACATGTTACCTCCTACAGTACAGTGTGTGTTTCCCTTCCACTCAGCCGTTTAATATTGGGTTTATGCAGAACTAGGTCTCTGAAAGGTCTGCAAACTCAGCTCTTTTTGGTATCATGGAAATATCATGCCACAGAAGGATTGATGACCAACATAGAGAGCATTTTTGCAGCACTGTACTTCCCCTTGGCCAGTCCCAGAGCTACACTGCGTGTAAGCAGCTGATGTGTTAACTTGCCAGTGAACGGTGTCAGGCCCCCCGTGGTTTATTTACAACACAGAAACATGAACATCACATCTTAAAAAGCAAACTCACAAGCGGCTACTACTAGTGCTTCAAAGTGCATCCCTACCTTTGCATTCTACATTTCCCTGCATTAAGTCAATTTGATCAAAACCATATAGCTACAATAAAGTTACAGTCATACTGGGAACCAATGCAGATATTTAGGATCTGCATGTAAATACCCTGGATTCTGCACTGAATGAGCTGCATTTCTGTGACTCAGTGTCCATCTTCGTCTCTTTTTCTCACAGTCACAGTGTTACAGACATCATGTCTTTTACCCCTACGTGGCTGTGGATGTGAACCACAGACAACTTGACCTTCAGTGATCGTTTTTGTTCCCCTCTGATTTACTATCATGCGTTATAACACAGAGCACTGAAACAGTCTCACTACATGCCGTTCAGTCATTGAGCCGTTCCTCAGGCCGTGATCAATCATCTGTGCTACACATCTGTCTGCCTGTCAGGAGTTATATAATCACATTCATGTTGTGTGTTAAAATGTATCACAGTCAATAATCGGGTACAGGGACAAACACAAAGTCACATTACAGGTTTATGTAAATTTGTGTGAAGCGCCCCTCCCCTAAAAATTAGAATCAAAAGGTTCCATCTCTAAGCTGCAGACATTATTGTTATGCAGGAAAGTGCTTAGATATAGACTGATGCGTGCTTTCACTTCCTCCTCCTCTTTAGGCCATCATGGAGGAGGCTGACCTGCTGAAGGAGAGGCTCCAGGCCATCACGGTAAGGTACCAGCTCTGTGCTGCTGGAGGCGTCAGGAGTTCTGCTTTGCCAGCTTGTGCTTCTCTTTAAATCAACACTCATTTCTATAATACGCATGGGGGTCAGGCTGAAGACAGACGCAAAGATTTATGTAAACTGGTCTTGTATTGTATTGAAATGCTCGCATTGATAATGTGCTCACTCTGGTTACTGTAGTATTGGTGCATGTAGATGCTGTATGTTCTTCATACAGATGAGGAAGAAACATGGAAAATGAAGGTCTGCAGAAATAGCAGGTATTCGTAGGTACGTTAATACGTTAATATGAAGCTTCACTAGTCTGAGTCAGACAAATTCCAAAGTTGTTTTTTTAGAGGAAACATGGAAAATACCCACTCAGTTAAAATAACCCAGACTACTCATGCCTCATATGCACTGAGCCCTAAAATGTCACAGTGAGGACTGTGGATCTCGTATCTCTTACAATGGAATCACACTGTGTACAGTATCCTGTTTTAAGACATACAAATCCAATCAGTGTCATATTTACAGGAAATTACAACGTTACACTGTTATTATTGAGTCGAATACATGTTTCCCCCCGTGAAGAAGTTTTCTTCTGCATTTTCCATTTTTAAAACATTTGCACAGGATTGCTTCTGGGTAGCCTTTTCTAGTGTGACTAGCTGCAAACCAGTGATTCAGGGATGTGATGTTTAGTCTGAGTAGGATGTCATGATGCGGCACAATCTGAAAATAAAAAGTGTGGGCGTGTTGTTGCAGGATGACAGGGCTGTAGAGGAAAACCTTCCGAGGTTCTGGCTGTAGCTGTGCGGGTCAGTTCTCCTGAGAGAGCGCAGGGAGGTGGAACCACTTCAGCAAGTGGTTGAAAGATGTAAGCACGGTGCAGAACACTTAAGACAAGTGCTCATCAATCTGTGTCTACCCTTGTCATGTTTGGACAGTTGGGACAACACAACACTGGTTGATAGAGTGTTAACACAGACACAGGAGCATTGCACTACTAGACAGATCAGACTCCCCTGAAAGCCACGCCCATCTGAAAGCTGAAAGAGCCAAACTTAATGAGTAATGAGCCTCTCCCAGTTGACTAACATGTTGCCAGTTGTGTCTGTGAAATGGTTTTCGTGGTCCAGACATTTCAGCAAAGTGACATCACTAGTTTGACAGAGTCAGGCACAGACAGCGACTGGGCTATAAATACCAGCACACGTCAGGACGGAGATCCCCTTTCACTGGGACTTAGCACCACATTTATCCCGGATCCAGGGGCTAATTTAAGCCCACTGTGACCCCCCTCAGTGTGACATCCAGGCTGGACCTGCCACAGAGGGCCTGTGTTCATGCTGAGTTGATGATTAATGTGATTAAGCAGTTTGTTTGTCAGTGGTTATTCAGGCAGGACAAACATGAGATAAACATTATTAAAATGACTTTAAATTTCCAGCAAACACAAACGTTTATTAAGTTTCTCCTGTAAAAAATATCTTGAATAACCTGAAAAGTGGTAGTACAACAGGTGGACACAAAAAAACAAATAGGCTGTTATAGCATGACGCCTGCTTTGCGTTTTGGCTATTTATGGCTGCTGAGGTTCAGCTGTCAGTTCAAGGTTGGAGAAGACAACAGGTGGAATAGTTTCCATGCTGTAAAACTTTCACATGATGCAAATGTGTGTTTAATGTGTCCTCACAGGACAAAAGAAGAATCCAGGAGGACATCGTCAAGAAAAGGAGACAGATAGAGGAGGAGAAATTAAAACTCCAGTACATGAAGGTACATTAAAGTGGTATATGCAGGGCTGGAACATCATATGCCATCTAATAAAAAAAATGTTTCTTCAGCAGACACTGAACAGAGACAGTTAAGCCTCCCAGGAGGAACACAGCTATCAACACCGCAACCATCTCTGCTTCATATCTGTACAAACACTGACACTAGCTAGAAGGCGAGGGCAGACCTTTCATTTCACAAATGTTACTCAGAGTCCCTGTGCAGTAGCATTATATAACGTCATAATATTGTTCGTAGTCTTTCATTCGGCAGAATCCACGTGAGAGCCACAGAAGTGACAGATACAGATGTAATATAGATATAATTTAAGTCTTGTGTTTAAAGTTACATTAAATAATGAATCTGCATTCTTAGTTGGACCTGATTCCTTTTACACTGAGCAAAGATTTAAAAAAACATAATTATATGACTGGACACATTGAAACATCACATTTAAGTCATAATACGTGGGATAATGTTGTACTCTCACTCACTCCCTACATGTACATAGGTTTGGTATCAAATGTACGGTCATAATCTAAACCATAGAATTATGACTTTAATCTCTAGCAAATACTGCACTAAGTTATTGAAGGATGAGAATCTCTGAGGGCATCTAGTGGAGATGCAGGTAATGACGTGGTCTGAATGTATCCAGAGAGGTTTTTTTAGTTCAGAGAAAAGGGAGTCGGGAAAGGTGTCACCGTGACTTTTAAAATGTGAACAGAAAGTTAAGTACTGTTGGCATTTGAAAGTGAAGTTCCTGTGTTTGACTGACAGAAAAAAGCCCTCAGAGACCAGTGGCTGATGGACGGTCTGAGTCAGCAGTCGGAGGAGGAACAAGAGGCCATGAGGCTGCAGGCTCAGGATGAGCAGCAGCAGAGCAATCAGCTGCAGAGCAACATCCTCAGGTAACGTGAACCTGAACGCACCTGCAGTAAATGAAGTCATAAAGCAGCACATCTGTCAGTGAGTTGTATGGCAGAATGAAGTTTGCTCATCTACAATCAGGTATTACCTGCAGAAGCGTGTCCACCGATGCATGGACAGTTAACCCTCTCTGCATCATATGACAGTAGTTACCCCTGGTTTAGTGACAGAAACATGCATCATATGTTCAACTGTTCTACCTCAGAGCCTGTAATTAATCAGTAGTATAACTGATGAGAACTGAGTCAATGCTACAGAAATGGACAGGAACATATAGAAAGATTGATTTCTTTTACATTAGTTAGAAAATCTGAATGGACTCATACAGAGCAAGTATGCTGTGTAAGCCGCCTGATACTGGAGAGAAAACACAGAGAGTTCTGCTCACAGAGCGACAGAAAGTTGAAGCCTAATAAGTCGTGATATCAGGGCTGCTACACTAAGACAAAACTCATCTTGTTAGATGAGCTTTTAGTGTGACACTTGTGCGACGTTTACTGAGCTGCATCCAAGCTGCAGCCACACAGGCAATCTGTAGACAAAGTCTCTGCACACACACTAGGCTTTGAAAGAACCCCGACCCCTCCGCGATTCACAATAAACAACCAGATAGATGCCCTAAGATGGGCTGAAGTGGGAATGTATCCG
Source organism: Microctenopoma stevenorrisi (assembly GCA_032270685.1). Lineage (NCBI taxonomy): Eukaryota > Metazoa > Chordata > Actinopteri > Anabantiformes > Anabantidae > Microctenopoma > Microctenopoma stevenorrisi. The sequence goes on from JAUMTR010000012.1 coordinate 21,949,642, forward strand.
GTGCTTCTAGAAGTACACTGCAGAGCTATACAGGTCTCAGGAAATGTGTTTCTGAACAGATTTTAATGTACAAAACATAATATACATGTAAAATGTGAGTTACTGAGTGTAAATCTGCTACATATTCAACCCTTCAGAAGTAAAAGTTTGAAAAGCAAACACAGCAACGCTACCCTAAGGGAAAAAAGCATGTTTTATGAGCTGACTTATTAAAAGCCATTTATTGTTCAGCACCTGTTTTGATCTGTTGTTCTCCTGCACAGAATAGAGAAGGAGATTGAGGCCTTGGAAACACAGGAGCTCAACATCTCTGCAAACGAAGAAGTCGTTCTGAAGCGATTAAAAGAAGTAGAGAGGACAGCTGAGGACATCATCAAGGTAGGATCACACCAGCTTGCTGCATCTGACTTCTCTGCTTGCTTTACTGACTCTCACACTGTTGTGTGTCGCTTCCTGTTTCTGATGTTGTATTAATGCTCAAAAGAAAGTGTTAACGCCTTCTGGAAATTAGCACTGCATTCTGATTTGTCACTTTTTGCTTTCAAATAGTAGAAACCTGAAATATACCTAAAGCTGAGATTTGAATTATGTGTTTATTAATATTTTTAATCAATAATCAATAACTGTAGCCTATACTACAGATTTAATAGATTTTAAAGCTGGGCATGACTTTTTTAGCCCGGAGTAGCATCTGCAGCATCTATCTAGCCTGAAAGACAACACCCAGGGCCTAACTGGTAGTTAGCAGTCCTTAGCCAGCTTCCCCTGTGTTGTGGTGCTATTTGGTCAAATGGCTGTATGTGTATGTGTGATGACTGAGCCTTTGATGTTACCATGACACATTACTGCTTAAACTGTGGCCTTTCCATAAATATCCTAATATACTGTATTCCAGTCATTTCTTTTAACATGTAGTGCATATTGGAAATAATAATAATGGAGAATGGAGTATTTTGGAGGATGTGTTTGGAGGTCTGTCCGCTTGGTGCAAACAGTTTGTTTTCAGATGCTGCTGCGTATAAAATGTGCACAGGGTTGCACCAAATATAGATGTGTCTTCATTTCTATAAATTACGCATATAACCTGAAGCCATGTTCAAGCTATAGCATCAATTTCACACTGTTTCTGGAGTTCACACAGATCTGTGGTTCAAATGATATAAATAGAGTGTTAAATGAATATGCTGATTTCAAATCTGATTGTTTTCTGCTCGCTCCATGCTACCTGTGGCACTTCTCTAATCTCTGCTTGTGTCTAACACGATGCTCTTCCTGAGGACTGTGTGGATGTGCTTTGTTTCACGAGAGGCTGCTTTCAGCGAAGAAAGGTGGCATGTAAATAAAATGCTCACATGGTGGGCGTGCAGTGTGCAGGGACTAATACGCACGTTTTGCATTCTGTTTGCCATCTGCATTGCGACTTGAAGGCGCAGTGGAATAACTGTGACTTTAATGCTGAGGCTAAACACTATTAATCTTTAGCACTGCTGTGATGTTGACTTCCTGCTGATCTCTCGTCACTTTGATCCTCAACCACTGTGTCTTCCCATGTAGGAGATAAACGCAGAGTTCCAGGCAGGTAAACACATTTCAAGCTTGTTGGTGTGATTAGTAATTTGTTACCTAACATGTCTGTATGGTCCTGTAGCTGTTTACCTTTGAAAACTAACGTAATATACAATATCTATCCATTCATTTATTAGCTATATTTACTTTTTTTATGTCTGTAATTAACATAAATTGTTTGTGATTTACATATTTATATAATTTATATTATTAAAATTAAAGACATAGACCCATCTAAACAGCTTCCTTTGAGAATAATAACAGAGACACATTTTGTTAAATATTATCTTTGAATAATGGGCGTCTGAACATGAAACCAGCATCACTGGTGCCTGGTGATAAATATCTTTGAAGCTTCTCAGTCATCCAGGTCATGGTTATCTCAGAAAAGGTTATAATACTTGTTGTACTTGTAGTTAAAAAATACTTGTGATAAATATGCAACTTTGTGTGTTTGTGTTTGTATGTAACACCATAGTATAACAAGATCCTTTAATTATATTTTGATTTGTGGCTTTTACAGTGCTTACTTGTATTTCACTGGTCATATGTTTCTCCTCAGATGTGAAACATCATGTCCCCTCTCCAGTCGCAAATATCCCAGCATTCATCTGTCAGATGCCAGCAAAAACCTATCCTACATGTAAGACTAGTAGGGAAGAGCCAAAAAAAGGTACATACCGTACATTATGTAACTACTCCCTAGGATAAAAAGAGTTTGTTAGTGATTTGTGGACTGGTAAACTAACTGTCAGTGCAACGTGTTGAAATTATCATGCAAAACAAGTGGTGGGACAGAAAAGAAGTATAGTTTAAGCTATGGACATTTGTTTTTATGTTCACCAGCTATTTCACATCTTACTTAGCTGCATGGTTTTCAGTTTTGTGCTCTTCAGCTATAGCTGTCAGCTGAAGATTGGCTGCTCTGACTGTAAATGCCTCCTGGCTCCATTATGCTATTTTAAAAGCTATAATTTAAAATTTCACCAGGATTCAAAATTGGAAGCAATTAGCTTTCACTGTGAGGAGAACAGAACATTTTTGCCCACCACTGTGATGCTTTGTTGAAGTCATACATCACAGACAGCAACATTTTCACCAGAGGGAAAAAAGGCAGAAACTTCAAATGAGCAAATAGTTGATATCAGGTATTTAAGTGACCTTAGGTAACCTCACCTTCCACTGATCTGGATTAAAAAGAAATGCGTACGTTAGGCATGTTAAGATTCAACTGTCTTTTCTCTTCCAGCTACATTTGCAATGGAGATCAGTGTGGAACATGATAAAAGGACAGGCAAAAGTCAGGTGGTCTCTACTGCACGCATAACCCCAGATACTATCCATGAGAGGGGGTTGAAGGTGTACGATGATGGGCGCAAGTCTGTATATGCATTGTCCCCAAGTGAAGGCTCGATGCACAATGGAGAAGCTGGGGAATTGTCCACCACAGAGGTAGAAGAGATGCTGCGTCAGGCCACAGAAAGAAATGTGCCCACCGGGGTACAGTACCATCAGCCTGTCTATTCAGCCCCCTACACAGGAAGCAGCAGACCAACAACACCCAGGACGCCAAATAAAACACCAAGGCAAACCCCAACACCCAGCCACAGCCCCTTCCAGAGCACAGTCTCCTCCAGAAATGGGGCTCCAATCCTTAGAGAGGAAAACCAGCGTGGCCAAGACCCAATCACACAGAAATCTAAGCGTAAAACCTCCAGCTCCTGCTACATTCAACAAGACTTCATAACAGAAGATCAAAAATCTGGAGAAGAAAACAAGCTGCCCGACATTCCAAGACAGTCCAAGAATGAAAATAATTCAATTCCACAGCCTGGCTTTGATGCTAAAACTCAACAAAGCCTCCCCTGTAGCAAGATACATACATGCAGTCAGAGTGCAGCAGCTCTGGTGTCAGTTAAAGCCAAGTCTGAAGAAATGCCAGTGCCCATACAGCCAGTCTATGGGACTGTAGGTAGTCACAGTCCTTTACTAGCTAGCCACAAATCTGAAGTTTCTCCTGATACCGTAATAGAGGGTTCAGATTATTTTACCAGCTGCTCACCCTTCTGTGCAGAGAGCCTTACCTCTCTGAACCTTGTTGACACCGTGTCTGAGGAGCAAGAATCGGGACCTATTACAATGATCTTCATGGGCTATGAGAATGCTGAGGATGAGGACGAGGAAGACACTCAGGCTGAACTTGTGATGATAGGCAACAGTGACGAAGATGATGACCAAGTCCATTTTGTTAAAAGTGAAAACGACAGAGAGGAATATCTCTCATACCACCCAGAAGGATGCAAGAGCAAAGTCTTCCAGCCTAAAGTAGGTATAGCCAAGGTTGCGAGTTGCGGAGACAGTACTGAAGACGCCTACATAAACTGGGAGGAATTAGGGATCCACAAACCGACATTCATCCACAAGCCTGGAAAACATAGTCCTTAAGCGCAGAGGCTAGGGGCGGATGAGTCTGCAAACATAAGCAGCATGGATTTTTTCTTTCTTTCTAATCCTTGATGGTTGCCTTGGCTCAGACTTTAACATATACAGTATCGGCACCTGCAGACAACTCACTTCTGAACACTGGAAGCCTTTGACATGTAAAAGGAAGTCAACAACTTTACCTCTTGTGTCATGTATTACTAAAAGCCTTATCTTGATATGTCTGAGGACTGGAGGAAACAGTTGGTAGCCACAGTGCTAATGTCTGATTCGGAAAGCTTTACTGCCACCTCCTGGCGAACTTGTCTCATTACAGTCATATTAGGATTACTATTATTCTTTTACTACTACTATGCTTTAACAATGTCTTTAACAAGTTATACTACAAAGATATATGCATGGTATACCAAACTAAATGCTTCCCACATTAGTCATTTGATCCTTTACGCTGCCAGAGAGGGAAATGATTTACTGTTGTATAACTTCACTCAGTAAAACGCTTTTAAAGTGGTCTAGCCTTTGAAGAAAGACCCGTAGTTCAAATGAAGGGAAGTGTTAAAACTGTGACGTTTTAGTCAGTAGTGCTCCTCCAAGTTTGTGTTTGTCCTCCTCCTCCTCATGAATCTGTTGTGCACAAAGACACAAAAAAAAGTGTCACTGGTTCTTGGCCTGTTCTTCCACGTGTGTCGTGGAAGAATAGGCCAGCACAGAGTCCTGACCCCAAACACATCTAACACCTTCCATATGAACTAGAAGACAGACTGTGAGCCAGGCCTTCAGTGCTGAGACCTCACCAATGTTCCTCAGACTGAAGAGCAGCAATTCGTTCAATACAAGTGTGATTTGACTGTAATATTCAGGTGCCCAAATTGTCAGGTAGTGTGAAAAGCATTAATAACACATGTATTTGCTGTTAATATGACTGTCTTAGTTCTGTTTGTAGCTTGTGTGCTGTGGCTTACTTTATGATTAAAAATGTTTTCTTAAAACCTCGCGGTGACAGGTTTGCTTTGGCCACTGATGTCTTCTTTCAACAACATAAGTACATCAGTAGACATTTCTTTCCATCAGGGGTGTACCATTAGCTGCTGTCGATCACTGTTTAATGTTAGTCGATGCTAGTTCCTGAATCATGTCTGCTTGGAGATAATTACTAGCAGCCGAGTGAACGGAATGTTGTTCTGTTCTTTATGTAAAACATTCGTCCTTGGTTGCTTTCTCGTTCTCGCTGTCTGGCCGTGGCAATATGAAAAACACAGAGGTGGGTGGAAAGAAAACAAGGTGGCACTTTAGACATTCTTCCTACAGGAGTTATGTATATAACAGTAATCCTTTATGTAAGACCAGAACCTGCAAAGTGAAAAACCCAGGAAGCTTCTTTTGTACTTCACTGACATTCAGTATTCACACTTATTCTGCCTGTTTGGTATGAGAATGCACACAGCCTCTGTGTGAATACACGCTGCTCTCCCTGCTCCAACACGCAGGAACACGCATGTCATTTTAACTGAGAAAAAATCTTTATTTTTTATTTTAAGATGAGTCACAATAAATCAAGCAGTGATTAGAGCCAGTATCCCATTGCAGGTGCAGTTTGCACTTCCTTCCCAAACAGCTTTAAAGGGAGAAGGACAAAAATAAAACTAATGACAAGTAAAATATATTTTTATCTTTATTGTATTATAGTGTAAATTAGACTTTCAAACTAAATTCCGTATATTTATGATGTATATTTTTTGCATATTGCTGTTTAAAATATTTCTCCACTTCATGTTCTGATTCGAGTAAGGGCTTAATTTTAAAAGCTTAAGTTTAGGCACCAAAAATAAAAAAAGAATAATAAACCAAAGCCACTTTTGGTCATATTGCATGATGTAAAATAAAGTAAGTAAGCAAATGTAACGTGTTCATTGAAAAAACTGCCCGTATTTGATTTGGTTGAAAAAATGCTAATTTGCAAACGAGGGACCTGTCATTTTTCAGTCATGAGGTCCCATTGGGTGAAGGGAAGGAGGAGTCCTTAGCTAAAGGTGGTTAATTAACTTTCCTTGGCAGACACTTTTATCCAAAGCAACTTACAATGAGCTAGCACCAGTGTTTTGCTCAAGGACACACCTATCATGGGGGATGGGCTGGGCTGGGATTTGCTCCTGCAGTATAACAGTATAACAAAAAGGGAGTGAAAAAACATTCATCAGTTGGAGTCAAATATTACTCAGAACTAAGTTCACTGCTACCTCCTAACTGATGAATACGCAGCTGTTTGCAAACAAATTCTGTATCAAATGACAGATTAATATGCCCATTTGTTACTGCTTACCACATGTGGCTAAAAAATGTTTACTGTCAACATTTAACTTGGTAATCTTTTGTATCCAGGGAGGATTAATGGCCACAGAGAGCACAATTACTGGGGTTCTGATAGTTTTAATACAAGAAAAACAACATGACAAAAAAATGGCAGAGGAACTGTGTAAATCTAAAAATTAAAAAACACTAGACCTCACACTATTCAATATTAACATATTCTTGGTATCATAGTATCTTGCTTTGTGATTAAGAAGTTTCCATAACAAAAACTTCAGTCATGTGTAAATCAAAGCCTTATTATTAGCAAATAAATGTGGTTTTCTCCTGTTGTCTAATGCAGAAAAACAGGAAGTGAAAGAACTCGCAGTGCACTTGTGGATTAATGGAAATCCAAAGGTTGACACAATAATGAAGCAGTGAGCACTCTCACCTCAAAGCTAGATCCCAGTGAGAAGGTCAGGAACTCCAACCCACCAGTCTGCTGCGACTTTTCTATGTGGAGAGTCAGTTCTCTCCACAAATGTTCAGTTTGTAACGAAACAAATCTGATGTAAAAAGCTGAAAACAAAAATAGATTTCTGCAAAAATGCAGTGAACAGGTGTTTCCATACTGGTCATTCAGAATTGATGTGAATGTTTTTAGATTGAAGAACTAGGGGGAAAAAAATCAATAGAGCCTTAATTATTTTTCAGTTGAAACTCAAAATCAATTAAAGACGTTACCACTGGTACAACATCTAATAATTGGCCAATTCAGCTTTTCAAGGTTCTCCTGCAACCAGAGAGAAATAAGCAACCCCGCTGTGTGCATGAGCACAAGATGAGCTCCTCACTGCCTGAGTGTGTGTTCATCAGGCAGAGCTCAAGTATTGGCTCGCTCCTGTACACCCACCTTCCACCAGCCGTCCAATCAGAGGCAGCAGCAGCCAGGCAGAGCTGCCAGTGTGAGGCTGCATTCAGAAACAGAGCACAGCCCTCTGCGGTTAGACCACCACACTGTCACAGGTAGGTCCATTTACACACACATACAAAAGTTTGCAGTGATTTTTCCTTTTGTGTCAGAGCACAGCTGCACTCAGCTTTATCTGCTGTGGGCGCTACCATGGAAATCATGTCATGTGTTTAGTATTGATGTGGATGGAGGGATGCTGCGAGCCTCCCAGCAGAGGAGAGTTATTGGGTTGATAATATGCTGTGTATCGACTAGCTGCAGCAGTATGCGTGCCCGCGCGCGCGTGTGTGTGTGTGTGTGTGTGTGTGTGCGTGCGTGCGTGTGTGTGATGCGGTCTCACAGATTGTGAATAAGCAGTGAGTTTAAACTGTCCTCGTAAGATGTAGATTTTTCTTTTAATTCTGTGGTCAATGATAGAAACACCAGAGGCGGTGTCCTGTGTTAGCTGATGAAATAAACACTTTTAAACGATCCTCCCTCCACATATCTAACAACAGAGACATGTGCATTGCTGACTATGTTCAATATGCTTTTTAAAAAAGAGCTGCAGAGCAAGAATTATCTTAGGTGGGCTGAAAATAATTGGTGACCAATGGATGTGCTTTGGCAAACATATGTAAATGACTACATCTTTAATACCACCTGGTGGTTTCAACACTGTAGTGGACCAGAACACACGGATCCTTGCTGTGTATAGAGCTGTGTAACTGATGCATGTCCCACCCCCCAGTGTTAACAGAGGTGCTGTAGTTGTAGTTGGTCAGCATATTTATCATCATCATCATCATCTTCACCTTTTACACAAAAAACTTGGTTGTTGGTGTTTGCCCACAGAAGTGCATAATATGCCAGTAAGTGTTGCACAAAAAGAATGGGAGGGAGTTGTTGAGTTTGTTGGGGACGATACTTAAAACGCATTCGAGTGATGCACATGATAGTAGGTTATCCACACACTGAATTCTAAAACTGCACTTCTAGAATTCGTGCTGTTTTGTACGTTACCATTTCCAGTTGAGCCTGCAGCTGTCTAACAGTTGTCTGCTGCAATGATTGCCGGTGGTTTCATGGCTTTCACAGCCAGAGTATGAAACCTGCCTCGCTCCGTAGAGCATCTGCATCCCTCTGAGGGAACATCCACTGATGCTTTTGTCACATTCGTCTCATCTGTTAGAGTGAAGCTTTTCACACACATGTGAACTGTGTATACACACACACGCGCACCATAGGTACTCTGGGATGCAGATGATGGCCTGACTCTGCTCCCTCACTGCACTTCATCCTCAATGTCAAGAGCTGTAATGGATAACGATCCTGTAGAGCCGAGGGAGAATGATTGCTCTGCGGGCTTTTAACTGTAGGTGTGTAGGTGAGCACAGTCTAATGAAAGAATAATGTTGCTTTCACACTTTCTGTTACTTCAGAGACAAAGAAAGCTCTGACAGCCCACATCTTTTCCTTTAGGCTTTTGTGATTCAGATTTACATACGCTGAGGACAGAACAGTCAAAGTTGTGATGGAACAGACTCAGTCTTTTCTACATCGAAACATAATCATGACATAAATGAATTTACCACATTTCTCCTCCAATGCTTGATATGAACAAATCTGCTTTGATGATTCGATTTGTTCCTGGTCACAATCTAGACATGAAGTATTATTTTTACAGTATATGACTGGCAAAAGAACCTCCATGTCCGTTACATAGAAAAAGACTGAAAGAAGCTTTTCATGTCCAATGTGAAATGCTGCACACTTCAGGCTCCCCCTGCTGTTATAGAAACTCCATCCCACTGATAAAAGAGACACTTCATTTCAGGGTCCTTTTATTTTTCTCTAAGATTTAAACCAATCTATTTCATGAAGCTGTCAGACCTCGTGTTCGGCGGGTAGAAAAAACGCTGGCACGTGTGCAACCTTGCATTTTCAACGTGACATTTTAGGAAGAGCTAAATGTCTCGACTGCTCCTCACTGAGCCCGGAGATTAAATGTTTCCAGATAGTGACATTTCTGATGATTTACGAGGTTATTATCTTCCCTTAGTTTAGTGGTACCCTTGCAAAGATAATCACTTTGACATTTTTCATTTGTTTTTTGAACTGGCCCCACATCCTCCAGGAGCCATGTGGAGTTTAAATGTTGCGTGAATGAATAATTATTTTGTAGGTATAGCATTGTTTGATTGTGTGAGGGCACGCATAAGAAAGCAACCTGACACTGTGTTTTTATTAAGCATGATGTCACAACGCTTTCTCAACCATCTGGATCACTGTGGAGGTTAACCTCACCTGGACTACCTTATAGCAGTTGTACATCCACACAGAACTTTTTCTATTGTCTCCACAGAAATCCTGTTTCCTTCCTGTTTGGAGTTTTACTGTGTACAGTACAGGACTTTTACGGTATGATTGTGTGAGCTGCTGGGCGAGAACGTTTGCAGTGATGAAGTAACCTTGTTACGGTGAAGACGCTTGAGCAGCAGCTCGCTGATCAAATTTGAACAGAGTTGATACAGTGTGATGTTTTACTCTTCACGTGTAATATTTTCCACTTTCTTCTGATCTGTACTTTTCTGAGCTTGATTTGATTCTGACTTACACGATGTACCGTACGGTAGCTGGAACTCAGTTGTGGTTGGGACTGACACACAGAGTGTGAGTCTGTCTTTAGGAAACAGCCTCTGGGGGCCGTATATCTATTCTTAACCTAATCCTAATGACAGTTCTGCCAATATTCTGTGTGCATGTGTCAGTTTAACACAACTCTCCCCATAAGGCTGTTCCACTGGCTCCACTCAGCTACAACCAAAGCATCACCAAATGGACGGTGTTGAGTAGTAGGGTGTGTTGTTTGTTTTGCTGTGCCTGTGTTACTTTAAAGCTGAATATGATTTCTGTGTGGATTATTTTCCATCTATTTAAGCTGAGGGTATGTATGCTTTACATACTTAAGTTAATCTGTTGAGTTAAAGTTGAATTCTATCTAGAGACAAATTCATTTTCATTTAACTTGATCTGACTATTGTTACTACTATTTCACCGCTTTGCAGCTGGAAGAATAGTTGACAGTGTAACTTTAAGTCAGACATAGAGAAATTGTGTTTTTCAAGGCAATTGATGCCAATTTCCAGTTCTTATGTGAATTGTACAGCAAGGCTAAGTGTAATTGCATTGCAGCTCTATCTACTAAAAACTCTACTTCTATACGTCTAAAGCATTAATACAATTATGCATATGACAAACGTTATTATCAACATGATTCTGTACTGGTGCAAAATATTTTAGACAGACAAACTGCAGACCAGAGTTTGACTCCAAACTGAGTCCTCAGTGATTTTAATTAATCATCATTTATGTTAACACCATTTTCTTCACTAAGTCAGAAAAGTGTAACTTCTACTTATTCAACTTATTATTGTACAAATAAATACTTGATTTGTTGACAAGAAGAAAGCCATCGCCAGATATCACCAGAATTATACTTTCAAATCAAGAATTCAATTTAACCAAAACAAGCAATCAAAGAAAAAGACCAATAATTAAATATTGCCTAAGATATAAAGTTCAAAATTACACTGACACGGCTGATTACATTCAGAAGTAATCTTATAATGAACTGGATTTAAAAACGTTTTCCACTGACCTGCTGGTAATTTGTTAGTGAATATGAAGACACAGAAAAGATGAATCCATAGCCTGTAGCCTGCTCCCTGTGATGCACTCAAAGTATATTTTCCCCACAAAATGTAAAACAACAGTCAAACAGTAGGAGAGAATGATGACATAATTAGTATTTAAACTAAAAACATAACATTTACTTAGATTCATGTAATATATTTTTAATTACTAAATATTAAAATCAAACTAGGCACATGACTCAACACAGCAAAGAACCAAGTTTACATGAGGAGATGTCAAAGCACAGTTATGTAACTTGAAAACCCACAGCTACTCAGTCAGAACTGTTGTTTTCTCATGTATTATAAATTATTTAGGGAATTTGGGCATCATGTACTGGAGGCACAAAACAAGTAGAAAACAGAAATCTCTGACATTTTCACAGAGGCTTTTTCACTCTTAAAAAATAGGATTTCTGGCAAAAAAGGTGTTTTAACATATAAATATATTTAAATGAGGGGTAATATCCATAAGACTGCAGCTAAAAGTCAAACAGGGTGAGAGAACTTGGGCCCAGAGAACTCAGTGGTGTTTCTGCACACACAGGTTCAGGTTGCATTTCTGAATGGAGCCGCAGACAGTGTTAAGTGATGGTATACCTACCTACGTACTCCAGAGCCAACGTGACTCACTGTAGCTCAACAGTTTGTGATGAGAAGTCGGCTCTTCATAAAGCTTCAGCTTCCTCAGCACCTTCTATTTTAGCTCAATTTTGCAATTATGAATGGTTTGTGTGTTGGTAAGCAAATTTGTGGCTGTTTGTGAAAATGTATCAATTCTCAGTATTTATTTTACTGAGACAACCTGAAGGTGAAATGAATCCGAGTTTTAGAGTGACGGGCAAATGCATGAACTCCTCCATCCTCAGCTTTCCTTCATCACACTGGAAATGTGGGCCACAAACAGATTTGGTAAATATGCAAGCAGCCTTCAAAATGTTTGTCAGTGCTCTTGTGGCAATCAGGAAAAACATGTAGGAGGAATCTGCACACCAGAATGCAATGAAGTCTTGTTATTTTATTCAACACAATTCATGTCTGCATACAAAAAGTGATGTTTCCCAATTTGACCAGCTGAACTTTTTTCTTTTTTTGTAGGAAATGTGTATTTGCCACTTTTGGTTATACATCATGAACTCAGCACCGTTTCCCGTCACATTTAACAGTCTGCTGATGAGGTGGTGTGGAGGAGGTGGAGGAGGCAACAGCTGAACAGTGCACTAAGTGTCAGGACTGTTAACGGTTACCATGGCACTCAGTCTGTCGCATGCACGTGTCATTGTAGGCGTGCGTGTGTGTGTGTGTGTGTTATTAAAAAACGTCCACTGTCACTGAGTGTACCTGGTCAGTCAGGTCAGTTAAAGAAGAAAAAATTTGGTAAACTATTTTACTGATCTCTAAATGTGAGCAACAAACACAGTAACACAATACTGTCCCGATATTGCTATTGTGAAATTCATAAGTATATATTTTCCAGCTAGCTGTTATCAGTTAAATATAGGCTTTTTTTCAGATTGCACAGCAACCCAACTTTTTCAGAAACTGGATTGCATGTAGAAATCATAATAAATAATAATATTAGTTATACCTGCAGGTGAATAAGACTTTTTCAGCCATAACATCATCATTTCATACTCATATCTGAGTAAGGGGCCATTGTGGGGCCACAATATTCATACAGAGGCCAAATATTTGCAAGAATAACATGGGAAATTAAAGGAATCTGTGATGTTGTGAATAGTTGAGAATAAGATTCGTGCCTGTTAAGAAAGCATAAATAATAGACAGTTTTACTTTCAGATATTGCCTGATGCCGATGTAAAGCTGCCAAGTCAATCTGTGCAGAGAGCTGTTCCATCTGGCTGGAGTAATTCAAGCACTAAGATGATTATATTGATTTGTATGCATCTGTATTTGAGCATTGTCACCACTGACTCTGCTCAGTCACATTATGCTGGAGCTGGCGTGATGAAAGGAATGTGCCTACTGTGTCCGTTCCAAAGAGAGATGTGGAGAAAGAGGAAGGCAAAAGGATTATACATGTGATGGAGCGCGCATGGGTACTGGCAGCATTTGATGATGGAGTCAGCAGCCTTGGGTATCCTGTTAAATACTCTGAGCTTTGAAGCGAACTGCGCCCACAGGCACTGGTGAGCCGCTGGTCCAGCAAATGGCAGCAGAAGCGCAGGACATGGGATGCAGGTGGTTCTCACTAGAGCCTTCCACAGGGCAGGAGTGTAGCACAAGTGCAAAATGCCCACACATGCTTTTAGTTTTGAGCAAAGAATTTTCTCTTACCCCAGACTTTCACGGCTGCAGTCACTCAGACAATTCTCTGTTGAGTTAGTCACCCAGTCTGTCATATAATTTGCAGACCTCACAACCAATATTGAAGCTGAAAATGCGGTTTAAATTTCTTGGCAGTGTAAATGTTTAAATATCCAGTGCTGAATACAATATCCGCCCTGTGATTACAGCATTATTCAACTGTTTATAGTTAGATTTAGACACTGGTACAATCAGGGTCTTGTAGTAATTTCATTTATTATGTGAAAAAAGCTGTCTGAACCTGCCTAAAAACTAACTGGATACATACAAACAATTCTTTAAAGAAGAGTGAGCCAACATTCCTCCAGAGAAATGTGAAAGACTCATTCCCAGGTATTACAAATGCTTGCTTGCTGTTATTGCCACCAAGGGGCAATTCTTTTTTCACATAGGGTCAGGCAGGTTTGGACAGGATTTTTCCTTTTCTTAATAAACAAAATCTTAATTTTGTACTAGCTGTGTACTTTGTGTAATAATAAAATGTGTTTGATCTGAAAAATGTAAGTGTGATAAAGGAATCTGGAAAAACTTTTCACAGCACTGTGTCTTGAACTATATGATTACAGATTGTACTGTAGACCATAGGCCAGGGTGCAATCACACAATATTTAATATTTTTAAATGACATTAAACCCACTTCTCTGTTGATTTCCTGGTGTTACTAATGGTTGCACTCTTGACTTGATTTATCGTGTTTTGTTTTGCATACATTAAAAAACACACAGTAAAGATGGAGAACTTTCACGTTCACTTCTCGGGGCACTGAGAGACACTGTAGATTATGTGTGTGCCCACTTAGAGAGACTTGCATTGCAACATTCAATGACATTTAATGTCATTAAGCTAAAACGAATGAGGACGACAGTGCTTCTGTATCAAAGCTGGATACTAAATGAAATATTTTCAAGAGGTGTGGTAGCAAACTGTAAATAAAAATCTGTCCAGTACAGTCCTTCACTGTTGTGATCACTGTTCTCTGGTTCCTTCTGAAAGGTAGAAATGAAAGCTAAATTAAGCTGCCCAGTGGGGGAAAGAGCAACTAATCAACATTTGCATACTAGTTAATTTTATGTATTTGTAAATGTTTTACAAAGGATGCCTTAGCAGAAATGGGCATGCTTGCCTAAGAGACAAATCAGTGATAGTTTTTTGTGTTTTTCTTGTTAATAAATTAAATCCTGTAAAAAGACTAATTGCTTGCATTTTGGATTCTCATGGCAAGTAGTGTGTGTGTGTGTGTGTGTGTGTGTGTGTGTGTGTGTGTGTGTATTCAGAGCCTGCTAGAGCTTCTTTTAAAAACTATAAAAACTGCAATAAGCACAAACCACACTCCAACTTAAATTGCCATACAGGTTGGTTAAGTTGGAGGACTGACCATCACCACTTTCATGAAGGAGGATTTAGGTATGGATTAAATTAAATTAGATTTAGGTTTGGTGCACCTGATAAACTGGCCCACCGAGTGTTGTTGTTGTGTGTTTTCCACACGTGGTCCTTAAGGCCAGATGAGGGTAGAATTAAAGAGAATTCATGGATTAAATATATATTTAGTAATGGTTCTCACATTGACTACTACTAATAATTTAAATGTTGGCAAGTGTGTGTATGTGCACAAGGATTGTGGGGCTCAGCTAATCATCTTGCAGGGACACAGCAGCGTGTGGGAGGCAGACCCAGTCCCGCAGTCTTACATAAGAACAGATATAATGCCATCTAATTCAGTTGCTTTTGATTTGCTTCCTGTCTTTCTGCACATAACCCACTTAGGGAAACATTCACTCAGCGTAGCAACGGCAAGCACAATCAACGCAGAGACTCCCCCCACCTCACTAACACTCACCTCACCACCGTCATCACCACCCCCCATTCCTCCACAGACACATCTGAAAGTGTTTCTCCGCCTGGCAGAGGACATTTAAGTGCCACCCATGGACAACATTAGAGTGTTTATTGCATTTCAAGAGTTCTTCCTGAGGATTTGCCAAAGTCACATTTGTGCGATTACAATCAAAACAACATCCTGGAGTGTTATTGAACCAGTGTTCTTGTCTGTGGTGTTGATGATGACAGAGATGATGAGCACTGTATTGATAAAAACTATTTCTGCAACAAATAGAGGTCTTAAACCTTACACTGTAATGTACCTTGGGAGGACTTTGTTATATTTGGAGCTATATAAATGATCTGAATTGGAGTTTTGAATTGTATGGAATTAACAGCATACATGAAGTAACTGTAAAATGATGCAGTGCTTTTTCTAGTATGCTGACTTACCTCGTAAACAATATTGAACAAATGTCCCAGTAATAATGCTCACTTCTTATGTGCAAATTGTTTTATGTCTCTTCCCATGGTGCATTTGCTTATTATATGGTCAAAGGAAAAAACTGACTTATCCTACTTTAAATTCAAATATATTAAGTACAATGAGACACTGTCTCATCTCAATTAAAAAAATGATGCCAGAATCAAATAAGGCTCCTGTGAAAACAGAATATTGATTCCTAGGTAGTCAACTCAGTGCCTCCCCCATTACACTCTCACTACCAGTTTGAATTTAGAAAAAGCTGGACACTTATTCTCTTTCCTATAAAACAAAAAAATCCTTATTTTGTTATTTTTCAGAAAGCTACCTTGGTGGATAGAGAGGCAGATGGAAAAGAACTGAACAAAGGCTGCAGCACAACTGAGAATCACAACTCCTTCTCCATCACCATGGAAACCACTGAACAATCAGAGCTGCTGATGGACTGTGAAGTGGAGGTCGCTGTGGCTGATTCACCTGTGCAGGGGAAGAAATTCAGCGTAGATCATAAGCAAGTTTGTTTAGAGACAGACTCATCAGATTGCCCAGGGGAAATGGCCGTGCTTGGCACATTATTAACCAACCTGCCAGCCGGAACAGTTGAGATTGACAAGTCTGACTGTATTGATTGCACAGAAATTCCTTATCAGGATCAAAAGGAAGTTTTAAAAATAGAACCAGGGCATGAAGAGCTAAACAGGAATGAGTCAATTACATCATCTGTGTCTGACACACTCTCCAGTGCTGATAGTGTTTATGAAAATGAAGCCCATTTTAAGAGGCAAGACGTGCCGGGACAAGATCCAGAACAAGAAAAAGTCACAGAGCAGTACCCTGAGCCTGGACCAGATGTTAACCTTGAACCAGAACAGTGCACCAAGCAAGAACACGACCAAGCACCAGCGCAATACCCTGAGCCACAACAAGATGCTGAACTAGAGCAATTCCCCCACTTTGAAGACACTCTTGACCTCATGCAATACCCTAGGCCAGAACAGGACACTGATCTAGAGTTATACCCTGAGCCAGAACCAGACACTGATCTAGAGTTATACCCTGAGCCAGAACCAGACACTGATCTAGAGTTATATCCTGAACCAGAACAAGACACTGATCTAGAGTTATACCCTGATCCAGAGCGGGATACAGAGCTAGAGTTATACCCTGGGCCAGAGCAGATCACTGAACTAGAATTATATCCTGAGCCAGACCAAGATACTAAACAAGAGTCACATTCTGAGCCAGAGCCTGAGGTAGAGGATACTGAGTTTAATCTGGCCAACAATGACTATGAAAATCTCACAAGAGAAACAGAGGAAGATCCAGAGGCCCATGATATCATATTTGATCCACCCATTACAGAGGAAACAGTATTAGAGCAATGCATTCGAGAGGAGGTAATGTCAAATGTGTCCAACGACTCTTGCCACGATCTTGACCCTGAAGAAATGGACGAGTGTCTGAGAGTTGAAATTGGAGCAGCTTCCTCGGATAGTGAGACTGATGAAAAATGGAGAACAATATTCTCGTCTTCAATAAATAGAGAAGATGATGACTCATACTTGGACAATCTTCAGCTAAGTGCCCAGGAGCTCTTTGTACAGAAAGTTGAGGTGACAGAATTTGAGGAAGACCACAACTTTGAAGAGGTCAGTTTTGAGGTTCCGAAAGTGGAAGATGTTCTGGAACAACCTGAGGATATAATATACTTTCCCTCCCCTCCACAAGAGGTTAAATACAACCCTTTAGGCAATCAAAGTTTATCCAAAATCTCTGAAGATGAGAGTGAAAATGGCAGAGATGCCAATCATAACCATACCAGCCACCAACAGCACACCATTGCAGAGCCAAACAAGAAGCTACCTAAAGACTTCTGTGTCATACAAGAGACTATGAGTGAGAATGTTAGCACAGAGCATGTGGACTTCCAACTGGCTCGTAAACAGTGGCGTGAAATGGAAGCGCAAACAAAGAACAAGATTGTCTTACCTACAGCCAAGCAGCCCAGCTTCCATGGCAGCCACAGCTTCATGTATACTCCGGTCCGAAACATTGAAAGAACTCACAAGAAAGCACATGATCTGGAGAACCTGTATCTGGTCGGGGATTATTCTCACACCCAATTCAGTCCTTGCTCAGAAGATTCGGGTTTGGATGATTCAAGTTATAGGTCTCCTTACGAGGATCCAGAAACACCAGTTGAAAGGGAGATTCGCATTTCAATGGAGAGGGAGGAAAACATTAGGAGAGATAGAGGTTTCTCCAGGATGGGCAAATCAACTGACTGTGCTCCATCACGAAGTATGCCCAGATCTATAAGCACTCCACTGACACCATCATTCATCATCACCTCCTCACCTACCAAGGAGCCACTGAAACGTGAGGTGACAGCAAACAATGTCATTATTCTCGACCCCAGCAATGATTTTACCTCCAGTCCTAGACATAGCAAAGACGCCGTGGCTGCAAGGTCCAGCGAGTGGCGCTCTGAGGACAGTGGCTCAAACGTCATTATCCTAGAGACATCCAATCTGATTATTCGCAGTGCCTCCGAATTCTCCCTCAACAAAGCCTATGAACAACCCCAAGAAAAAATGTTCCTGAACAACCCATTTTTCAAGCTGCGTTCAAGAAGCACAATATCACTGGTGGATGAAGAGATTAAGATGGTAAAGGAGCGGGAGGAAGAAATGAAAAAAGAGAGGGCAAACTTGTATGGCAAAGACAGGTTCGATACAGAAACAACGTCAAATCACATGGACACATTGGCATTTGACAATTCAGGTATGTCAGCAAAATACCGACCATTTAACAACATAATAATTTACATAGTTTACAACCTTATACTTTTTCCCATCCTAAACTCTGTGTGTGTATATGTTTAAGTTAATTGTTTGCTGTTGTCTTTGTTTTAGTTGATGTGCCTGTCAAGTGCAAGTCTTCTCCATCATCACCAATGAAAACAGCCTACAGAATGGATCGCTCTGCTTTATCCTGTGATCACAGAGTAAGTTCTTGATCCAACACCTTCTTTTTTCAAAATCTTATTTTATTATCAAAGAAAATTAAGACTAAGGCCAAATGTAGATTGGTAACTCTGAATTGCAACATTACCATGGAAAACTGATTTGCTGTATTTTAAACTTCAGTCTAATAACCGAAGACATGATGTGGAAGTGAAGGAGGAGGTGGTGGTGGAAGAAGTGCTTTGAAGGCAGGTAAACATTCAGCTGTCTTTCTCAGTTTCCAGAGGCCTACACAGGTGGAAGACGCAAGAGTGCCATGGCTTTGCGCTGGGAGGCGGGTGAGTTCACAAAAAACGACTGAAGAGCAACAAGTCAACAGTTTGCCATGTAAGGGCAATGATTGTCAGTGTTATTCTCATTGAGGTTAGATACTGTGTTGCAATTGTTTGTTTCATGTCGTGACATAAACTCTCTGCTTCTGTGATGCTTTGGGCTAGCAAGACAATGTAAATGTTTGTAGCCACATTAGTTTGGACAAAGTACAAAGAGAATGAATACACAAAGTATAATACCATGGGTTCAGTTAAGATTCCAGCCAGAGAATGTGCATTATTTTCAGATACCCATACAGTCCTGACATGTCTGAATCAATACTCATAGCTGGAATGCAGCTGGTTTCAGTTCTTACGAAGCTACAGCTTCATCCACAAGGAGTAGGAATGACTATGCCAATGACTATTGCCATGTCACACAGTTTTTGTTTCAAACCAAACAACAAATAAACCAAATCTGAATACTAACTATCCTCTCAGTGTAGGTATCAAAAATAACGCACACACTGGGGCAAATTCAGGTTATCAGCTTATGTCATGCAATAATATTCAATAACTAGATGCCTAGATGTACGTCATCCCTTACCTATTGATGGACTGTTTAAAAAGTCCAATTCAGAGAGATAAAAAACTGCCCTTGAACGAAAAATGCTTTTAATATTCTCTGATTCCTGATTGGGCCTTTGCAATAAACTTAATACAGTACTCACACAGAAAGATGCTAAAATAATATATAAGCAGTTGCTGATAATTCTGTTTTCCCATCACTACAACACCTTTCTGGCATGCACTGTCTATTAATCTGACAGCATTTGAATGTTCCTGCTTCATGTCTGAATGATTATTTTGCCACATATTAGGTCAGCTCTAGGATGTGACTCTTTAAAAGCTGCAACCGAATGTCATATTGCAGAAGCTCAGCTAAGAAAAACGCTTAATTGTTTTGGGTTAGGGCAATCTAACCCTAATCTAATCTCTCATAGAAAAAGAAAAAACATGTCACTGTCCAGTCGGAATGGCAAATACTCTATCACGCTCCTGAATGAATCGTTGGGGACCATTAATAGAAAAGTGACCTAGTGTTAGTGTGGCTTTTAGGTCACATATAAATGAGGAAACAACACCAGCACAAAATCTGCCTGCTGGATTTGAAATCCATTTTTTTACAGTGTCGTCACAGTATAAAGAGATGCTTTATATGTGTAGTATGCAGATAAGGAAATATTACCAAACCCTTCAACATGATGTGTGACTACTGTATTAAGACTAACTTGTACCTTCCCTTTCTATAAAAAATAATATTTTGCTGACAGTAAAGTGAAAGTATCTGCAAGATAGGATTTTTGCTAAGATGCCTGAATGTTAACCAACTGTACTATTGAGTCCACTTTTTGCTAAACCTTTTCCTGACATTATAAATGTAAATTTGAAAAAAAATATTTTGATGTAATTGTATGTAAGCGCTAAATTGCTCAGTGTATATGAACTGTATTTTCGTATGATGATCTTTTGCTGCAAATGATATTTCAGGTTAAGCTGGATAAATCAGCACAATATACAAAATCCATAATATCCAAACATTTCCAATTACCAATATAGTTAATCTTAAGTATCTTCACATGATGCTATATGATTACAGAATACAGTGAATTTAAATGTGCATTTCAGTGCTGTCACTCAGGAGAGATACAGTATTATTTAAGTTTTCTGCCTGAAATAACTCCATATTATTCTCTATGACCTATAGTAGGACAATCTACATGAAGGTGCTTGTGAACAGTGCTATAGGAGCACTCACAACTAGAAAACCAATAAGACTCTGTGATACTTCAATTGTCTAAAATCTTACATCAGTGCTTTGGAAATTCCACAAAATCTATGTATTTTATTCTTTACAATATCAGTGTGGACTTATATACAATATAAGTATGGACTATATATATATATATATATATATATATATATATAATTATAGAGAGAGAGAGAGAGAGAGAGAGAGAGAGAGAGAGATAAAGAGACATAAAATACAGTATCACTACTGAATGTTCAGACTTTTATTTTACAACATTCAACAAATCTATCAATTATTATATACCTAGACATTTACAGGCCAGTATTTATTTTAAAGCACTTTTCTTTGTGGTTTCTGAAGTACAGGAAAGACTCAAATAATGAACTATTTTCAAAGTGTCAACACTGGTTTCTGCTAATTCTACTACAGGTATTTATCAATTTATCATTATTTACAAATCCTTGATATTTCCAGCTACACTGAAAAGCAGCCTGTCAGAGCTTGATACATTCTTGACCTTTTCAACAGACCTTAAACATGCATTGTTTTACATTTCATGTTTGTATGCTTCATTGTTAAAGTAAGGTATAGCTTACAAATCTCAAGGAATGCTTGCCAATGTTTAAAGATTCTGCGAAAAGCCCCTGCAATGGATTTGAGGGGATTATGAACTCTTAATGACATAATATGCAGGGGCTTTCCATTGTGTATTCCTAATGTATTGAAGAGATTAGTGCAACAATAAAAGTGGCATATGAACAACACTGGCCATTTTATTTTGTTTGTGTATATAAATGTTATAAAGCTCTGTCTATTGCGAGAATACCTGTGTCCAAAGACGACATCTTTATTCGACATCTTTATTCATCTAGTGGAACAAGGGAGAAGTTGCTGAATTATGTATGTGCTCAGAAACATTGATCTGTAATCTAAATCTATGTTCAGAAAACATATGGAGGTTAATAATAATAACACAGTGTTACAATTCTATTTTAAATGTATTGTTAAGGTGCATATTTTTAACTTGATGGTGCTGATAGATAAAAAGACTAGGAGTGACACAAGTCATCTATCACGACAGTATGTTAATGCTTAATTACAAAACGTTGTTATTGTAAGTATTATTGCATATTGGACCAACTTGTCACCTGCTATAATTTTACTCTCACTGGTTTTCTTAACCAACTTATAAAGTATATAAGGTGTAAAGGGTTCATTAACCTTGAATCAACCTTGAGGATCAAATTACCAATAGCTTGTTGCATAGTATAGCTTTAAGTACTTTATGAACATATTTGGATATTGGCACCAGATGCACTAGGGTGATACAGGGTTGAAATAGACTTTTATTATTGAATGTGCAATCAAAACAGTAAAAATCACCACTAAATGACACACACACAGACACACATAATTAATTGTTATATATATATAACAATTACAAGACCTTAAAGATTATAAACTTTTGTGATAATTAAAGACTTCCAATGGCTTTTATGAATGCAGTCAGGAACCCTGTATTTCCTATTAGAAACACCACTAACACCATCTTCTTGACTTGAAAAGTCTGAAAGAAATTGACAGAAAGAAATGTTCAAACATATAATATCAATGAATAAAAAGTGAAGTGTGGTTTCATGTCTCACATCTTTATGCTGCCACCTCTGTGGTTGTGCAAACAAAATCTTCTCTTTGTCATCCCTGGTGTTTCCTGTGGATACAAATGTGACATTTAGTATCAAAATCTAAAATAGGCAAGGGCCAAAAAAATATATATGTATGTATATATATATATACATATATATATATATATATATATACA
>JAUMTR010000012.1:21972230-22011093 GCA_032270685.1 Microctenopoma stevenorrisi
TATAAGAGTAAAATAAGCCTTGCCGTGTCCTCTCAAATGGTGGAAATCCAACAAATTCAAATTACGGAAGGTCTTGCATTTAACAACTAATACACATATTTGACATTTCAAAGCTATTTAGCATTTTCATTCACTTACTCCCATGTAAATACACCCACCTCTGATACCCAAACACACACCATAATCACTTTTTGCTTCAGTCATAATGCGTTAGAACAGAACAATAGATGTGCTGGCAGCAGCAGCACTTATTTTTAATTGAAACAAACAACTACCAACAACTGTTTACTAAAAGCACAAAGCACTAATCCACAACCATCAGGAGACAAAATTAAAAGCATATACTGAGGAGTGCACTGATGGTGTTCGTTGAACACAGTTAGCAGTGTTTGTTAGTGGGAGGCCAGTGAGGGATCATGCAATAATTGTTTAAACAAATTTAGGCAGGTGCTTAAATTTGGGCACCACAAAAAAGAAATGAACTTAATATATAGTAGATCCTCTTTTAGAGCAGTTTTTAGGGTTGTTGTCTTGTTGAAAGGTCCAGCCCCAGCGCAACTTCAGCTCACAGAATCCTGGACATCGGTCTCCAGAATTTGCTGATATTGAGTGGAATTCATGTGTCCCTCAACTTTAATAAGATTCCCAGTCCCTGCACTGGCCACACAGCCCCATAGCATGATGGAACCACCACCATCTTATATAAATTATTATATTAATAAATAATATTATGTTATTTATACACCTGCCTACATTTTTTTAAACAATTATTGCATACTTTCTGTAATTCCTATAAATGTTGTTTCACTTGTCAAATATCACTGTGTGTACATATTTAATTGAAAATTAGTATCATAACAACCAATGATTTATACAGGAAAATAATGAACATACAAGATTGCCAAAACATATGCACACCACTGTAAGTTTGTGCAAATCAAATCACTCATTTTAAATCCGATTAACTTTTTCAAAATCATTTTCTGTCAAATAATGACACATTTCACTGTGTGCAATATCTGTCAAAGAACAATAATTTGGGATTTAATACCTCTACTTTTGAGTGTGAAAGAGTGGATTAGCAGCAGAATGTCTGCCATTACAATCCACAACAGCCAACCAGTCAGCACTGCCGGAGACCAGAGACTGGATAACAGCAAGGCCTGCTGAGCAGTACCCAGGAACATACAAGCCACTGGAAGGCAGAGAAGACAAGTCAGGGTTTGACGTGAAAGAAACATCAGCATCGTTGATCACACAGTGCAATACATTTGCAAAGCACAACGGCAGGAAAAACAAACCAATCTGTTTCTATGGGGGGTCTGTGGAACGATTCTGTATTTACCTTCTGAACTAGCTAAAAAAAACTGCTCCTCCGCTTGATTGTAAATAAAACACCAGTGTTTGGTGTTTGGCACAGTGAGTTTTCAGTTGAAAATTCTAGTTGAAATTCTATTTTAGGGGTGTGTTTTTATGCAAAATTTTGCACCCCACAGTTCTCCCTTATTTGGTATTGGAGGTAGTTCCAGTGCACATGCACAGTTATAGTGTATGTATATGGTAAAGATTTTTGTACCCCAAAGGAACAGGAAATACATCACATGACTGTCCAGTGACAGCAAACGAAAGAGAGAACATTGTTAAACCACATTTAAATGTAGCTGGTAGACAGTACACATGCAAACTATACAGGTGCATTTTTTGACTCTAATATTTACTATAGTCTATTGGCTTTAATTTCTTTTTTTGTTGTTGTTTAATTTTACAGATCTAATATTTAATAATTTAATAGACACAGGTGACTGAAGGGTTTAAATTCCTTGTATAAATTGAGAAGAGGGGCCCCCAAAATAATCTTTCATAGGGCTCTCAAAGACCTAGTAATGGCCCTGAGTATACTACAGGAATCCGAGGATTCCAAGGCTGTTTATAGTGAGGTAAAATTAGACTGTACCATTTAGAAATCGGGCTTTCAGGGTTACTGCATACATACATATATATATATATATATATATATATATATATATATATACATCTATACACATATACATCTATATATATATATATATATATAAAAGACATTTTCGCCCTTTCTCTGGGCAGCCTTTGTCCATCAAGCTTGGGTCCTCTACCAGAGGCCTGGGAGCTTTAGGGTCCTGCACAGTATCTTAGCTGTCCCTAGGATTGCGCTCTTCTGGACAGAGATCTCAGATGTCATTCTCAGGATCTGTTGAAGCCACTCTACCTGTTTGGGCGTCACTGCTCGAGTGTTCCAATTACCACTGGGACCACTGTTACCATCACTTTCCACATCTTTTCTAGCTCTTCTCTTAGCTTCTCATGTTCCTTCTTCCTGATGTTTTCATCGCTTGGGATCTATCACTACAGCCTTCTTTCTCTGCTTGTCCACCAATACTATGTCCGGTTGGTTAGCCATTACCAGTTTGCCAGTCTGTATCTGGAAGTCCCACAGGTTCTTAGCCTTATCATTCTCAGCCACCTTTGGGGGTGTCTGACTTCCAGCCAATACTCTATGCTGTCTTTCAGTCCAGCTTTGTCCAGCCACTGGTAGGATTTTTCAATGTCAGTCACTCCCTCTATCTGCCGGTGGTACATGCCGTGCTGGGGTTTGTCTTTCCATGATGGTTCCTGTTCCTGCTCCTCTTCCTTCTTGGGTTTCTGTTGCCTGAGGTATTCACCGAGCATGTCATCAGTTGGGACCATCTAGCTTATATAATCATGGATCTGATTATGATGTTTCATCCCGCATAGTAGTTTTTACACTCACTAGTCTTCAGCCTCCTTCGTTCCGCTTAGTGTATAGTCTCAGTGTGCTGGATTTTGGGTGAGGAGCTTCCTTGTCTTGATGTCAGTGGCTTCCATCTTCTCCTTTGCCTAACTTATGAAGCCAGTGGGGTATTTGATTACTGGCAGGGCATAGATATAGACCCACAGCCAAGGCTGTGTTAATGGCTCTACCATTAAGAGTTCTGGCTCCCACAGAGAGGTTAGACTACTCAATTAGTTCCCCTCATTAAAGACACCTATCTTAACTAGTCACCTGTATAAAAGACACCTGTCCACAGAATCAATCAGGCAAGCAGACTCCAAACTTTCCAACATGGGAAAGACCAAAGAGCTGTCCAAGGATGTCAGAGACAAAACTGTAGACCTGCACAAGGCTGGAATGGACTACAAAACCATTAGTAAGACTCTGGGAGAGATGGTGATAACTGTTGGTGCAATTGTTCAAAAATGGAAGGAGCACAAAATGACCATCAGTCAAACTTGGGACTCCACACAAGATCTTACCTCGAGTTGTCAATGATTCTGAGAAAGGTGAGAAATCATCCTAGAACTATGTGGGGGGAGTTAATGACCTTAAAGTAGCTGGGAGCACAGTCACTAAGAAAACCATTGGAAACGCATTTCACCACAATGGATTAAAATCCTGCACTGCCTGCAAGGTCCCCTTGCTCAAGAAGGCACATGTGCAGGCCCGTCTGAAGTTTGCCAATGAACACCTGAATAGTTCAGAGAGTGACTGGGAGAAGGTGCTGTGGTCAAAGATCAAAGACGATCAAAGTTGAGCTCTTTGGCATTAACTCGACTCGCCGTGTTTGGAGGAAGAAAAATGCTGCCTATGACCCCTAAAACAAAGTCCCCACATCAAGCTTGGATTTGGAAACATTTTGCTTTGGGAGCGTTTCACTGCAAAGGGCACAGGACAACTTAAAAATGGACGAAGCCATGTATCATAAAATCCTAAGCGACAACCTCTTTCCCCCTGCCAGGAAACTGAAAATGGGTCATGTATGGGGGTTCCATCATGACAATGACCCAAAACATACAGCAAAGACAACAAAGGAGTGGCTCAAGAAGAAACAAATTAAGGTCATGGAGTGACCTAGTGAGTCTCTGGACCTTGCTTGCAAATAAGGGTTTCGCCACTAAATATTGTCTTTTTTGGTTGGAGGGTTCAAATACTTATTTCACTCAATGAAATGTAAATCAGTTTCTATCATTTATTTAAAGTATTTTTTTTCAATTATTCTCTTTATGTGCTATCTGTCACTGGTAAAGTAAACCTACCATTAAAATGGTACTGTTCTGAGACTTTTCATTCAGGAGCATCTTGTGAAACTGTTCTTTATTAAGTTAAATTCCTTGAATTGAGTGTGCAGAATCACATATAGTTTCTTCAAAACAATATACACTCTTACCAGCAAGTATCTGAGCAGCAGTGCCTGCTCCAAAGTGCAGCCAGTTGAAGATGATCCTCCTGCAGACCCAAAGAGACAGAACCTGGCATGAATTCGGCTAACATGGATTTATTTCACATTTAATGGCTGCATCTCACTAGACTGACTAATAACTAAAATCCAGTTATTTGGGATAGTGATGAGCAAGTCCTGTAGTCATTAAAATGTGGTTAGAGGTGCTACCTGGAGGACTCTGGTGCTGGTCTGACAATTGCCATAATTGGTTGGATGACACACAGAGCCATTACAGCACAGCCCATGTAAGGGTGAGATCCTGCCCGCTACGAGGAAAGAAAAGAAGACATGCAGTGATATTATGACTTAGATAGTGATGTGCTTTCTGGTAATATGTTGGCAAGAAAAAACAATAAATATTTATTTACTAGAGCTAGTGCTAATTAAGTACAATGATTTCCACAACTACATCTCCTAATACATTCGATCTGAGATGCAGCTGTTGGCCTCTAACAAATTACTGTGATTAATATGTATATAGTGTTATCATAATTGACTACAAATTCACTCTTTGAAAGATCCTCTTTAAAACAAGAAAAAATATATATAAGTAAAAGTAAAACAGTAGTTCTAAAACTGACTGTTACCAATTGACCAACATATTTGATAGATGCAATAAATACATGCATTATGGTGTTTACATTTGACTTTATGCATAAATAATTATGCATATTGTGATTTTTTCAGACAATGATTTCAGTAAAAGCAGAGCAACGTAAGGCACCTATCCAGCAGAAGGGAAAACATTTTTAGACCTATAGAGTTTCAAAAGCTCTGTGAGGAAGGATAGGCCCAGTAGGATATCTGACATAACACACCAGTGTCAGAATAAGAGTCAAGTTTGACAAGACAGTGACTCTGCCTCAATGTGCACACATGTGTTAATGAGCATTTAACAAAGTGCGCAAACAATGTCAGCTTGTACAAAACAAGTTTGTTTGACTCACAGTATTCAAGGGTAGTTTATGATGTCCTAGAGCTAGATTAAGTTGTGGTGGTGGGGAGAGATAGACACCTAGAGGCCACTGCAAAGCATAGGCGTCAGGTTTGGGAATAGGATTGTGGATTGTAGTGACGGAGAAACTGAAGCTTTTGAACCACTGAAGCAATATGAAGCAATTGTGTTGAAATGGTTCAGTGTTTAAAAAAACATGTGAAACAGTTACAATTGTAGCCATCTGCTGTCCAAACACTTAACATTACATGTATTATTTCATAATACATCATATAGTGATCTAAATATTATATGATGCATTATTTCATAATATTATCTCATAATACATCATAGCTCAATCATAGTAGCTCAATGGGTTAAGCGTTGGGATGCAGAAGGTCGCAGGTTCGAACCCCTACCCCTACCAGTTGTGTCCCTTAGCGAGACACCCAGCGCTAGCTCCTTGTAAGTCGCTTCGGATAAAAGCGTCTGCCAAGCAAACTAAAGTCTGAAATCAGATCACTATAAAATAGGCTCTGAACAGGTAGAATGAGAAGAACACCTGACGAACCAGCTCGACACCTGTGATGTAATGAAGCTTCATTTAGGTGATTTCTGATGGGATGAAGCGAGGCATCGAAACAACAGGTGTGATGCTGCTGCTTCAAAAGGTTGTTACTGAGTCTCGCTGTTAGTTAGACCTGCTCGGTGTGTCACATGTTCAGATATTCGTCTGCCTCCTTACTGATAATGGTATATTTTAATTTGGAGGCGAGGATGACCGAATTGGAAAGTCACTTCCGCATCATGAAAAATCAACTCGAAGACACGCTCGATGAGAAACCCACTCTGATTATTGACAGCTCCATTGTCATGTCACTCGTTTTATAGGAACAGCACTAAGCTGGTTGTTATCTGTCAGATAGATCTTCATGTTAGTTATGAGTTAATTCTGGGGTCCCCCAGGGTTATGGGTTTGGACTAATTCTCTTTACTTTATACATGTCTCCGCTAGGCAATATTATACAATTTATGTATATTAAGACCTCTACTTTTACACCTACTGACATTTTTTTTTTCATTTTAGTGAACCCTAGCATATATATTTATTATTATTACATACATTTAAACAATTTGGGAATAGGTCTGTGTGTTCTTTTTTATTTCCCTTTCAGCCTAACCCTACCCATAACCCTTCCTAGTATTTAATTTTTTTATATTTGCTTGTAAAGGTTATAAGCTACACAATATTAGAAAAGATATGATTGTGAATTCGCAGTGGTATCAATAATGTACACTACATTCCTTTGACTCATGTTTAAACCACATGGCCATTATTTTACCTACTAAAGAGCATCCTAATTGAGTAGTATAACGACGTTTCTGCAAAACCACCATTAGAGCTGGGATTTAAAGGAGGTTTAGAGGAGCTTTATGCTGTGCGTTTGTTATGCCTCAGTCTATCCAGCACATTAATAGGATGCACCACATACCTGCATATCTCACACACTCTCATTGCATTAATAATTAAGCAGTGCAGCCAGTGGAAAGAAGAAAATCCTGCAGATAAAGTCTGTTGTTGTCTGTCCTTAAGCTCAGTCTCTGTGGTGATTCAGGATGAACAAATGCTTGGATGGATTCAGCAATGTGTCACTCACACCGCTGAACAGCGTGTGACTAATATGACTGAGTCATGCACACACACACACACACAAACACACACAACAGTGCATCGGAAGGGGAGAACACAAACAATGTTCGCTACAAGCTTGTTCACAGCAAATAAGGCTTTAACAGTAAACTGATCTTTGGTTTACTGAGGAAAAGGCTAACTTCTAACTTATCAAACATAATTGTCTCCTTTTGTCATAATAATCATGCACACATTACCAGTGTGAGAACACACACACACACACGCACACAAAAATGATGATTACCGGAAGTAAATTACTACTCAGTCGCTGTCTTGTGATAGAGAAGAGAGAGACTGAGCAGATATTATAATAATCCCCGTAGGACATAGTGAGATGTCCAGTGTGCAAAACTGATATTTTGGTCCGAGATCTTAGGCTCTACAGGAAAGACCCAGTGAGGCAGATGGAGAGACAGGTGGACAAGCATGGAGGAGGTACAAACGCATGCACGCCAACAACACACACTTACTTTACTCCAACCCTTCCTGTATATGAAAGGCAGGGTAAAAGCCACACCAGTTAGGACCACAGCCAAGACCATCATGGTCCGATGGAGCTACAGAGAGAAGCAGACCGGGGGGTTGTGTTTAAGGTTTAAATAAAAACTAGATTTTTGCGCCCACACCCCTCTGAACTATTTTTCCATCTATTAAAATAGATGTCAGAGCATGTTGTAGATGTAAGTCCTTAATGTCACTGTAATAGATATACTGGCGCTCTCACCTGAAACCAAGGCCTTTGTCCCAGCAAAAGTGTGTCAGGCCACATGTGCTTGTAATGGCGAGCAATGAGGACGGCTGTGCTCACTATCCACATCCAGACACTTAGCATTAACACGCCTGTTAAGACAGAACACAGGTACTATAAACAGATTTGTCCTACTATATGTAGAAAATATATGAATGGAATGAAGACAACAACAGACAATCTAATGGGGGGGCTCAGCAATATGTTGCTTTTCAGTTACAGACCACTTTATGAACCTTTCTGCTCCCCACAGTCGTCTCTGTCACGGGGAATGAAAGGATGAAAATAGGCCGACAGCAGGGAACAGTGCGTGTCGGAAACGTGGCAGAATTCCCACTCTCTCACCCAGAAATGCAACATTAAACTAGAAATTTCCTGGGGAAACTATAGCTATATTGATAGTCATGGTAACATACAGAACCTATGCTGGTCTTGCATTATACTACAGAAAATGTTTGTCAGCCAACCATGGAGCTTGATCAGTGCGGGGGAGCGTGAGCCACTTAGATCCTCTGGATGTCCACTCATCACTATCTGACTGGTGGAGATGAGAGGCTGACGACAGTGTCTGTGGATTAAACCTGTGGAGGACAGAGATTGGACAACATGTAATTTACTAGTGCACCAATTGTTTTCCCCATGGTAGTTTCAGAGGAAGCAACATATGCTATTCTCAGTGATGTGACTCATGCAAGTAGGCATGACTTAGTCAGTTTGAAAGGCACATGACTGGAGGTGTGAACATCCAAAGCCTGCTTAGAATTTTTCAACGTGTTTCCATGAATATAATCCTGATTGCATGCAGAAAATAGCAGTTAATGAATTATTGTTTTCATTAATATATCACACAATGTTTTCAGCCCATTTGATGATTCTTTACCCTAACGTCCCGTTCAACACTTTACAGTCTTACCTTGGTCAGCTTTACCATGTGCGAGAAACAGGAAGTAGCTCTGGTTTAAGTTGAACCTGTTTGGCGAGGTGATGTTTCTTTGGAAACGACACTGGATGATCCCATCAGCCAACCTCCAGGCCTTATCCCATAGAGCATTCTGGAAGAGAAGTCAATAATTTTACTTTTTTTCTTCTTTAAATGTACCTCCACTGTTCGTATTGGTGATGCCATGAGTGTACCTCTCGTGCCAGCTCAGGGTGTTTTCTTCCAGAGACATAAGCAGGACTGATGGTAACTCCGCTGCCGTCGTTCACACACAGATAGACGTCATCATTCCCCTACACGGGCAGAAATGTGTATACAGGTAACAAAGTACACAGAGAGAGGATTGGAAGAAGTGTGAGGAGCAATCTGATTAAATAACCACAGAGAGGCCAATTATTCTGGTAAAGACAGCAGTTAAAACCTGTGCTGTTTGATGAAGTCATGGTGAAACTCACCATCCATTTGTCCAGTGACAGAGCGAAGGACACGTAACCTCCAGCAGGCCCGCTGAGTTCGAACATCATACATTGCTCTGCTTCATCAGTGGCGAATGACAAAAAGAAGCAGCTGGTATCTGACTGCGGGTGACACCCTGCTGGGTCTCTGAGGCAAGATTTATTGCGCCCACACCCCTCTGAACTGAACTGAAGAGGAAGGAGACGACAGAACAGATATGTTGTTAATATCCTTACTTTAAAAAAGGACAGCTGTCTTTATCTGTTCTACTGGAGAAATAAAACGAAAGTTTGGCCTGTGTTGTGTCTAAACTGGTGGTCTTTGTGGAAAACACTGACCGGTGTGGACAGAGCGGGAGAGGTGGTGGTGGTTGGAACAGGAGCAGCAGTGAATGCACTCGTAGCTGTGGCTCCTATCAGAGAAACCACAGGACCGGGAATCCTCACCCAGTACACTTTATACTCATGCACCACAGTCACACTGCAACAATAAATCAAATACACCTTGAGATAGTGAAGCATGGATCTGAGTGAAATAGCACAGGTCACTGCCAAGAGAAAACAAAGAAAATAACAGTCCTAAAACACAGTAGTGACAAATCCAATGTGGATTTCAGCACAATCATATGCTCAAATGTGGCTTACGACCGGAACAGACACTCACAGAAACTGGACTCGTTGTGGGGGGTTTTTTGGTGACTGCCACACAGCTTGCATGTGAGTCTTTTTGGTGCTGCTCCTGTGGCTCACCCCAGATCCCTGCAAATGACAGGGATTCACAGCACCACACGCTCAACGAATGACCTCATAAACCCAGTGATCTTTACCCATACGTAGGCATTAAACCTATGCAGTAGGTCATATTTATGCACATTTAGAGCTGAGCTGGTCAAAGTGAAAGGCTTCTGCATCAGTTGGTGATCAGTCTTCCGGCGCCCCTTATTTCTCTGCTGATTGTTCCACAGTAGTTAAACTAACGCTTACATTTAGGTTTATGGACGCACTGCTACGCACAGGGCTCCTGCACAACATTACAACAGTTACAACAAGTATTTCTAGGTATATTTAGAGTAAATTAGGTCATCATAAGTGCTGAGTGGGTCTATAAAATGTCAGGGAGAAGGAGCAGGAGACAAATTATGACCTCTTTGGCGTACTTGAAGAGCTCCGGTTCTACCTGCGTTTGGCCACACTGTAGCAGCTGCGATTGATGCGGGTCAGTCACGATGAAGAATCCCCCTGCTGCAAAATCTAATTTCTCAGCATCCCGGGCTTCTATCAGGAATCCTTTGAAGAACGTGGGGGTGGAAGCGGACGCTTGCAAAGAAACTGGGGATGAAGAATAAGAGGAAAGTGAGAAGTCAGATGATAAGAAAGGATGTGTCAGCATAGTGCACTGTATACAGCTACCTGTGATGTTGTCCCCAGGACTGAATGTGGATTTGTCCACGGTGATACTGTATGGAGGAGGGTCTGGACTGGACTCATAACCGTGCTGAGGCACCATGTCTCCACAGGCAGCATACACCTTGCCGTTACTGTATCCTGTGGCTGGAACTAGAGACGCAGCCAATGCCGCCAGCAGGAAGTATGAACCCCACATTGCTGGAAGAAGGAATAAAGACACCGACTTGTAAGGCAATGCTGCTGATTGTTTGATCACAATGGTTTCTGTTAAACAGTAACAACAAAACAGCAAATAATAACTACAATAATGATTCACAGTCTATGGAAATATTGAGTCAGGGGTTAAATAGCATTAGAGAACATATAGAGTTAAAATGGAAAAGCCTTAAAGAGTTATATGTTATATATAACCTGTACCATGCAGCTGACTCACTGACAATGTGCTGACAAAGTGTCATCAGTTTGAGCGTAACACAGACGTAACCAGTGTTATCAGTGCACTTCAGCTCCGCATGAGCTCCACAGGCTCCCCGAGATAACAAACCCAAGTCAGCAGCTTCACCTCAAACTAAACAGTCTGCTCAGGAACAAAGTAGTTACTCAGGAAGTGAGATAAATAAAGGAATCCACCTTTTTTCAATGTAGTTCTTAAAAATGCAAACAAAGGGGAATTCACTAATGCACAGTGTGCTGTTTCTGTCTAAAAGTAGATTTCAGAGTTATCCAACACCTCTTATTACTGTCAAATATTTCTAAACATATCTATAACACGGTTCTACTGCAGTGTCTTGCTCTTATCCTGTACTGGATCCTGACTCACGTTCACTGTGTTGCTGTTACTCTCAGGTGTAGAAAAAGTTTCTGCTAGATCCTAATGTGGAACGTGTTTGGACTTACCTTCACCTTACGCTGACTGTGTCTCCGACCTCTCCCTAAATGCACAAAGTTGCATGGTCCTTTAGAGGACAGGGCATGTGATGCCTTCACTTGCAGTTGAAGGAAATGGTAAATTTGAGTTCTCTGCTAGGAAATACTTGGAGTAATGATGGATCTGTTTTACGGAATCTCAAATAAATGTGGTTTGTAACATTTGGAAGAAACATAAAGAGTAACGTTTTCATTTTCATGATCCCAATGCTTGTTTTGACACGTTTAGTTTGCAGTATAACAAGTCACTGCAACCTTATCCCTTATTGATCTACATAGCTGTCATTAAGCTGAAATGTCAAATAATCTAATTGGAAAGAGCTAAAGAAACTTTAATGATGGAATACATTTGGTAATGTGACAGCTGAATTAACATGACAGGCATCTCACAGCATCTAAGCAGCAGTTAAACAGAATGGAGAAGTTAGGATCAATTTAATCAGGTGAGAATAAACAAAAGTTCAGTGGATAAACACATAATATTGCCACATGTAATATATTTGAGGCAGTTAAGTGACACATCTCCATTCACCACACTAAGCACTTTGTTAGATTTAAAGGTTTTATTACTAATGAATCGCCAGCAGGTGGCAGTAGTGCTACGTAGAGAAATGGGACTTTTGACTAGTTTCAGATTCTGGGCTTTTGCAGCACAAACAACACGTTTAAGTTTTAGCTCACTTCTACAACCGTAAAAACAATATGAATGTTTCCTGCTAGATGGATGTAAGCACAATCAGTATGTCCCACTCATAAACCAATATATGCTTCTTATAAACAACTGTACAGGGGCAGGGATACTAAGAAAATGCTAGTTTCTCTCTCTGATACGTTCTTTTACCATTAAATACAGAACCCTTTCCTGACAACAACATGACCATGCTATGACTCACACCGATTTTTTCATAAGCATCGGGACTCAGAAGCAGCCACAACAGGAGGAGGTAAGACACACCTTAACTGGTTTAAATTCACGTTCCCCTTCAGAGACAGACACCACAACAACACACTCAAAAAGGACAAATGCAGGCAGTGTCTAAAAATATGGGAAAGCGGGTGAGTGGTCAGGTGTCTGCTCAGGTGACGATGGAGGCGGGAGGTTGGCAAACAGGTAACAAAACCTGTTTTGGTAAGTTGAAGAAAGAGTGATTTTGTATATAATAGATGAAATGTACAAAGACAGACTTGGATGTTTCTACATATGTAACACTAATATTTTGCCAGTTACAATACCTCCAAAAAGCCTGTGAGAAGAAAAAAAGGCCCGTAAGTTGATGGAAGCAGAAAGATTCTTCAGTGGTTCATAATATTACTCTGCTGCCATCATGTGGCCAGCGCCTTTTCTAACACCACCCCCGACAGACTTTAGACTCCATCTGTTGTTGATGTTTCCATGGCAACAGTCTTCTGTTACCTGGTAGAGGTGTGACACAGCAGAGGAAAACAACAGAGCAGAGAACAGAGCGACAAACATGAACAATCTCTTCTCCAGGTAGGAATCAATACATTTATGTTTGATGTTATCGAGAGATGGAAAAGTAGAGGTTATTCCCTGTTAGAAAACATGGAATTCACTTTCATTTTCATTTAGTTTATTTCTATATTGCCATAGGACAACAAAAATTTCATGGCACCTCACGTTGTACGGTTAAAATGTTACAGAATTCCAGGATATGAAAACACACAGTCTGCACCTACATTTAACATTGTTAAATAGAAAGCTGACAAATTCTATTTGAGCAGCACTAGGCGACAGTGGAGGACTCCCTTTAGAGTAAGAAGCCTCCAGCAAAACCAGGATCAGGGCGGGTGGTTACTGCATCAGTTGGGGTAAGTGGAAAAAGGGTATGACGAGGAGCAGTAACCACTCAGAAAACATACAGCTCTGATGTCAGACACACCTGCAGAAAGGTTTAAAGAGATTGGGACAGACAGGAGAAGCACAACTAAGGGACAAAAGTGTCACAAAACTGCACAGAGGTTTTTCTCCAGCAGGGACATCCAGGTGAAGTTCATAGATCAGACTTTGAAAAATGCTGAGAAGCACCTGGGAGAGATCTGCTCCCTGCTGGCCTCCTACACCAGGAAGACAGCCAAGCTCCGAGACAAGGCAGACCTGCTGGTGGTTCAGCTGTTTGACTTCTCTGGCACAGAGGACCCCGAGCTCAAGATCAGCCTGAAAAACCTGGCAGAGGACCTGTCCATGGTTCAGGACTACAGGCAGGCTCAGGTGAGTAGTGCTCACATCAATACGCCCTGTTCCCCTTATCAGACTCTTTAACATGTGGCTGTTGTCGTGATGAACTCTTTGTTGTTGCAGGTGGAGAGACTGGAGACAAGAGTTGTTGCTCCTTTGAAAGAATATGGAGACAGAGTCAAAACTAAAAGTGTAAGTTCG
The DNA here is from genome assembly GCA_032270685.1 of Microctenopoma stevenorrisi. Taxonomy (NCBI): domain Eukaryota; kingdom Metazoa; phylum Chordata; class Actinopteri; order Anabantiformes; family Anabantidae; genus Microctenopoma; species Microctenopoma stevenorrisi. Next base: position 21,986,010 of record JAUMTR010000012.1, read on the forward strand.
GATCAAGATGTTCTGTCAGTGCAGTAGGACAAAATCTTAGTCGACCGTGTTTTCTCCCATTCAGGCAGATCTGAAGAGGTTAAGCGCGGATCTCAACAGAGAGTTGAAGGAGCTGCAGAAACTGGAAAAAATCCGACTGAAGAACCCAGCAGATCGCAGGGGCATTGTATCCTTCACAACGGGACATGTGACTTCATCACACATCTGTGTTGTTGTAAACAATACGTATTTACATTTGAGAATATTTTCTTGACAAAACCCTTTCAGTCTCAGGTAACGGCAGGGATTCCTTCATCATCACTATGACGGTCAGCTCATACAGATGGCCAGGTAAAGCTTTGTTTACTGTGTTAACTGACAGGCTGAAGTAAATGCTCAGAAGTCTTCCAACAACGCCCAGCACAGCATCAGACAGCTTGAGGACAGCATCACTGACTTCCAGAGACAGAAACTCAACGACATAAAAGTCAGTCACACGTTGGGCTTTGTATGCGCACACAGTACTCTCCGGCAGTAGTATTGCAGTGTGACTGATGGGGTTTTCTTTGGCAGAGGATCTTCACAGACTTTATTACGGTGGAGATGCTCTTCCATGCTAAAGCACTCGAAGTCTATACGCACACATACCACAACATGGAGGCGACGAACACTCAGAAAGATCTAGAGGTATAATTGTTACTGTCATACGGCGTATGTACTCTCTATTCTCCTCTGATGAACCACTGACATGGCTGCAGAGTGAGAGTTTCTGTGGTTCGATTTTCTAAAAGTGTGTGAAAGCTCTTCTAGTGCTATTTATCAGACTACCACTAGATGGCACCAAAGCATGGAATGGTTTGATCCTTTCATATTGTAGACTGGAAAAATAAACCTGCTGTAACTGTGGTTAAAGACAGAGGCAGGACTCAGTACTAATGACTTTAGATCTCATGGTGACGCAAGTTACACAGGTATGGTTTACTTTTTAGTTTCGTTTAAATACTTGCACACTCATAGAACATAGGATCATAAATTGGATCAATAGAATTGTTTCCTACCTGTTTCCTGGTTTCTTTTTTAGCACCTTATTTGTCTTATAAGGACAACAAAGAAAAAGTTATCTGCATCTCGTCTGTTTTTGGAATAAACCTGTCTCCATAGATGTTTAGTGGCCGGATCAAGATGTCAGACTCAGGATATCTGGACACAGCTCTGAGCAGCCACTCTTCTCCACTCATGAGCCGTTATGCCAGTCCCGTTCTGGCCTCCCCCAAAGGCCAAAGCCTCAGAACAACGTTGGCTTCCACCATAGGACAGAATCACAGACTACAACGAAGCCAGTACCCATTAACAGCCAGCAGAGTGAGTCCTCGTGTGTTAATGTATAACATGTATGAAAGGGGTGGGGAGAAATAAGTTTCAACTTCAGCCTACTCCTTTTCAAACTGAGAAATTAACAAGGAATAACGAGGATATGTACAGTAACTTTGACCAGTACCGCAGCTAACCTCACCTTATGTTATTCACAGCCACGCAGCACCCTGCAGCGCCAGAGGGGCGTAGAGGAAGACGAAGAAGATGACGAGGAAGACGAAGAAGAAGAAGAGGAGGAGGAAGAGATGTATGAATCAGAGATAGAGGAGAGACAACAAATCGGCAGGCAGTCTTATGCTGCTCAATATGTCCAGAAGTGCAAATGGCAAAAGTAGCAGCCAGCGCATGGAAACATTCAAATATCCAGACACTGCTATTGTAACTGAAATGTGTTTCTGCTCTTCTTCACTATTGTTCCCATTATTGCTGCCTAGCCTCATGAAGAACAGATCATGTGCTTAGTCTGCTACATTTGACACTGAACCAATAAAATGTCTAATAATCTTATATTCGTGTAGAGATTCAGCACATTCAAACTAGTTTACATCTGACTGTACGATGACGTGTGTGATGTGTAAAGGCATGTGCTTTGTCTGTTCAGTATGACAAATATGATGTGCTCCCGTGCACAGCACTAATATTCATCATAATAAACATCATCAAAGTTTGAATAGCACTGCTAAGAAAAATCTGATTCAGATTTCTTATGTCTATATAATTCATAAAATGTGAGACAACAGTAATCTACAAAATTGACATAATTTCCTAGATCCCATGATTATACATTAAAACTATTCAAATTAATAATTAATTATATCAAATTTGTTTTACTGTCAATAATCATAGTTGCATGGGGGGGGGTCACTGTACTGTCACTGATGATCTTCATTCTAACGTCTTCTTAGCATCTGGTTAGCATCAAAAAACCATGATGACAAAAGTAATAATCAGCCCAACTGATGGCACATTTGTCAGCTCGGGAATGTTTAATATTCCATATTGTCAGAAGCTAAAACATTTCAAACATAAAGGTGAAAGGAGTACATTTCACTGAATGCACTTACAGAGCCATAATCACTGGGCTGCATTGTTCTGAAATGAGAATATACTGGAGACCAGATACACAGAGCAGGAATACTTGATATCAGAAGTACAGGTAGATAAAAGAACATCCGTGTGTGTTGTCAGCCAAGAAGCACAAAGAAACCTCAGATCCTCCGTCTGGATAAATATAGCAGGGTTCGTAGGAGATTTAAAAAGAATTTCTTCACAGTTTTTTTTCATCACATCCATGCATGTCATTGTAAGTCATCCATGTCGCACTTCAAATGGCACTTAAAAGAAAAGAAGAAACGAATGAACAAGAGAAGACCAGGTTGTTTACTTGCGCTGATGTAGGCAGGTATAAGTCGAGGTCGAGGATCAGACTCGGGGAATGTGTGTTGCAAGTGTGTGTGTGTGTGTGTGGGTTGCAGCTGTTTGAATAATACTTCTACTAATCTTTGAAAGAGTTGACTCATCTTTGGGCTCCATGTAATGCCTTGCAAAGTGTTTGCACACCACCACAAACGCAGGAATGAAACCTGGCTGCACTTTGACGAACCGTAGCTAAAATGAGCCTGAACTTATATGTTTGCACAGAGAAAAGTACAACAAACTCAAAAACTTTCCCTTTTTTTCAGAAGCAGACACAGAACAAACACAAAGAAACAAATCGTCTGGCACTGTGAACAGTTGGCATCTGTCAAATCACAAAATAAACAAAACAGTGGAGACGAATGACGCGGCGTTGTCGTGAGGCGACGTCTTCACAGAGGCAGCACAGTCAGGAGTTCCCACGCTCACTCGCAGCAGCACAGTAGTAGGATTAGTACCAACCTGCGTGTGATTGAAGGTATAGTAGTAGTACGTTAAGCAAAATGTCCACTCGCTCCCGTTTGACTCAGCGTCTCCAGGAGACCATTCTCAAGTCTGATTGTTAACCAACCTATAAAGTGCTTTCGAAAAATAATCTCCTCCACATCATAAACTTCCTCATCTATACAATAAATCAGTATATCAATTAGGGCAATGTTACAAGTAGGAAAGAAAAGAGGGGGAGAATCAAAAAGGGTCTATTCAGGCACGAGCAGAGAGCTCTTCTCTTCTCCCCTCCTCGCTGTCTTCGCCCCCGCAGCTTTTACTTCTTGAACGGTGCCAGTCTGCCGATGTTGTGCCAGAAGGTGGAGGCTTTGCGCTTAGGCTCAGCCAGCATGAAGACCTGCTGCTGGGGCAAAGCGGTGGGGAGGGAGGGGTGTTTCTGTCGTAGCAGGAAATCGTAGTAGGGCCTGGTCACCGCTGAGGAGATACACAGGAAATGTCAGGAGTTAGCTGTTTGAAACTGAATGATTCCAATCTCCTACATTGCTGTTACCTTATTCATTTATTGTATAGAAAGTGTTATAGAAACACAGTAACAAAGCCTCCTTTACTACACTAGTTTGATTAGCTACAGCACCTAACACAGCATGCACCAACTTAATCACATGCAGCGTCTTGGAAGCCAAATGGTTCCATGTAATGGTTCATGTTTGGTCTCCTTCTCTTCCCCCTGCCTCCTTACTAATACTATAAAATCAACACTAAACACGGTGTGAAGTTTGATATTTCTGCAGCTGCTGAAACGCTTTGCATGTCAACTCATCTGTGCAGGGACATTTACTGAGTCTTAGACGTGATAACTGTGCATGTGGAATAAAAATCACGTAAACATCACTGCTTATTTGTTGTGCACAGAGAGGTGGGCTACAAGAAGGAAAGACTGATGATCTTTAAGCTGGGATTGTTTGCCTTTCTTAACTGGGTGCATACCTTTGGGTTTTCCAGCTGGATGGCTTTTGCAGGCATTCAGCATGGCCTGTTTCTTCTGGACCTCTGTGAGTGAAAAGCCTAAGAAAAAGAAACAGGATCACTATGAAGAATTTCAACAGTAGGACACTGAGCAATGATTGCTGGATGATTGATCCTGTGAGGTGAACGTGCGTATATCTCACCTGTCTCGCGGTCGTGCTGGACCTGCCTCCTCTCGTCAGCGAAAGCTCTGAGCCAGCGCTGCTTCTGCTCGGGCTTCTTGGCACACAGGAGATGGACCTTGTCCCCGCTCAGCGACCGCAGCTTCAGGGCGTTCTTCACGTTGACGTTGAAGTCCTTCTCCTTGCCGTCCTCCACGTCTATCACCTCCATGTGGTCCATGTCCATTCGGCCTTTGTAGTACAGCATGTCCCGGCGCAGCAGGTCCTGTTAGCATCAGAACGGCACGTTCAGCCAATAATCATGAATGAACATTAAAGGAATCATTGATGGCCATCTAATAACTTGTATTTGACCTTTTTGCAGTACACCATCTGATGGTCAAAGAGGAAAAACATTCTCTGCTGACTTTTGGCCTGGGGCTGGGTAATCTTAGTTAATTCTCCCGAAAAGATGAGTTCAGAGCTCCTGCTGAGGACGTCTTCGCCCTGCAGGGAACCAAAGACACGCGCACGTGTTACTCGGCACAGAGCTGCATGATGTGAGCTACGGTTTTAGAATGAAGACGCTCGGTGCCGCACCTCCCAGTCTTCTATGGTGCTCTGCCACTGGGCTATCTTGTCGATGTTCTCGAGGCGCCGTTTTCTCTCGTTGATCAGTCTGGCCACGTTTTTCATGGCATTTAGGGCCGCCTCCACGTCTTTGTAGTCTCTAAAAATCAAAGTGTCATGGCGTTTAAAGAACAAAGTCACTCACTAAACGTGTATTCATCCATCACTAGAATATAGAGCTGGCGGTCACCTGTGCTGTGGGTTGGTGTACTTGAGCAGCTCAGCCAGCTGCAGTGGGTACTTGCAGATCTTCTGAACTGGAGTGAGCAGGAAGCCGTCCAACGAGATGTCGATCATCTTCTGGAGCAGTCTGCAGGCCTCGAAGAAGAACACGTACTTGTTGACTTTCATCAGCTTCGAGAGCTGGACGCAGGCGTTGGGGTGGTTGTTGCAGTACTCTGAATAGATCTGGAAATCTGTTTGCTACACGGAAAAGACCAAACCGTGCGAAGGTGTCAGATGCTAGAAAACTATTTGTGTTCAACAGGTTAGAAATAGCTTATAGTTATGACACCACTAACGTGTTCGAGGAAGCAGCAGCCGATCTCGCTGAGGTGCGGCTGCTCTTTGTTGAACTTCTTTTCCAGGTCTTTCAGGAACTTCCTCTGGAATCGGTAGATGTCTTCAATGTTGCCAAAGATGGTGCGAAGCTGCTCCTCGTTGAACATGTCTGTCCTCTTGCGGCACTGTTTGATATAACCCTGAGAGGAAAAAGAAACAGGATCAGAGCCTCATGAAAAAGAATATCCACCGGGTCATGACATTCTCAACATTACTGCCCTTTCTATATTACATAGGCTGTAACAAATGCATTTATTGTTTCAGACCTCACAGATGTCTTTCAGGTGCTTGATGTAGTCTCTCTCCGTGCTCATGATCTCATTGATGACATTGATCCTCATCTGCTCTTTGCACGGTAAACCAGGTCCCAACAACAAGCCCAGACCTGCCCGGCCCTCCTCTCCAGACTGTGCCTCCTCCAGGTGGGCCAGGTACTCCTCCATGGGCTCATCCTGGTTCACACGCAGCTGTGGAGAACAAATAAACAGATAATACATTGGTATATTACAGAAATACTGACAACAGGCTGAGTCTTCATCTTACCCTGCAGTCATTAATCAAACTGTAACTAAACAGCTGTTCTGTGTTTCTCACCCGCACAAAGCTGGCAGGGAACCAACCCTCACTGTCCATGATGCGACCCCACCACCACTCCTTATTAGTTGCATCCACTACTTCGATGACATCACCGGCCTTGAAGCCGAGCTCCTGGTCGTCCATGGTGACGTGGTCCCAGAGCGCCTCGGCATACACCACGCTGCCATCGCTGATCAGCTGCAGAGGAAGCGTCACAGAGGAAACATACGTGAGGTTTCTGTTGCCTTTAGGCCTTAAGTTAAACATGACACGATATATTAAACATTCGCCAGTGACTGTTGGCCACTGAATCCAACAGTGTTTGACCCCAACAAGTGAGACTGGAGATGCTGATCCAACATCTCACAGTAGACAGATTTGAACTTAATCATTGTGAAGACTTTCTCTCTTAAAACATGTGTTATCTTTATCCTAAAAAGAAGGCTTAGATGGATAGAGTGTAGAGGGATGAGAAAGTGTGGGAGATGCAGGAGCACAAGGCCAAACCAGGGTGAGAGCAGAAGGAGATGGAGCCAGTGTTAATGACAAAGACACTGCAGCGGTTATATTTCAAACTGGCCCGTGCATCAACATGGCCCTGGGCTCCACAGGAGCCGTCCATTAGGCTGCTCATCCTCTCACTCCTGCAGAGGCAACACAAATCCTGCTGGACCAGATCAGCCCAGCGTCCCTCCTCTCTGCAGCAGCGTCTCCCTTCAGTTAGTCTGTCCGTCTTAGTGTTAGTCTTAGTGCTTTCAGAGACCGTTTGATTTTTTTAGTTTTATTTTGCTCTGCGTGATCCCTCTCAGCTCCGCTGATCCATTATGGTGTTGAAAAAAAAAAAAAACAACAAACAGACAATGTGATTGTTGCTAAGAAACACACCCACACAACATCTCGCTTCTCTGCTGCCTCTCTCTCTCTCTCTCTCCACATACCTTTCTGACGACATGGCATTAAGCTTGCTATATTAAACGTCTTTCGACAGTCTTTATACAACCTATGCTGCTCGTCCCAAGTCAATACTGTTTCATTTTGAGGGGATATAAACCAAATCAGATCGGGATCAGATGGCTTCTTTTAATGAAGCATGTCAGACAAAGAGTTCTGCAAAGGCTGTAACTGATTTAAAATGTTTTTGGGTAAACCAGGAAAGCATTTGTGTAGTCCAGCCTGCTGGATAAGAGTGTGTGCAATAATGTCTCTGTGTCTTTGGCTACTACTTTGTCAGGACTGTTGCTACTACACCTAATAAATATTGTAATACAGTCAGATCTGTCGGTTGAGGGAATAACTGTAATAAATGTATTTGTTTTGCTTTGCTGTGAATTAACCATCACATGTGCTGCTTTTTTTATTTTTTGAGAAATGTATAAAAACATGACGGGGTACAAGACATGAGCTCTGTGCTCTTAGGGATATTCGACAACAGACACGATCCTTTGTTTTGTCTAACTACAGCACTTTCTCATGCACATTTCTTCTGCTGTGTTTTTGTTGGTTTGCTCTTTTACCATTTTACATGCATACGCTTGGATTTTTATGATCTGTGACTGTGACCAGGGAGAAACAGCGAAGGAGCAGATGGTCCAGTGATCTGTGAGGTCCACTGAGAGGGAACAGGACCACTTTATTTAACATGTTTTAGCAGTGACATTAGTTAATGCTTGTTACAATCAACTGCAGCTTCAGAAAATCACATTCAGCACTTTCTCATCGATCATTGTTAGTTTGGTTGGTGATAAACTATCAGTGTCTCTCTTACACAGTAGATTACACAGAATTTTATGTTGGTAATTAAAATGAATTAGTTTTTTGATGTTTTTACATTTGAAGTTGTAAGTGTAAACTGTTTTATTATCTGTTAGACTACATGCCTGCTCTGATGTAACGTCAACGTGATGTTGGTAACATCATCACCTGCAACACTAGATTAGTATTGACAGCCATTTTAAATTGTCTATTGATATGAGTGGGATGCTCGGTGACATCACAAACTGTTTGATGTAAATCTCTCAGAGTAAATCTCATGAAGATGAATGAGCATCAGTTGATGATTTTTGGTCCATAACCTACGTGGTGCAATGCCAAGAGGTACAGCATACTGGCCAGTAACTGAAGTAATGCGGTTTTTAGCTTTGTTTTTAACTGGCCTTCTTTCTTGACCTTCTCTGACCTGCTGGATGCGGATGGCCTTCACCTCTAACTGTGCACCAACCCTGGGGTTTGCAGTTGACTGCCATGCCACAGTCCCCTCTACAAATTCAGCAGCAGGAACTGGGGTTAATGCACAGTGAGAGCACTATCGATGTTACAGAAATAGTACCCAGTTACATCACTTATCACTTGATATTTATAACTGAATGACGTGTTACATTTCATTGTTTTGTTCTAATAATGTATAATGCACCAAATTAATAACAGTTCAGCAGTTTACTACCATATGTAAAAAAAGAAGATGTCTTATTCAAATCAATACATCAGCCATTAGTACTTTTATTTATTGTTTATTTTTGTCATGTTCAAAAATGTTTCAAGTCATTTTATATTAATATCTGTTCTGTTGTGCGCATGAGTACAGATTGAAACGGTTTTGGGGATGTTTTAAAAGCCAAGCAGCAAATAGATATTTTGGGGAAGAAATAGAGCAGATCCACTTTAAAAAGTGTAACCTGAGAGACTACAAACTAAACTAACTCTATGTACACTGTCTTGTGTAGCTGCCAAGGTCCTGACTGCTTCACTAACCATTTGTTACTTTATTACTTTAAATAATACATATAACATTTCATTATTGTTTTGATATAATACTGTATATTGCACCAAATGAATAATAAAATAAACATTGCACAACCACATTCAGACAGTTCTTCTTCAGAATACAATCAGACATGATAATCTAATAGCTGACGTATGAGTATATCAGGGTAGTGATTTACCCCACAGTATCTGGAAGAGATGCTGCTGTTGGTTTTTTTTTAGGTGATATTCTACAATTTCTTTAGTCAACAAATCCCATACCAACATATTTATTCTACCAATACTACTGCATTTCTCTCCTGGTCAGAGTATACTGTATTTTGTTCTTGGTATCATGTTCCTTCTTGTTTTAACTGATTTTTTCCAAATAGAACATAACATACCCACTCTAGCACCAAATGTGAAATAGCCGGTACAAATGTGCCATTTCCTGCTGTTTGAGTAGAGTTTGTTCTCTCAAAAACACACACACAACCTGATTTCAGCTCTGCTGAACTGGGGTGGAGACTGAATATAGAGAGAAGCTTTAAAACCAGAATGAATCAAACCACAATAATATGCAGTAACAGAAAGGGTCTAGAGAAATCATTCCCTCTACAGATCAGATGAATCCAGATCAACGCATTCCATGTTTGTGAGATCACATACGTGCACACATCATCCACTCTCACACAACAATCTTGCCTCTCCTCCAGGCTGTACCTGTGTTCTGCTGCTGCCATGTTGGACACCCATCAACCCCAGCAGCCCCGCTTCACAACAGGGTAGTTCTTCTCTGCACTGGCTCCACTGGGTTTAAGTTTATCGGGTGTTTTCCTCCATCTAGAAGCTTGTGCTCGTGTGTGTCCGTGCGATGTGTTTGTGTGTGTGTGTGTGTGTGTGTGTGTGGAGGGGGGGTCTTTGTGTGCGCTCTACTGGAAGGCCAGGAGAAACATGAGCACCACGTTGATGATGATGAGCAGCATCATGATGAGGAACACCACCACTTTCTGGGTCTCTGGAGGAAGGTTGCAGCGAAGCATCGTGTTAAACAATCCCATCCTCTGCCTGCTCCACCTCCCTGAGCCACTGCCACGAGCCATCAGTTCCCTGGCCTCCGCCTCTTCCTCCTCTTCAGCACCTCCACCCCTCCCCCGTCGCCTTTCCCTCAGCGCCGAGCCTCCACACCACACGGCGCCACCTCGCCCTCCTCCTCGACTATCCCCGTCGCTGTCCTCTAGTGTCGCTCTCCTCTTCCTCTCAGCTCTGGCGGTCGCCTCCTCTGCTTTTCCTGCCACTTTGCCGATGCCCAGTGTTGCCCCGGCCTGCCAGTGGAGGCTGGATGCCTATCTGTGTCAGCGTTTGTGCGAATCTGCGCACTGTGGAGCTATTTGTGTGTTACGTGCTGAGCATCCCCCCTCCTCCTTTACTCCCCTTCTCCTCTATGAGAAACAGGCACCTCCCCTGTTTTTCTTCTCTCTGTCTTCAACCAGTATAGTCTCTCTTCTCCTTTCAGATCTCCTATTTTCTCTCTCAGTCAGGATGAAAGATGGAGGAGAGGATGCTGCATGCAGTATCTCCAGTTCATGCTCATGCCTCCTCTTCTCTCTTCTTGCTTGTATCCCTTTCCCAGGTTGTTCTTCTCTTACTCCAGCCTACATTCGCTTAGTCGTTTCTACCTCTCAGACCATCCGACCATTTGTTCTCTCTCTGTATCTCGACGTCTCTCCACCTTTTTCCTCCGTTAAGAGCTCCTGCTAAAATGGTGCTCTGCCTGGAGCTCTGCTGCCCCAGTCATCCATCTAACTACCAGGATCACCCTCTTTCCTTTTTTCTCCCCCCTTTTTTTCTTCTTTCTTTTTTTGCGTGCCCACCCTTGCATAGCTGGCAGCCAATCAGAATGCACAGTGTGTCGGCGTATCCTGGAGACTGGAGTAGTTGAGGCAGTGCCATAGCAACCTCTGGGAGGGTGGGGGGGTGTTGGGATGAGAGTAACAGAGGGGGGGTACAATGGAGGCCATGCAGAATAATTGATGGATCTTAGGGGGTGGGGGATAGTGTGTGTGAGTGTGAATGCACATGTGCAGGGGTGCATGGTTGAACGCCATCTGCTGCATTCATGCACACTGAGCTACATGTAGCAAATAAGGACACGACATTTGACAGTCTTTATTATAGATGCACTAACTCAAATTAAACCATTTAGACCAAACCAAAGCGGCAGACGGACTCTAAATTCTTTCTGATTGCCCTAACCCCACTGGAATTGTTAGGGACTGTTTTTGGCCGGATATCAATACAAATTGGTCCTTCAGAGAGCATTTCTAGTACGACAAGCGGGACACTATTGCATTATTGTTTGTTTTTAAAAGTGGTTTATGCCATTGTTGTTTGAAATTAGTGTAGGAAAGGCCAAGTATTTAAAATATTCAATTGTAGAAAGGTGAAGTAAGTAATTTCTGATGACCTCTGCCAAATGTTGAGACTTTCCCTCACCACATTGCTTCTGTTGATCAATTATAGATTTTTCTTGGCATTTTTCCATCCTTAAAGAAGGTTAGAGGAATGCAGTGCCAAATTTCTAGACGCAGCATTTTATTTTCAGTGCAAATCAATAGAAGCTCAGCTAACATTTCTGGAACAGATAATCAGAAAATTAAGCTAATACAGAATCAACAAACTAACATTTCTGCCATGTTGCTAAACATATCATCATGATATATTTTGTTATGTAACATTTATCGGAACATGTTTTTTATCAAACATAAGCTGCTTTGTCTTGTTGTGAGAAGTCAATCATTCAAAAAGCAACATGCTAAGCTAACAAAATTCAAAACTTCATTAATCCCACAGGGAAATGGTTTTGCCTTGTTACAGCTGCTCACAGTTCAACCAACACAAATACAAAAAACTCAATAAAAAATACACAAAGGCACAGAAAACACAAACTTTAGCTTAAAAGATCTACTTTTGTGTGGCCAGCTCAACAACATAAACAACTAACCTATCAACATGGGTCAGTTAGAGGTTTGCTACCTCTGTTACGTTCTGTCGATGAGTTGACTTGCTATTATCGAAAACTAACACACCAAGCAAGCCAACTATTAAGTTATTAATAATTGATTCAATAGCAAAAACTCCAGCTCAGCATCTGTCCTGTTTGCCATCATCTCTTCAGACTCGTGCTAGATAAAAGCCGATCCAATATTAGTACAAATAATGAATATTATACGTAAGCAAATGCTTATGTACTGATGATATTGGTATTCACAGCAGTGGTGTGAAAGTGAATTACCCTCAGCAAGTGCAGTGCAAATCTGCAGGGGAAGCCAAAAAGCAGAATGTATCATTTTACCCATAAATGCAGGGGTCAGCCCTCAGGAAAAATAAGAAATTGCTGAACAAATGTTTTGTACACTGCTCTTTGCGAATGAGAAACTAAGAGTTAAATTTATTAGTATTTTGTCAATCTCAGTTTGTGAAGTCACTGGCCAAAATCATTTTTACAAAGCCTAGCTGCAAAAGATCATCATCGTTTTTTTTATCTTCTGCTAAAACCTGACTGTGGTCATGTTTGTTCATTTTTACCTTTGAAACAATGTGCGTGTTTTCCAATTTTGCAATTTCACCATCAGAGTAAAGCTAAATAGAAGCGTTAGTAGCATTTTGATGCTTTTTCTGTGTTTAAGCAAATAAACAACGGACGACCGAAGTCAATGAGCCATCGTTTTCCCTGGTTCCATCTCTCCATGGACCTGTCCTTAATATGCACATGAACATGACGTTCAGTTACACACAAAGGAGAGGAGAGCACAAATTTCACTGATTATTGACTGAAAGTACATGTCCATTATAATTTCCCTGAATCTGAGATGATACAGTCACATTGTTAGAACTATCTAACTATCAGGCAGACCTGGCTGGGAGAGGAGTAGTCCTTTTAGAAAGCAGAGCCACATGGTGCACACGGCCACTAATTGGTCAGCTGAATCACACTTTTCAACAGGTTTAAATGTGTGTTGACTTTATGTTGACTTCATGTGCATCGAAGGATCCACTAGACTGAAGTTCTGCTGTGGTATCTAGCACCAAGACGTCCTGAGCCTGTAAGTCGTGAGGCAGCCTTCACTCCACATGTGTATAACTTAGTCTTGTCCACCCATCACCCTGTTGCTGGTTCACCCCTGATCCTTATTTGGACCACTTATAATACTGACCACAGGAAACAAGATCACCCCACAAGAAGAATTTTAAATCATTTGGTACTTCGACAGCACCCCTTTTATAGAGTGAGTAGGATCTTTACAGTCCTTTCAGGCTGCATACAACCTCAGCAGTCTGCAACCCAAGATAAATGAAGGCAACTGAAAGCGTGGCTCGGCATGTTAAATATTAACTGATCATAAGCATGGGTACTCTGAGCAGTCAGTGTGTCTGACGTCCCACATACAGCAGATGGAGTGTGTTGTGACACATGCCATCATTAAGATTTTCTGTTAGTTCGGACCAACCTTCAATGTTCTTCTGATGAATAATGTGCCAATCAGTGTATAATTATCGTTGCTCACAAGACCTCAAGTCATCTCTCTGTCTCCATAGCATCCACAACACTTACCTTCATATATATGCATCAGATCTTGCAATGCTTTGGTTCTAAAACATGTGATACATGATGTTTTTGGTAATTGGTTTATACAAAGATCAACTATTATTTATAGTGGTACACTGGGAGACTGTACATTAAAATGCTTCACTGAAGTGCATGTATCTACTTAGTAAACCACATTTTACTGAGCGTGTGCATCAGCAGAACCTGGAGCAGGTATCCATGACAACCAAATAACCCAGCAACCTCAGAGCTTGTTTTTGCCACCTCTCTTGGACAAAAAGAGACATTTCTGGTCCTCTTTTTGGGCCACACTGCGTTCATATGCTGCCTTTCATAAAACTGCACACACACCATAAAATACCATCAAATGTTACAATTTTTAAATGTCCTCACAGTTCCTCACCTCTCCTACCTTATTCATACCGATGTCTGAAGTTTACAGGGAGTCAACATCTTATTCTAAATATAGTCAATGAAATTGACTATGTTTCTAACAATGCTTCTAATAAAAAAATGTGAAATTCCTCATTACATCTTCATACTGCCTACCTCATTGATGGCTAGCTGCTCCCCTCCACCTCCGCCTGGGTGTCCAAAACGATGCCCAGCACTGCCAAATTCCTCATACAGCAGATCCTCTTCACTTCCCAACTCGTCTCCAACCCCCGCCTTCTCTGACGCCCCATCAGGAAGAACCACCGCTGGGACAGGGAAAAAAGAGAAAACCGATTAAGTGACTTGTGCAGCTTTTTAATTAACCTGGAAATGTAAACATAAACAGAATAAACAAATGAATACATACGCATGCTTACAGACTGCCCTGTCTGTAAGCATGCAGCATTACAACCTAACTAAAACATCCCCAAACGGTCATTTTGTGGCAATTAGACTTGTTTAGTTTGTTGACAACTGGAGAAACATGATAACAAAATGATTTGCTAAACTGTTACCAGGAGACTCAGTGCCCCCACCGACATATCAGCACCCTGCCAATGACTAATGTGGATGCTTGTAACTCAAGGAGAACTTTCCCATCAGTGCTTCCACACAAGAACACTGTATTATCTATAGCAGTATGAAACATACACAGTTCGCAGCAGGAGTGAAGCTTTTCAATGCTGTTTGTGACCACCAAATAACATTCACTCATATGGTATCAACTTTAACTGTATTCTGATATGTACGTATTCATAATTATTACTAAATGCTAACAAAATACCAGCAGCAGCCTTATTTCATATTAATTAGATGCTTCCACAAAAGAGGCTTTTTGCTTCCTCCTGTTCCAGAAACGTTGTCTGAAGTGTCTGGACTCGTACTTTGTGGCTACCTGGTTGATGAGCTAAAAATACACGTTGCTGTCACACCTCATCATAGGCGTCACCCTCTGCTGCCTTGCCGACAGCTGTTGCCATGGAGGATGTTTCTTTGGTGACAAATCACCGTGGAGACAGAGAAAGACGGATAACCGAGCCTCCTTGGTGATACTCGGCTAAGAAAACAATAAAATTCAGTTGGTGGGGGCATTACAAAACGATGGACTCTTTACTTTCCACCCCTGTTCCAGCACACTGAAGGCATCTTGTAACACTTCTGTAGGTAATGTAGCATCGCCATCGCTGCGATCATGGAAGTTGCAAGTGTTGCCCTCATGGGGGCAGTGTTGGACACCCAGACTGTTTGTTTGTGTTGCTGTGTGGAAAGATGGAGGAGGTCCAGGAATTGACTGGCCTTTATTCATGTGCAGAGAGCTCCTGCAGTGTAGCTTAAAGCAGCACAGAGGGGTGAAAGGAGGGACACCACATGAATTCCGCAACAAAACACGACACTACACTGCAAACTGGGGCTTCTAAACAGCAACAGCCAGGTGAAACATGGCTAGTCCGCTTGGCTTTCATTTTCCCAGGCATTTTAGCAGCACATTCAGCAGTCACATTTGAGATTAAAGAATTTAGTCTGACAATAACATCAAAGTTTGAGAACATTGTGATCAACATATTCATAAGCACTGCATAACCCATTACACAGAGACAAGCAAAAGAACACGTTTACAACCACAATGAAATAAGTGCAAGGCTTGTCCAGCTTCTAGCTGAGAGTTGGTATGAACTACATTTCACTCATACAAAGCTTTGACTGCTCTGTCTCATTTTAGCCGTGATAGGTAGAAATTCGAAGGCACTTTGAATCTCTAGAAAGACATCCATCCCGTCAGAGAAACATCTGATTGCTCTGCAGCATAACAACAACGACCAAGCTTGAAGCTTCAGAGGACCCACACATGTCTTGATGACCTCCTTCACTAGTCTTCTAGCCCTCTTGCACTCTCATTCAGTATTTGCGACCTGCTGTACTCCCCTGTGCCTTACTCCTTTCGTTTCCTGATTATGCATTTACCTTGACTTGTTTTATATTATGTGCTTTTCAATAACCTTTAATCAGAGTTGTTTGGACTGTGCGTTTGTCTCCTAATATGATTTAATTTAAAAGGCACTATAGTTAAAGTAAAGTCCATTTTGTTTGCTGTGTGATATTCGTGATTTACCTGGTTTTCCCTTGCCTGAAGCTGGGGCCACTGAACAATCTGATGAATAAAAAACTGATATACAAACAGCAGAGTGTTAAAGTGGCATGTGTAATCTCCTCTGCTGTTCTATCAGCCACAGAGAACAAAAGCAATCATTGTTATCTATTGAACAGTGTGACAGCTTCACACAGGCCACCATGTCACTCACAGCAGGGATGGAGAATTGCACTGTTTACTATTTGCATCTCGCTTGACTGGTCAGCCTGTCCTTGAGCTTGTGCGCGCGCGCGTGTGTGTGTGTGTTATGACTGTGACGCTGATGGCATCACAGAACGGAACACTGATTTAAATGGGTTTGTGTGTGTGAGTAACCACAGCAAGCTGAGGCAAAGCATGTTAGTGTGTGAGTCTGGACTGTAGCATTTAATCATCCCAGGCCTCTGGATGTGGGTTAGCCATATTAGTGCATCAGATTTGTCTGTATAGAGAACATTTAATACTCACTGGCTCGAGTGTATGTGTGTGTGTGTGTGTGTGTGTGTGTGTGTGTGTGGCTGAGGAATTCAAGTGTAATGGTTCCATTTTTATTAGATGTGTGTGTGTGTGTGTGTGTGCTGCAGCGTGACACGTGCCTACTAGCAGCACGTGAATGGACTGGCCTGCAAGAACAGTAGCTGAACCACTGACACACAGTTTATTTTGACTCAATTCCACATAAATCTACTGCTGCCCCAAATACTCTGTAGAATACCAAATATGTATTAATCCGCAGCTGATGAAGCAGTAACTGTAACACATTTCCTGTTAATTGTGTGTGTATGTGGAATGCAGCTAACTTAGCTTAGCATTAAGAATGGTAACAGGAGAAGTAGTTAGCTTGGCTCTCTCAAGGCTGGAGAATACTTTTATCAAAACCTTTAATGCTCACTAATTAACAGGTTCATTTCCAATCTGTATGTCTGGCTTTTACATAAATACATGAAGCATTTTATCAGAGAATCAGAGTTAGAAGCACATGTTGTCTTTGAATACGAACTTTATAAAACTTATTTACTGATGGAATGACTTGTTTTCTTAAGGCCAAAACTCAACTGTCACAGTGTATTTCATCAAGCTTGTACATTGAACACTGTTATCTGACATCAAACATTTAAGGCATTTTGTCCATCGACTTAGATTATTAAAATATTCTCTAAAATGTTTGTATTATTTCAAGTCAAGTAAAATTGCATTAAATGTAAAAAGCTTAATCTTCCTATCAAAGTTTACAGTGCTATTTCTTGCCTCTGGTTTGAACCTCTCTACTTATAGTTTTACAGTTTTTATGTGCATTAGATACATTTCAAGTGTACTTACATACTTCTACTATTTGACCAAACTAAAGTAGCTTGGATAATGTAATCCGTCGGATCATCTTTCTGCTGGATTTACAGTCACTGTTCAGCAAACATTTCTGCCAGTACTATGTTGTCATAACTGACAGAAACGACTGGCAAAACTGTGAACGTAACACCCAATGTATAATAACGGGTATTATTCTATGAGATTACATGCTACATAATGTCCTGCTGTCTATGTGCTAACATATGCTGTGAAAATTACATGAGCTGTTTCCACGTGAAGCTGGAAAGACGGTGTTTATTGTACTCGAATGCATGATTTGTGCAAGAAACTGTTCAGTAGGAAAGTGGGAAATCATTACACTGTACTTACATTGTACTCCATCCTCCCTTCAGCATAGTTTGCCTCTCCCCTCTGTAATATGAAGTGACGGATTGGATTTGGGCACCTTGCCGAATGCTCTCTCAAGGTGACAGATTTGCCCACTAGCCAGCGCCTCAGCTGCCACTTTCCTACAACTCAGTGGGCAGCTCTACATATTCCACACACACAGCGTTCATAGATGCTACTAACAACTGCTCCCCTCCCTTTTTATGAATCTGCACTGCCCCGCTTACAACAAGCACATAACGAGAATTTAAGAAACTATGTTGCTGTCCGGTGGCTTCTCATTTGACACTAAGACTTTAAAGTATAAAAATATAAGTTTAGAGATACAGTGTACAGGAAATCCACTCACAAAGTACAACCACCACTTATAGCATCAAAGATCAATAGTACGGGCCCTCTCACACAGATAGCAACATGTTCTCAGTAAGAGAAGGACAGATAGAGGAGATGCATTAATGAGTGCCCAGAGAAGATGATAAGAATCACACCATGACAGGTACAGCTAAAACAACAGAAGCCACCAAAAGCATAATGCAGGGAAGTCATAACTCTTTATACCATCTCCTGCTGTGATCATCATACCCTTGAGTGTTGACCGTAGCCGTTTCTTGACCATTGTCTAAACTCAATGCTCGCACCTAAAATTCCCCATGGATGCAATTATTCCAACATCATATCAGGACAATTCGTCATCCTTTTCTTGTCTGTATTTTGCCCTCCTTGAATCAACAGCTGTGGCGTCAAAGGCAAATCTCATGATAGATATATATTTTTTTCAGAACAGTATGGAGAACACACAGTGTCTGGAAACTGTATTAGTGCAGACTGTATGAATTTCTTCAATGAATCCAAATAATTCCAAATGGCAAAGGATTATCAGCTATACTTAGGCCGTCTAATCCCATCAGAAACGATTTCCAGGTTTCCATCAATTTCGGATTACAATGCAAGCACAGGGATGAATATGTCTGATCAAATAATCAGAACTGAGAACCTAGTCAGGGAAATATGCAGCTACACTGGTAGGATTTAATTTAGTAAAGAACAGAAAATGTGCCATATCAACATATACCTGTATATATAATATATAGGAAGATACCAACTACACTGGTTATTTATAAGGACAGCTCTGATAGCATTTATAGCTTAGCCAAGACTAGACTTACTAAAATTTACTCAGCATGGAGACTAAAAAACAAAAACAATAAAGAGATGCAAAGCAAACCATTTTAAAACCAAACTTTTTGGGCTAAACCAACCAACACTTTCTTTATTTATGTCACATCAAATGCAGACGTTAAATGACTACATGCCATCTAGATCACAGAATTCTGCACTTACAGACGTACAGCAGAGATACAGGGGTTCTAAACGTTTTTTTCATTGTAAGACCTCTCAGTGCCAAGCTACAGCAACCATCAACAGAAGCCAGATGGTGCAGCATAATGTATTACTTGTAACATCATTGTTAAGCTGCCCACCTGAAAGACAACATATGTACCAGCACCAGCAGTCCTACTGCTGAAGGACGTTTCTACATTTTGACTCAACAAGAAGGAGGTCCAACAGGGTAATATAATTTGTCACTGCCCTTTAGAACAGTTTCAGATGACCGTTAAAGTATTCATTTCCATTGTTGTTTGTTTGTTTGTCAAATTTCTCCCAAATGCTGAGATCATACATTGTACATCAGAAGAGAATATGTCACGGAACAGCCATTACTAGAGCACCTTGGATTGGAAGTCTGTGATCTAGATGGTTAAAGAACAGAAACACTCTTGTTTTATGAGATCTTTCTCAAGCACAGTGAAAAGCTTTTTCGTCGCATTTGTGGAGGGATGTGTTGGCAGGTTGAAGAAGACCTAATAGGTTGTCTGTTGTGAATGGACACATCAAACAGGCCCTCAATCACACAGAAGGGAATTGATGTGACGCACATGCACCAGTTACTCTGTGTGTATTGATTGGTACCAAAATGACTTTCGGTTGTTGCGATGCATACACGCAACACTGACACCACTGTGACAGTATCGGGTTCCAGTGTCGATGAACCTACTGAATGTACAACCAGACCTGAAATACACACACGCACACACTGTAGGCATTATAAAAAATTAGCAGCTACATGGTTTTTAGAGTTGCAGCGCAGACGCCTGGTTGAATGTATCCTGGTGGTGCTTATTGAAATTCAAGGCAGACATTGTATAATTTGTGTTAGGAAGACCAGCCAGGCCTGAGGGGGGATGACAAAGGGACTGGTGTGGAGGAAAAACACACACTCCGCAGTGTTGACAGGTATAACGGTGCTAAGGAAAGTCCACATTCTGCAACAAGGGTAAAGGCTTTAACACCAGTTATCTTTAAAAGTCCACAATGATTGTCACTACAGAACAGTAAATGTCCAAAAATTACTCTCATTGTCAATGTCACCACAGATTCTTGTAGATTGTCTGTACTCTCGTATCCTATACTATACATTACAGGAACATTGACCCAACCAGAAAGTGCAGAAACCAACTAAGCTTCAACATCTGTCAGTTAGTTGACATTCGTTTCCATTTTAAGTCTCAGCTTCACTCTTTTGAGCTCACCCACTCTGAAGTGTAATTGAGTCTCAGGGGTTAAATGGATGGGACTCAGAACTTAGCCTTGTGCGTGGTGACATTTCTTAAATGCAAATAAAAGTCCAGATTAATTAAAGGAGGCACTTCTTTGCATGTTGTGTTGCTGATGTAACCAGTGGCACTACCAGGCAGTAACTAATACTGCATTACACAATACCAATTACACAAAGACGTTACTGTAGTCTGGACATACAAAATACAAAGTCAAAGAAAGGTTACATTCATAGTTAGACATCTACATTAACTGGTATGCAGTAGATCTGCACATGCTGTACATGCTGATGATGGTGGTCCCTGCTCACGCCTTCAAAGACGAACAAACACAGCTGTATAGCTCGGACTGCGACTGAAGAATAAAAAAAGGAAGATGGACAACCATCACGGAGGCGCTGGAACTGTCGCAGAGGGCACTGATACAGCAAGCGCTGTTGTGAAAGTGCTGACAATAAAATATGATAAAGAAAACCTGGGTGGTAGTCAAAAGGGAGAGAAGTGTCCTCACTTTCTGCCAATAACAAACAGAATGACAAATGCAAGCGAAAAAGAAGCATTAGTGTCAGCCCTTTCTGCCTCATTAGCGAATCTTTTGGCTTCTGAATGACTTGCAGCCCAGAAACATCATCAAACAGGGGACCGCAGTCTCAAATAAAAACACACAGCAGGTTTACTGGAATTATAAGGTGATGTCAAACTGTATCAAATATAGACTGAATTGAAATGTATTTCGTCGTGCATGCTATGTTGTTGTTACTCTTTGTCTTATTATTTTTGGTATTTATTTATCCTCGCTTACCTGGTCACGCCCCGTCTCCCGGTCTCCTGCCTTGATTATCCCCAGCTGCTACTTTTACCCTCTCAGCTGTGTTCACTTCATCTTAGTAGTTCTCACTCCTTTACATTTCTCACTCACTTGGCTTATCTGTTGTCATCACCCTTGTCTTGTATCCCCCTGTTTTCATTACATGTTTCACTGATTCTTCTGGTTCCATATCGTCTCCTCTCCCCAGTCTGGCGCTTCGTTTGGACTACTTTGAGTAGTTTGTTGAGTCTGTTTTTTGTTCTTCTTTCTCCCTCTTGACCTTTGTTTTAGTCATTGTACACTTTATGCCTCGTGTCTGTTGGCTCTCATCTCTGGCTTTTTGTGTTTGCTTTGAGTTTTTTTACTCACGTCTTTAAATGGGGTAAATATGTGGAGTTCGGTCCTGTACCTTTGTAGCTTGTTAGCTTAATCCATGTTTGTCCCTGTCTGCTTTGTCCTCTGCTCTTTCTGTCCTGTTCAGCTCCTGTGCTTTGTTTTCTCCATCCTTTAGTTTTTCCTGAATACTAGTAATCCTGTTCCGTCCTGTTTTTTGTTGATTATCTATTAAATCCATTCACTTGCCACTCGCTGTGTGCCATTGGGTTCATCTTGACTTTAAACAAGAAATTATTGCTAATAGTAAAGATTTCTGCCATTTACAAACCAAAAAGAGAAAAAGGGCAGAGTTCATAAAAATACCATGTTCACCAAAAACCTTCTCGTATTGTGTATACACTGCTTTAAATGGAACCTTATTCAGATCTGCTCATTTCTCATCTACCTCATTTCCTTTGCTGGACAGCTACCCAGCTCCTGACCATACATGGCTGCACTGAGAGGCACAGTTGGTTGTATAAACTTCACCTGATGGCTATGGATTTACCACATAAGGAGGGATTGCTCATTCCACCTCCAGACCTGATGAGTTCCTTGCCCTGACACTCACTCCTCCACCTTCCCTAACCCGCCTCTTTCTTCTCCTGTCTGAGCAGACGGCACTCCTGTCTGACTAAACATTACATGGTCAACCTCCCCAGCATTTCTCTTTTAGCACTTCACTTACTTCTGGGGCACCACCTCTGCGAGTAGTACCTTTTTAAAGTTATGGAGGGCTCAATCTGGGCACTGACATTTCAACATTTCTAAAACACATGGCAAAACAAAGAAATACTGCCCAGATACATAATGCATCATATGATATTTAGGTCTAATTAGCTTCCTCTTTTGTTATGAAAATGTTCCATTTCTATACAGGGAAAAGTGGAAATGAGCACAACCTACAGTATATCCTGAAACCATAAAGTAAATCAGTACCACTGCAAACAAAACAGAGGCTATATAAAGTGCTATCACAGACTGTCATTACAATTTTTTTGAGTCTCCAAACAATTTTCAATTAACATGTGGACTACACTAAGTAAAGGCTCTAAAACAAAAGGTGTATATTAAACACCATTTCACGAGATGGTCTGGGTGGTCTTATTTTGCAGCAGTTGGAAAAACTGACTTCGCTTCCAACACATCAACCTACATTACGATACACAACACAGACAGTTGTTTAACTAAACGTCAGCGCTGCTTTCATTCCTGGAAAAGATGAACACATTCCCCGTGCCATGATGTGCCAACACTGTTGCTATCCCGAGAGCTCTAATTAACACTGAGGGTCTGGTTGTTCATGCGCTGTGAACTGTTCACCGTTTCCTGTTAGTGTCTACGAGAACTAAACACACCACTCAATGAGGCAAGTTATCTCTTTCATATCCTGATGATAGTAAGGTGGCTCACCTCATCATTAAAGCATTAAAGCATACAGTATACTTATTCTCCCATTCAAAAATCTAACCCATGGTGACGCCACAGACCTCACAGAGCCAGAGTTCATCCTCCTCAGGGGAGAGAGCAGCCTGCTCCAGCTAAATGAATGATAAGACTGACAAGTGATGACTTCCAGGTCTCAGTGTGTGCGTTACATGATGAGTCAGCGGCACATCTATAAACAGTGGTGCAGGAATAAGAGGAGCTATAACAAGCTTAAAGAACACTGGTCAGGAAACCATAGACCCAGAAGCATTTAATTAATAATCTATTCCTAATTCAACAATAAAATATTAGAAACCAGTTAAGAAAATCCCAGTTGAATTTGACTATAATTGTGAATGATCACTTGAACCTTTGCTGGAACTGGGGTGAAGAAAGTATAAACATGTTCAGACAGTACAGGCATAGCCATCAAAGCACTAAAGATGTGGGGCGGAAGAACTGCTGATTTTATAAATAGCAACAGTCGGACAAGTTGTCCTCGTAAAGAAGGAGAGATAAACCTGAGAAAAAGAGGAAAATTCTTAATGTGTACTTAACTTATTTAAAGTTACAAGCATCTGGACTAGACTCAAGTGTTTTTGTGCTTTCAGATCACAATTATTATTTTCTGTTTGCTTTCATTTAGTTGTTACTTGTAATTCAACTACACTCTGCACATTATCACAAGTAATTACATCAGCGTACACTTGGGTGGCGTAGAGTTGACTGGGACATTACACATGACTTGAATTTTACTTTGAACTGCACTGCACTGAACTTCAGTCGCATTTAGCTCAAATTGTGTCTGGTTTTACATTATCGCATTCAGTGATTAAAGCCTCTGTGCTGACCTTCCACTCATTTAGAGCAACATTTTAAGAACGCCTGTTTTAAGTTCTCAAAGAAATTTTCATCTGCCATCCAGGTTTCATTTGTTCTAATGAGCTGATGCCACAGAGAATCTTCACAGGCGTCTTTGGCAAACACAAACATCCACTTTTTGACTGAACCTATGTGTGAATAAAGAATTGTGTTTCAGTTGACCCACTCTGCACAACACCAGAAAATAGTCATGTGACCTCTACATATATATGAAAACAGCAACACAACTGCCCTCTTGTACTGAACAGCACTGCATGCACAGTGCTTTGCCCTTTCAGTTTTAATAAACTGGAATTATCCTCTAATGTCGTACAAAATGATTCCACGCCAGTTCCAAATCAGCTTTAGAGAACAGAGTGCGCACAAGAAAATGGGTTGCATTGGAGTGACAGAGGTAAACCAGCTCTGCGTGTCTGTCTAATGTGAGGATTATCTGAGCTCTTATAATGAGAGCGACTAATGAAGTGGATGAGCGGGGCACTTGGCAACTTGGAGTTTTAGACCTGGTGTCAACACTGGCCGTGTCATCTGAGTGGAGCACATTTTATCTCTGCTTAGCTTAACCTCTCTGATGTTCTAACAGCTGCGCTCATGTGGAAGGGTACAACGACCAGCTGAGGAAGAGTCTTCAAACTGAACATTAGCGGAAGTACAGATGCAGCGGCGAGGTTACAGGTGAAGAGTCAAATCAGGAGCAACAGAATGCACAGTGGTCACAGAATCCATTATTTACGTGTTGAAAAAGAGCCATCGAGTGCTCCTGACGTGTCACAAAGATCGTCTGTGTAATGGACTCTCCATAAAGTCCAGTCCAAGGTCGACAATATTGATCACAAAATGGCAGAAAACTGTTGGTAACGAAAGAGGAAAGAAGCCTCAGGATTACTGACGGCACCGTTTTATATTTTACAGATAAAAACCAAAATAACTGAGTTTGGCTGAGATGAGGTGCAGCATGCTTGGCCAGGACTACCACAGTAGCTGCATGCTGCCAACTGTGCAACATGGAGGTGGACGTGCTAATATACGGCTTCTTCAGTGTGAAAGGTGTTGAAGAGATAACTTTTATAAATAGATAAATTACTATGAGTACTTTTTGTACACAAGTTTGTATCCATAAATACTGAATGAAATGTGACCAGAACAATGATTTGAGGGTTAGTCTCTTGTTGGTAACTGTAATTAGCGGCCTGGTAGCTCAATGGGTTAAGCGTCAGACTGGGATGTAGAAGGTCGCAGGTTCGAATCCCGTCTGACTCC
>JAUMTR010000012.1:22014095-22094879 GCA_032270685.1 Microctenopoma stevenorrisi
CCAGCAGTGGTATAAATTCCTGAAAAGAGCTCGACTCTTGAGTCTCTCCTCCCTGTTCTTGTCCTTCATATGCCCATCCCCCTCTTTCACTCCTCTTCTACTTCACTACCTCCCCCATTTCTCTGATAATAATGCAAGGTGTACAGCGGCAGCAGCAGAAGGAGGAGGAGGAGGGAAGTTGAGGTTTTTACAGACCTGAAGAAAAGAGAGGAGAGTGTGTGTGTGTGTGTCTCCAATTATTGGCAGTTTGTGTCCATGTACTGACTGTATGTGTGTTTGCTTTCATACACGACTCATGACTTTAAACGCAGAGCCAATGAAAGGAAGCTTAGCTTATCTTTAAGGCAATACACAGTAAATTTGTTACATGTGAAATAATAACGCTGCACGCTGTAATGCTTATGTTATCTCTGTTCATCTATTTTGTCCTTTTTCCTCTGCGGCGTCTTCGTATTCAAACATCAGTGTGCTGATTACTCAGATGCATTCTTATCAGCGCTGCTCTTAATGTGACAAACGTTACTTCTCTGACAGCTGATTGACTGATATTCGTTTTAATCCTGCAGGTACAACGCAGGAGGCTGCCTCGGCCCTCTCATGACCTGCCATCACTTTCCCGTTTGGGTTGTCCGCCATCAATATGGCGTCCAAATAGCCATTACAAACACAAACAAACATTTCATTCATTCTTAAAAAGAAAGAATATAGTATTATGTTCATAAACACTAAAGGGCCAGATGACCAAAACAACTGTTGTGGGTTAAAGTAATTTTCAACCAAAAGAAGAAGCTGTGAAGCCAAGCTTGCAGACATTACTGTGAGACACTCACTCCTTAAAAATGTCAGTGACTCCTGGCTTATTTAGTAAGGGTCAGCACCTTAAGGTGTGATCATCTTAAGTCTGACAGGACCAGGGTCTTATCTAACATACCAAACATTCTCAGAGTCTGTCTGCCTTCTGCATTAAAGGAGAAAAGAAACGTCCGGTTCTTTGTCAGGCAACACCAGCACATAGCCATAAAGCTTTTACAAATTCAAACATCCCCCCGACTGTATGTAACGACATGCAGTGAATACTACTGTCTTACACAGGCTATCACAGGCTGGTGGGACAATTAAATCCCTGTGTTTGCATAGAAGGTGACATAGATTCAACACAGAGGCCACATTAGTGAAAACCCGAAAAAAAGAACAGCGGTTTCCTGTATGACTCGCAGAAAGCAATAACTTTCAATAGCTGAGAGCGCAACTGACATCGATTCAGTCACATCAGTGGCCCCAAGATAAGAAGAAAACCCATTAATACTGCTGTAACCGAAGAAGCAGGCATTAGAACTGAAATTGTCTGATGGGCCAAGTAGGAAAGAAATGTGGACAAATTGTGGCAAGCATATGGAGCCTCGAAGAGAAGTGGAGGGACTGAAAGACATACGAGATACAGATGACAAATTAGGTGTACCTGAGAATACGGTGTGGTTATAAATGTATAAAGGCAAAATGCAAAGGTTGCTGAAAACAGGCTATTAAGGATCAGCAAGAAGCTGACTTTTGACAAAGGAGGCATTTCGGAGGAACCATGAGAAAGAAATTAAGGTAGTGGAAAATGTGCCTGATAGCACTAAAGAAGACAGTGAATAGTACAGAGAAAGAAGAATGAGCTCAAGCAGCATTTCATTAGGACCTATTTAAATTCACAAAATCACCCGTCGGCATGGAGACGTCAGTGCTTTTAATGCACAAAGTGAAGATCACAAGGAGAAAACATCCTAAAACGCACAGCGTGGTACAGGTAGAAAATCCACATTGATAATATCTCCTTGAATCGTTCAACATTATTTCTGCCAGAGCCAATGGATTTCTCCAATGTGTGTGTCTGTGTGTGTGTGTTTGTGTGTGTGTGTGTGCTTATAAAGGTAACACAGACTCTCCAGATCATGTTGTGTCATGTGAACTTTAGCAGCGCTCCAAACTGCTGATTTCTTGCTTTGAGCATCACTAATTACTGTAAACTTTCAGCTGCTTTGCACTGTGAAACTCAGGTATGCATAAAATCTTGGGAAAAGGGGCAGGGGCAGAGAAAAGGCCTCTCTGACTGTTCTGTAAATCTGATGTGTGACTTTGCTGGTTTAAAGTGATGCTGTGACAGTTACAGACATTTGTCAAGCTGTAATTTCATGGACAGCCTACCTCTATCTCCCCAAACACCCCAATCCTGTCTGTGCTGTCTCCCTGTCAATCAGCACCAGTGTGAGCAGTCAGCGTGCAGGCAGCGGCACCATCTACCCTCGTGTTAAACCTGCTCACCCTGCTCTGCCCTTGCCAGCCGTGATAGGTGGAGCGGCAACAAGACCAGAGCGAGGTGACGCAAGCAAGTGAAGGATGTGACGGGGAGAGAGCCACAAAAAGAGAAAGAATGATTTCAGCCTGATTTCTCTGCGGGGGGGTGGGGAGATGGTATTGGTCAGCATGCATTGCTATCATAGATAATCTATTTAAAGAAGTGAGACTTCTCACTATCTGGCTGCTAATAACAGAGCAGAGAAGGAGGCAATCGTTTCGTCCTCCTCTGCTCCAACAAAAGCAAACAGAAATACTTTTAGCTTTCTCTGTTTTTGGGATGCTGCCGAGCATGTCACTGGGAGATTATGTTACAACGAGAGTCTGAATGGTGAATTCAATGCATAAACAATCTTATATGCACCTTTAACGTAAATATCATTGCAACTTTTAAAACCAAAAGTAAAAAAGACCCAAGATCAAGAAGATAATATTTGGGATCAACTTGAAATGCTGATCATTTTATTTGCAGTGAAACCATGGGACGGCGAAAGAGAGAAAGCTGTTGCACATGATGATGTACTAAATGCTGCGCAGCAACAGAAAAGTCAAAGAGAAACATCATATATTTATAGTTACACACCGAGCTTTTAAAAACCTGGGTCCATATTCTGAAGAATAAATCCCAGCTCAGTGCATCTATCTCAAATACAACAGTCAGCACAAGGGTAACATGCTAATGTTAATCATGGTTGCCATGTACATTAACATCATCTAAT
Organism: Microctenopoma stevenorrisi; assembly: GCA_032270685.1. Classification (NCBI taxonomy): domain Eukaryota; kingdom Metazoa; phylum Chordata; class Actinopteri; order Anabantiformes; family Anabantidae; genus Microctenopoma; species Microctenopoma stevenorrisi. The sequence goes on from JAUMTR010000012.1 coordinate 22,017,152, forward strand.
CAGCACTAAATGCAACATCTAGTCATGAAGAAAAGTACTTAACAAAGTCAAAATGTGACCTGATGCTGGTCTGATATGTTAAGTTAAGGTCTCACTAAAGGGACATGACTACTATATAATAACTATCTTCAATAAAATGACTACTGGCTGGCGACCAGAACAACACTATCATCCCTGGAGTGGTGTCACTACTGTTGCTAAAAATGTCCACACTGTAATTAGCCACTGTATCTGGTTGGACGCTCCCTGTCATCAGAGTCAGACTGACATAATGACCACAATCGACTAATGGTTATTTGCATTTGGAGTCACTTGAAAATAATAGTGTCAGCGATCTAGTTCAACAGGACACATATATAATCTAACATCCTTATTGTAAGCCTGTGCCTTCAAAAACCAACATTAGCTGTTAGAAAACTCACACAGAAGTAACATAGTTCAGTTAAGGAAAAGATAATGGTTGAAGGTCAAATCCCTTCTTTATAGAGAGCCCTGGTCTCATCACTAGTTTGAATGAGGGCAATAGGAAACAAACAGCAGTTTCACAAGTTAAAGGCTGAGCCAACAGGACTTTATCCCTCTGAGGAATTTGTGGTTCTAGTCTAGAACAAATCACTTTTTTTCCTCCTTTGCTCCCTAATGAATAGAGTTACTATGGCTGCTGGAAGGTAGTCAGAGGAACATAAATACAAGTTGTTTTTGGACATTTGCTGAAACAACTGATGCTTTCCAGTTCTATGGGGCGACTACTAGGACTGAAAGACAAACGACTTTATATCACAGAAGGTAACAACAACAATATCTGTCAAAAATCATAAACATTATGAATTTACAGTTTGACCTTTGCATTGCAATAATTCACTTCCAACAAATTATCCAAATGTTTTTACGAATGAAAACACCATATCATTATTTCACTTCTAATTTACTGTTTAATCTATAGTCACTGAAAGAAAAACTCAATAGAGTCTATAGAAACCTCCCACTATTGTTGGAACATGACATCATCCAACACCACAGCGCTCCATCTCTTTTATGGAATGTGCCATGCTCCTCTGACATAATGTAATGGGCTGTTTGAAGACAACAATGCTATTAAGCAGAGTTAATTGCTCCCCGCACTTTAGCTCAACCTCGTGCTTTAACACTCAGGTTCACTGCAGGGACGACTACAACCATTCGGATCATTGTCAGTCACTTGGTCAAACGTGTCCGATTTGCCTGTATGTAATTTAGAGTGGAAGAATCAGTCTAAATTACATACCTGCGATTGAAAATAAATTCAAATCTAAGTATCTGTCTCCTTACTGCCACAATGGAGGTGCGATGGTTGAGTGAGAGGCCCCATTAGACCTACATTTGCATAGAGACAAGGTTTCGCCTGGATTCAGCTATGAGAAAAGTCATTGTGCCTCAGGGACCCAAAAACTTATACAGTTAGAAAAAGCAGCCAAAAGGTTTCTTTCAGCATTTTGGCCTGTTCCACTGCCCCTGCACGTTTACCTGCCATAATGAGGATAATAGCGAGAGGATTCTCGCTTCTCTCACAAAGACCTTCTTCATAAGATGGGCTCGTAGACAGCAAGGTTATTTTTGGTAAAACAGTATAACTTTCTGTCTACACGAGCTAACCTATTTGTTATCTGGTATTCAAAGTCATTTCAGACATCAAATAGTTTCAGCACCTGCATTGTTTGGAACACAGGCATGATGGCAGCAACAGGATGTGCTTCTGAAGTGGCCTGGCTTTATGCTGCTGAGAGGGTGGTTGAACTTATATCAACATTTGTGCCACGTGATCACTGGCAACCGCAGAAACCACATGAAGTAAAATGATTCAGGAGGCAATTTAGACAGCCTCTGGATCACTTTACCAGCAGTGAACAAACTTCCTTGAGCAACATTTCTTTTAATGTTCCGCCAATGCAGCTACAGTAATGGATTAGATGTCGAGGTAGTTGACGAGTGGATAAAACTAAAGAAATAATTGTAGTAGTTCTGTTCCTTGCCTCTCTTGTCCCTCAACTGAGTTACTTTAGCAGAGCTAGAACACGAAGACACCTCAGGCAGAATAGCTGCTCCACAGCGACCTATTTCCCATAGAGCCCTGTGCCTCCCATTTATTGTGATGGATGCTTTCAGACATCCTTCCCTCCTCCCCTCACTGTGTCTTGCCCCATAGATGAGGACAGTGGCAATGTGTGTGTGTGTGTTGGCCTTGTTTTAATTCACAGACAACTATGACCTTTGCAGAATCACATGACAAATGTTATTGTTATTAGGGTCGAGTGTGAGAAAGCCCTTCATGAGACAGGAAGCACTAAAAATGCAACTTCATGTTGTATGAAGGGAATTAATTCTAACAAGATGTAAGCAAACCTGAAGTACAGGTGGGAGCCACTGAGCTAATCTTTCTGTGGCGAGTTCTCCAAGGTGCTTGGAGCAACACACTTCATAATTACTTTGAAACTACATATCCACGTGTACCTTGGAGATTTGCTGCTGATGTTAAATAAAAGCATGAGTGACTACGTGGATGTGTGTTCCTGTTTGTCACAGAAGCTCACAGTTGTGCAGGAGACAGACGCCCTCCTGTCACTTTGCCAGCACTAAATGGAGAGACTTCTCATTCGCCCTAGCTCCATCCAAAAGAAAAGATAAATCAGATTAAACATCTCTTCTAATCTTCATCAGTGGAAATCTCAAGCCCAAACTCCCCTTGACTCCCTCTCCTATCTGACAAGGGCAAAAACAGAAAAAACAGAATAGTGCTGCTGACACTCTAATCTGGCTCTAAATATATTTCAGGCCATTATGCTGTGCCATATGTTTGATTTGGAGTAAACAAAACATTCATGTGATCAAACTAATACCAACATGCAAAAGATACAGCAATAATACTGACAATTACCTAGTTTTGCAGGCAAATATAACAGGGTCTTAGCACCCTGGGGTTTTTCAAATACGTCAAGCCTCAAGTCGTGAGCACTGACTGACAATGCTAGTAATATGCTCCAAATCATTAAATGCAGAGAAGAGCTGTCACTTGTTCCTGTGACTCGTACTCAGAGATACAGTGTTCCAAACATTTTTAGTAAGGTTCACTCTCACCAGGAGGCCTGAAAATCCACCTGCCACACCTCTCTGTTTCTGGCTATGGGATCATGGAGGCTAAACATTTATGTGGAGGTAGAGGGTCAAAAAATTGCGTGGAGGTCAGAGATGGCATAGTCTTGGATGTAAAAGTCCCATTTTGTGTCAACCCAACCCTCCAGTGTGAGCACCTGCCCCTGAGGCTTTGTGCTATTATAATGTGACATGGCTGTCTGTCCTTGCCCCTGACAGACTCCAGTCATCACTCAGACTAAAGGCCACAAGAGTCTGTTCACCAAAGAACCAAATACTTGAACCAGAATGTTATTTATTTGCCTCCATCCTTATCCATCACTAGTGCAGAACTGCAGTAGAGCAGAACTGATGATGGAGGATTACTACTTCAGGCCAAACATTAAAACAAAGCTCTCAGTCCATGTATTGTTGATACATCCAAATGGGTAGTTTAATGGATTCTATAGGTCTACAAGAAAGAAAGATTGGAACTGGAGCTGCTTAGAAAAAAGAAGGTTGAACAGCATTGATTCAAAGATATGGTCGTATGTACACCATATGTTGTTTGTTACAACACATTTATTTACATGTATTGTACTCTTACAATAGTGCGTGCCATACATTGAAATACAACAGCATGCCAGCACTTCAGAGACAACGTAGGGAATTTGCTCGTCCACCTCCGACAGAGCAACATATGGCAATATGCAGTGCTGTATCAGGCCCTCCTCCACTCTGCTGTACATATTCCCTCCTTCTCCTCCTTCTCTCCAAGATGTGCACCACTACTCATGTTGTATTTGTATGCACTCTGAAACGGCATGAAACAATGCAGCCCTTCTTCGTTTGAATGTACAAAGAGTGATACACAGAAGGAACCAAAGTTAGACCAACTTTTTCTGGGAACATTCCTGATTTTATTACATTGTCTCGTACATGAAACAACAGATACCATCCAAAGCGGCCCATTCTTTTTGTTTAAACACAGCGTCCTGTCTGAATTACAAGTTAAAGCGTAGCTGAAAACAACAACAACCCCACACAGCCCGACTAACGAGAGCTGTGATAAAGCTATTGTGATGCTATTTCAACCTTACTAAATGTCATAGTTTTATGAGCTATGTCCTGAGGGTAATGGTCAGTTTCTGTCATATTCTTCCTGGTCCTCCATCAAAACGCTGCAGTGAGCACAATCCCATGAAAGCAACAGAAAAACAGGCTGACAGGTAGGTCAGGTGAGAAAAAAAACGAGATGCAAAGCTACATAAACATCCACACACAAACTAAACACAAAAACCGAGGAACAAGTCCCAATTAAAAGACAACATGACACTAACAGCACTGAAAGTGACCATTAGCAGAAAATACTGACTGGTCTTTAAACATGGAAAAAGGAGGATCTATAGACCAGTAAATAAAGCTTCTTATTAAGCATCATCAATTATTCAAATGACATCTTTCCTTTTTCTATTTTTTTCTAGAACTTTTATGGTTTCCAATGATTAAAACATAGTCAATATTGAAAGGGATTATTAGCTAAACTGCTCAGGAAAAACCTTCCTCTAGTGCTAAAACCAAAACTGCAACATTATTGAATGTTGTGTTCAAGCACAAAACATTTGACAAAGAGAAAATAGATGACAGAAATACTGCACAGAAATAACACATAAGGTAAAATTTAAAAAATCTAATTGGTGTTCTGTTGAACTAGGAGTTTGAGACATTGACTATGTTTTCACCGTGTACAGTACCATGTAATTAGCGTCTGCCCATTAACCTTGATTGCATGTCGTTGCTGCCTCTGTTCTGGTATCTCTGTGCTGACAATACAGATGGCAACCAGGCAACAATGCCTCAAAATCCGGAGCATGGTGAGGGTGGTCTCAAAAATGTAACCATGGCAAACGAGCATATACATAGACACAGAAACTGTACTGCAAAATCTATAGCTGGTGGTGTTTTCTCTTTTTCTCTATGACTAATAAGCCGAGCAGCCGGCCCACCCAAACACATCAACACAGCACCAACCCTGACAGCGGGTGTCAGCTAAATGCTTGGCATGACACTGTACAGTAAACCCAAGCCAACCTTGAACAACACACTAACCTCATGGCAGCGTGTTAGCGAGTTCATGTGCATGTGTGGTCACACACAGTGAAGCTTAAACATCCACGAGAACGCGCAAACTTTAGGTTTTTAAATTGCTAATTACACATTGGAATTTGAGGATTTTGAGGCAGATCCGCACAGACCTGCATCATGTGTGCATGTACTTACCTGTGGTGGAGTGAAGACTCTCCAAGCTCCAGTAGCGCGACAGGACCCCCCTCAGAGTGCCGCCTAAGCTACCTCCTCCTCCACCTCCACCCATACATCCACCCACCCCGAGACTACCGTCCACCATGCTGTCCACTCCTCCGCCTGTCGGGCTTCCTCCCTCAGAGTCGGACCCCGGTGACAGACCCGAGCTGCCACTGCCACTGCTGCCACAGCTGCCCCCAGGAAGGGGCACGCCCCCCTCAGAGCTCTGCTGGGTCCGCATCCAAATCTGGATGCTTGAAAAACCAAGGGGGGAAATGGAAATGGGCAGTGAGGAAGTTAGTAGAAAAGAGGAGGAGGTGATACGGCTGAGCAGGTGGTTTATTCCAACGGCAGACAGACAGCGCAGAGAAGGAGGAGGCAGAGGAGGAGGTGGTCTCCTGGCTGATTTCTGCTGCACTATTCGCTATCAGCTGTCAACTTGCGGCTTCCTCATCCCATGCACAGAGCAGGAGAGCGGTAACAGTGCTCCACTCCTCCCCTCACCGCTCTCTCTTCTGGATGGTCTCTCACACAGAGACTGCCTCCTCTCTCTCTCTGCTTGTTTCACTGGGTCTCTCTCTACCCATTTGCAAACTGCTTCATTTCCTCACATTAAGTCACCCTGTCCAGCATTCTCTCTCTCCCTCCCTCTCTCTCTCTCTCTCCCTCCCTCACTCTCTCTAGGTTGACATCAGTGGGGGTCCTAGAAGGGGGTTTATGCAGCTCGACTGTGTCATTTGCCTGCTGGCTCACTAATGGCGCAGAATCCATTTAGGTGGAGGCTGATAAGAGCCACACCTCTCTCCTCCCTCAGTCCACCCCCCATACTTTCTCCACCCTCCCAAACAAACAGTGCTCTACTGCACCTCTGGCCACACTAAGGAGTGATGTCACCATGCATGCTATGAATATTCTCAAATTATTTAACTGTTTGATTAAATGTTTTGTTAAATGTCAGAAAATAGAGAAAACAGAATTTCCCAATGCTTAACGTTGCAACTTTGAAGTTGCTTGTTTTGCTTGTCTTATGCTCTGTATAAAAAATACACTTTGTAACACAGTTTTTGATTTTGAGAACACAAAACAAAAACGAGTCTCCTCATTAAATTCTACCTTAATAACAGAGTCTCTTTGTAATTGTCCCCATGTTCCTGTCCCTGCTTCACGGGCTTGTGCTTGTGTATCAGTTTTGCAGCACACTGCTTTGTTCCCTCAGCTCCAAAAACAGCGCAGGACGAAAATGTGATTGAAACAGCAGCAGATGGAGGGAAACCAAAGCCAGATTTGATACCAAGACACCAGAGGTTTTAGATGTCATCTGTGGCACAAAAAACACAAACAATGACAGAATGTGGACACTGCACCCATTAGTATTAATTCTATGCAACTAGTAGTGCTTTAGTGCTTCCTTCTATGCAACTTGCCATACTTAACATGCAGTCAGGAGTCACTGTCAATGAACAATAAATATGTAATTAAATGTCATTTACCTGAGATTAACAATGCCTAACTTGACTGTTGGCTAACTTTTATAAATCTCTGGACTATTAATACGGGATATTAACCTAATGAAACCATCTTATACAAGATTACATGAGAAAAGGTGATCCAGTATATCCCTGCACTCTGTTCTGCTGGGGATCACAGTGATAAAGCAGATCATTGTGTAAAACGATTAAAGTGGCTTTATTATATGAGCCCTGTTCCATTCACAGTCTCGGGCACAGTGAGATAACACTGCACTTCACTTATGATTCAGCTAACAAATCAATTTAGTCCAATGAATCTAATTATGTTGAGAGATTTGAAGCAAGAAACACTGACCTCACTGTGGGAGTGTGTAATATGCTGCCTGTCTGTTTATGCAGACATACACTCACACACATTAGAGTCCCAGACATGTGATGCATTTACAAACTACAAAAAAAGGTTTGTCACTAAATCAATTATAATAGTAAGGTTAATGTCACTGGAGCAGTACAGCCACATACACACTTTAGACAGTCAATAAGCTAGTGTCTCACTTCTGCCTACCTTAAGATTTTGAAAATTAGCACCTTGCAGTCAGTCAACACTCAGTCCAGTTGCAGTTTACATGCATGTCAGTCCAGACCAAGATTCTAGTCAGTTAACCCATGAGTTCAAGTAGGAGTCTGTGCCAGACATTCTCAGGATACTACACAGACAGGAATAAGGCATACGAGTGGTCACAAAGACCAAGACCTGTTAACAACCAAAATCTAATCAGTACATCCTTGAGTCCAAGTAGACACCTTTGCACAAATTGAGATATTGTGTTTGTGAGACAACCCGATAACATAATACCTTCAACCACGGCAGATGCCAGCGCAAAAGCAAACGAATTTGAGGAAACACAATGCAATTCAACAGTCTTCATGATGACAACCATGTTCAATAGATCAGTGCCTCTTCAAAACATTTTCATCACAAACTAAATAGCAAAGCCTTACGGATGAATAGGTTTTAACTACACACAAATACAATGGCAACTCTGTGTTCACCCAACAGTAATGTTACAGTATGAAAATATTCACTAAACAGCAACAACTGAAAGGCAATTACAGTGCAATATACACGTCAACAAAGCTTCTTTGTGTTATCTGTGTGTTGGGTTAGGTTCCTTGTCTTGTTTCTTTTGACCAGGCAGCCATAATTATAAGGGCAAGGTTCAGATGTGGCCACTAAGAAAATCTCAAATACATATTGAAAAAAAATGTCTTTAGTGTCGATTTACAAAGTACATTTTTTACAATGTTATATATAAGAGGCTTCCAAAACAAATTATTCTGAGACCCCTCACTTAAATATGTTATATACGTTACAATACAGATTTAGTATATTTAAGGTGAAATGTATGTATTTAGTTTTCAGCATAATAAAGTGCTGCTTGACCAAACATTTAAATAAATTAAAAGATAAAGATTTAAGTCCTGTTTTGTATGGTTGAGTCAGAATAGTAGGAGGAACTTTGTCAGCTTTGAGTTATAGTGGGGACTTACTGCAGCCAGCAGGTTCAAAATGAAATTGCACTGGTTTCTCAACTACCCCTGTCAAAAACAACTTTGTGCATAACGCACGGCTTGTTAGCCTTTGTTTATTTTTACCAGAGTAACATGCAAATACACACTATTATGTCTGACAGTTGCCCTGTCACATGACTAGATGTTAGAAACTCAATTTTTAAAAAATTATAAAAAATTATATATTTTGTCAGTGTACTGATCTATTACAGTATGTTTGAGCATTCCCAGAGCAAACACATTGCTGTCCTGATTTTCCTTATTATATCTATTACAGGAACACATACACATACTCTTATAGGCAAAAATTATTTTGCACTAGCACACACAGTCTTTTTAGCACATGACATTCAAAGCAGCAGTAAAAAAAAGCGCACCACTTCAAGCCGATTTCAATATGACAACAAGCTCCGAACAGTCTACCAGACGCCAACTGCCCTGTTTGATAGCATTAAGATGATAAAATATATGCCTTAGGCTAGAGACAACATCTAGTAACACTCACAAATGTCTTAAATTAAAATGTTTCAGCATCAAGTGAATCAGTCACTGACCGAATGTTAATGAGAGCGAAGTATATTAAATAAATGAGGCTGAACCAGAATGGGTACTTACAGGAGTAGGACAAGCGTCTTCTCCAGCCTAGACAGTCAAGACCAATTGGAGTGCTCTGAGAGAAGCAGTGGGCCTTGAGGGGCATCCCCTGGAAGAACCTTATGGGACCCAGTGTGACTCCAGTGTCAGTCTGCAAAAATATAAAGGGTTGGTTTCAGTAACTGGCATTTTCCTGGAAAAAAATTCACAAGTGAAAGAGAATTGCTAATTGGATACAATCGAGTGATATGCAAAGGAAATGCAAGAAGAGTGGACTGACATGAATCAGAGCAGCAAAGTAGAGGAAAAAAATGGGCCATGCATGAAAGAAGTGAAGTTAAAACATGAAAAGTGCAGGTTCCATAACCCAGATTAACTGTCAGAAGCCACTGGAAAGACCAAGACTGTTGAAGATAAACAAACACTCAGAAGAAACACAGAGGAGAAAGAAGATGAAGAGTGAGATTGCAAAGTTTTCCCAGGTTTGGATCTTGGTTTTGGCGTCTCATAGCACTTTGACCACATCTTACTTTTTCCAGATCTTCAGATGTCAGTATGTTGAGTTGGCCAAGGCTACCCCTTATGGCTCTGGCCAGTTTGCGTTTGTATTTCTTTTGATCTTCAATCCAGAGGTCATCTGAACACCTTCGCAGCTGGTGTCTTCCATTACGGCCCTCCTCCACCCAGCTGCCAGTTCTCAGCCCACCAAGAACCAACGAAGCCTTCCACTCACCCTTGAACAGCTTCCTTGTTCTGGACACGCTGGCAGATCGACTGCTATTTTGTGTGTCCTTTTGAGTGCACAGTAAACTTGTTAGTTGCATTCATGTTTTTCTACTTGTATACTAACTCTGCTTTCTTTAAGTATCTCTGGAAAAAAGCATGACTACAGCTTGTTTATGGCTTCCATAACTTCCATAACTTTTGCAGTCCTCAGTGGATGTTTAATTACAATTTCAGATGGGGGTGAATTAAAACTACTACAGAGTCTAGTACTTGGCTACTAGACATACTAGAATATCTTTTTAAATGTTAGCTCAAGTTACTTTACAGGGAACAAAAATCACACTTTCAAATTTCTCAAATAGCATTTTTCTCTACTCTACTCTACTATCCATATTAAAATGTGGCAGTTTTCTCTGCTTTCCTGCACTTTATGGTAATATTAACTGGTGTGAGAAATGCTGGCAGACACACAACATCTCAGATCTCAAAAATGTATTATATTAAAGCTACTATACTATTAAAAAACTCTACCTAATGTATAGTGGCCTTATTTGGCCATTAAACACAATAAGATGTTGTTCGCCACTGTCTATATCAAAAATCTGGGAAAGATTAGGTGCTCAGTTTAGTAGTTAGCTAACTAGCTACATATTTTCATAGCTTGTATCGTAATGAAGGGAATGTAAGGTGTCTGAAAAGAGGCAAAACAAGCGGTGCCATTTTTATGTCAGCCAAACTGATCATGTCAAAATCACCCAAAAGTAATACAAGGTGGTTATGAATTAAATACTTGTGTACGTTTTCATCTCAAGCTGTATATCACAGGTCTACTGTAGGATTGTATTGGCAGAGAAGTCGGAAAATGGTAGCCAGCTAATTCACAGAATAGAAAGCGATCTGCTGGGGGCTAAGACAGACAAAGAGTTGACTCTGCTGTTCTCTCTTCCTCCTCATCTCCTTCACAAAGAGTCACACAGAAAGACATGCTTGTTCTCTGTCCCAAACTACACTGTTAGTTATATTGTAGATATACTCTCAACCACCTCGGAACACACTGCAGAACAGGAAAATCATTCAAGAATATCCAAAAAAACATTTGTAGTCTTTTTTTTAAATGTTGACAAAAAATATTATAATTATACAATACAATAAATGATAATACATATAAGATATTTATTTTACTATATCTGTCCATTTAAATCAGATTTTTTTCTTACCTCTATATCATTCACGAAGCCAATGGCATAGAGGCTGATGTGTGAATGGTTGTCTTTTTTGTTTTCAGCAGCATCCAGAGGACTTAGGCTGACCCCAAGAGGACTACTTGAAGGTTTTAGGGTTTTAGGTCTCTCAGGGGGGTCTGTCAGTCCCTCCACACTAACCGACTGACCCAGATGAACTGAACACACATAACTGGTCCTTGATGTAGAAGGGTAGCGAAAGATTTTACGTTGAGCCCCTGGCCTAGGGCTGTTAGGCTTGGGACTCATTGGTCGTAATGGGCTCTCTGGCAAGCCTTCACTAGGCACTCGGTGGGACCTGGTCAAGTAAGCAAGTGAGCAGGGGCTTAAAGATGCAACAGGTCTGGTATGATTGGACTGTGGGACTCCAGAGTTATCTAAATATGAAGGCAGACCAGACATGCTCAGTGTTCTTGGCAGACCATTTGGAGAACCTTTTCTTCTCTGGCCTTCAGATTTGGATCCATGTGGGCTTTCTCTTCCAATCCTCTCAGAAACTCCCCGTTTGGCCATTGGATCCATGTAATTAGAGGCTCTCAGGGAAGATGGTGACCCTGGATTGCTGAGTCTGTCCAGTAGTGGTGAGGATATGAAGTCTACACAGTCCTGCCCAGAAGCAATGTTGCTACATTCTTCATCTGGCACTGAAAGAGTTCTTTTCAGGAGTTCAGTCTCCTTAGCCTTTTTAAACTTCCTCCAGGATTGTTTTACCTTACCAAAATCAACATCATTGCCCATAGTGATCTGCTCCTCATTCTCCTTATCCATTGAGCGGGATTCAAAAAGACTAGAAAGGGACTTTTTCCAGGGAATTTTTAAACTGTCATTGCTCTTGCTTCTTTTGTACGTTTGACCATTAGGTGACGGGACTTGCCTGAGGAGGGGATTGTCTGAGCCTGTTTCTTTGCTACCCACCTCGCTACTACCTTGAGTGGCTAGATGATGGACATGGCAAGCATGTGGAGAAGAGGAGAAGAAGTCACAGTCTTCTTTGCCTTTCTCATTATACACAGAGGAAAATTGGACTGTTGAGGTGTTTCGAAGTTCACCTTTGAGAAATACCTCATCATCTGAGTTGTCTTTCTGTTGCCTTTGCTCAGACTGAAGGTCCTCACCTCCTTTGTCTGATGACCCCTGGCTTATCTCCTCACTTTTGGAACCCTTGGAACCCTTAGCCCTCCTAAAAGAAGGCATTTTAGCAAAGACAGAGAACTTAGAGGCTTTATTTCCTGTCTGGTTGCCTTTTGTTTTGCTTCTTTTGATCTGCTTGTCAAGATAAGGATTTCTATCTGAACCATCAGAAAGAGGATCTTCCAGCTCATCACAGTTGCTGCTAGCTGAGGTGTAAGACACAGCGTCATAGGCTAGAGTCAGAGGTCTACCCTGATTTTCGCTGCCACAGCTGAAAACAGGGGTAGTGGGATTCATGTCAGCTTGCAACTCAGCTGTTGTTAAACACTTCTCTTTTTGCACAGATTGGTGGTATGGACTCTTGGGACTAGAGCTGTCCTCTGAAAGGTAAGCAATATCAGCAACCTCCTCAGCAGGCCTCATTATCTCATATTCTTTAATTCTTTCTATTTTCAAATCATCTGTTGTGCCACTGTTTTCCAGTGAACTCTCAGCCTCTCGAATTGGCTCTAAACTTCTGACACCAAGTCGGTTGAGGCTGACATCAGGATGTGGGTACCTTGCTACCCTCACCTCCTGTTGCAGAGTTGGCAAGCTAACTTGAGTGTGCACCCTACACTCCTCAGCAAGTGCATATTCCTCCAATGAATCAGATAAGCTTCCTCCTCTGCTGTTGGGTAAGCAGTCATACCCTGGTTGCTCCTCTTTAAAAATACTCTCCACTGCCAAACTTAAGGTTTTAAGGTTTTCAGTCCTTTCTTTCTTTGAACCGTTAAGCTCTACACTTTCTACAGCAGTGTTGGCCTCAATACATTTCTCTGTATTTAGTTTTTCTATCTCATTTGCTTGACTCTGACCTAAATGGCAACAGCTTCCAGTGTCTTTTAGCAAAGGTTCATAGTTCTTACTGCTCTTGTATTTTGATAGTTCACCCTGGGGGCAAATTATTTTCTCATTACTTTTGTAGATGCTCTGGGCTCCACCTGAAAAACAGCGTACACCCTCTACTCTTCCTACCTCTTTTCTATTGGCCTTGGTGTTATTGTTAGAGTCTGAGAGCAGAGAAGATGTTTTCAGGCCACTGTGAGATTCAGGGATTTTCTGATCCTGCTGAACTCGTTTACAATTATTGGAAACTGTGCTGGTAGTAGTTTGTATGTTTGCCAGGGAAATGGCGTCTTGAGCTACACTTGGATGTTCTTGTCTGCAGCCCTGAATGGACTCTGCAATAGCAGAACATACTGATGTTTCCTCTGTCTTAGGCACATGTTGAGTAAAGAAGTCAGAATCACTATCAGGTAGTTTGGGGGAGGCTCTCAGCTCACTGTACTCAGTTATACCAAGTTGTGACTGTAGAAGACTTCCTTTGCTTATTGTTCCTACAATTTGTTCCTGGTCAAGATAGACATAACTGCACTCCTTCTCCCTTTTCTTGTTGTGCTTAAGGGAGCAGGGTGATCCTTGCCTCCTCCTCTCTCCTTTAAAGTTGTCTGATAACAGAGGGGAGGTATCCGCTGCTCCTCTGTTGCCAGATAAAAACAGCAGATTATTTGAAAGAGGGTTATAAGGCAGACATTCCTCAGACCCCTTAACAGTGTCAGACAGGATTTGAGCTGTATGTGCCCTCTGCAAAGGCTTGTCCACAGAATAGAGTTGCCTATGAAAGGGTACTTCACACACCTGATCCAAGTTATTTGGGATTAAATCCTGAGTTTGACCTGGAATTTGCCATGATCGTAACCTTTCACTTGGACGGTCTTTTTGATCTATCCGCCTCCCAATGAGCTCCGCTCTGTGTGAGTCTGGCACTGGGAGTGAGGCTGGATTAGAAACCTTTGGGACCTCAGTCAGCTCAGCAGCACAGGTATCCAACGCAAAGGAGGCTGTGGTCTCAGTGGAAAATGTGATGGAAGAATGGATTTCATTTACAGTTCCCTGTGGTTTAGTCCTCTTTGATGTAGTGCCAACACACCCACACTGCTCCACCTGGAAGCAGATACCCGACACCCTTGTCCTATCCTGTGGTGTTGTTACACTATTACAAACCTGAGTGTGGATCTCTGACAATCCTCTGTTTGGGTTCTCCTCACACCACGTTTGTGAACAGCAGATATCTACATTGTGTGTCAATACATCTAATTTGAGTAGGTCTCTGACATCTGACTTTATGTTATGTAATACGTTACTTGACTTTGTGCCATGTGCTTCTGTGATGTTTGGACTTGCCACAATAATTTCTGTACTTAATTGAGAGTCTGTGTATGTAGTCTCAGATTTGGAATGTGCTGGTGTACAAATGCTGTCGGTTGGTTGGTTGTTTATTAAATCGGCGAATGTTGAATTAGCTATGCATGTGTTGTCTTTGTTATAAATCTCTATCTTATGATTACAATATGTCCCCCCACTCGCACACAAGTCTCTTTTGTCTTTGCTGTTCACTTTTACAGCCTGTATTTCTGTGTCATTCTTGATTATAGCATGGTGTTCCAACTCTTTCTGTCCATAATGTCTATCATTAAAGTCTCTGTTGCATCTATTTAAACCTGTATTTTTCTCAATAAAGCAAGTGCTGATCAGTTCAGTATTCTGTGATTCCACATCCTGAGCAAGACAGATTTCTAGTGTTCCTTCCTGTTGTGTTTGCACAATTTTGTCTGCTGTGGCATCTATGTGTATTGCACATATGTTTGATGCCGTTGATTCTGTCAGTCTGTGGGGATTGCTTCCTTCTAGCTGTGTATGTTGCTTCACTTCCGGAGTGTGCAGTGGAGTATTTACCTTTGTGTCAAAGGTGTCTGTGTTGTGTTGGCTTTGTACATGCAAACTGTATGGCTCCGTGGTGGCCTTGACTTGAGTTTCTGTGCAAACAGCCTGCAATCTGGACTGTTCCTGGATAGCATTGAAATTGATATTCTCTGTACTTGGGTGGGTTTGGCTCTCAACTGAGCATTGGTCTCTGGTGCTTCGTTTTAAATGAATATTAGGGTCCAGTAATTTCTCTGGGCTCTTCCTCGTGCTGCAATTGGAACGTCTAACATGGGTCCCTGTGTCATCTCTGTGGCTGTCCTTGGCTGTCACCGACTCTTTCCGTCTGGCTTTACTCTGTCCAGTGCAAAAGCTGCTACCAGTTGCTCGCACACCATCACAGGCATCCTCTAGTGCCAGCAGGGCATCCAGAGAATCATCCCCATCTGGACACAAACCTGAAAGTGTGTCGCAGTGCCATGAGCAGGAGTCAACATACTCATGAGGCGTGTTACCCCTTCCTTTGCATCTCTTGCATAATTCCAGGGAGTCGGCACAAAAATCCTCCTCGCTTAAGCCTAATCCTTCAGAGACGTGAGGGGAGTCTTCAAGGGCTTCCTGAGGCTGTGGAGACAGTAAAGAGAGGAAGAGTGACTTAGAAACCAGTATAATAATAACAATGAGTGTAGATACAAGGAGTCAAATTATACCATTAGCACTTTATACTGAGATTTTCTTTAATACAGAAAGTAGATATATAAACAAGTGACAATAGAAGTATTTGTGCATTGCCATTTCCATATGTCTAACTAGTATGATTCATGTCATATAGTAATGTACAGAGTCAGGCATAAGATCACTGAGGAATGACGTCACAGAGGAAGAACACTGGCCAGCCATATTATGTGATGACCTGCTTGTTAGGTTTGTTAGGTTAGATTAAAGTGATAGATTTTTAAACATAGAGTAGATATTACACCAATTTATATATACATTTCTTAGCAAGGATTACTCACAGTTTAATTTTTCGGTTTGACCCTAAGTACTTTTTTCTTGTGATTTGCAACATTTAGAACAGAGTACAGGTTTTTCTGAGTTCATTAGTTGTTTAAAAATGCCGTCAGTTTCATACTGAGCAAGGTATGGACCTATCACAGTTTAGGAAAATTTAATTATCAAAGTGGGGTGCTTTGGTGTTGTATCGTATAAATACAGAGAGCAACCTAATTAAAATCTTCTGAACATGGTCTTAAAAGCAAAGACCCCACACAAAAAAAGGAAGTTTTACTTACTCTCCAGAGCTTAAATGCATCTGCTGTATCCAGCGCCAGAGCAAAAAGACGAGCAGTAAACCAGCTCAACACAGCTCCCATGGCGTCCCTCACACATATGCTGACACACATAACTGTGCAATTCATGCACATTATCGCAGGGTCTCCTCTTTCCTAGTACTATGTGTCCTTAGCTTCCCCCTGCACTCCTCTTCTCTGTGTATCTGTTATCTTCCATGATCACCAATCATGCTTGCTAAGTGTTAAATTACAGCTCCACCCATTCCTTCGTGTACCTGCACTAACTAGCCTTTACATAAAGCCTCAGGCAAGATAACTGCACACGCAACAAGAAGCAAAACCTCCTTTTCACTGTGATGGTCCCAATACAGCAGCCAGGTCCCACTACAGCAACCTCCAAACAGAAGGTACAGTGATCTCTGTGTCTCAGCAACAAGAAAAGACACTAAGAAGCCTTGCTATAAATACAGAGTAACTTTAGGCAGCGCGCATCACTACTCACCTCAAGGACAAGTAACCTTACTGCAAGCTAACCCAACCCACATTAGAAACAAACAGCTTAATGGGGGGTACATAAACAGATTGGATTTAAGCACTGCTTGAACACTTAAAACATGCAGTCACAAGTCCGTTCAGATTAGGAGGGCAAAGACAAATAGTACAACTATTGAATTACATACATGTTACATTCACCCTCATTCGAAAACCATACAATTATCTTACAGAAATGTTGTGTAATACTTTTAAAATGCTGCCAACTGTCAGACACTGTTAACAGTACACCAAGATCCTACTGCACGGTCTAAATACAGCAGCTTGTTAAAATCCTTGAACACTGAAATATAAATACTGCAGGATTTGAGTGTACACACAACTTAGCATTGCTAGACTTCACGACAACATAGGAAATATAATAAGGAATAATTACTTTTTAAAAAAGAGCCTCATTTTTAAGTGTCTGTGGAAACAGATGTAAAACAAAAGACCCCCTGTCTCACTTATCACACATTAGAGGCTACACTACTTACAATATGTTGTAAAACAGATTTTTATGCACCTAGTTTTTGAATGATTTCCTTCTGCTGATGCAAAACATGGATACCTGCCACAGTATGGGAACCAAAGACTATAATAAATGTGACGCCCCCCCCACTGACCAGCAGAACACCACTTTTTGAACCCACCCAACCCCGATGGGTGGGACCAGAAAAAAATACTTGTTAATCCAGACACACTCCATTCACTGAGAGGCCGGTGTTATTTCCTGCTAATTAATTATAGTTGAGTGTCCAAAAGAAGCTTAAAGGCTTAGCAGAGATCCCTTTCTACCAGATAGTAAACTGGCTCTGACTCTTCACCACAGCTATCCCTGCATGCACACAGGCGTTTTTATTATCCCCTGTAGCATATGACAAATCATTGAAGTGGAAAATAGATGTTCTCAAAACACAGACAAACAACACATTTATATAAATGTATTTTGTCCTAGCACCTTAGATAACCCAGTGTTCACAGTTTCTGTCTTTGACATCACCAACCACTGTCTGTGGAAACTATAATCTATGTGCATGTCACTCAAACACTGCAGATTACAGTGGACAGAGAAAGGAGCTACAATAACCTGCACCGAGTCACATGCTGTAACGGATGGTGAGGGGCAACGTGCTACAGTGTATTTAAATTGGTTCAGACAATACTGCATTACAGTAGTTTGATTGCTTTGTGGTTGTTTTCGAGTCCTAACAGCCAAACGTGAATGAAATCAGCACATGACTCTCATCAATATAATGCTAAACACTCACATTGACCTTTAGCCTCCAACCCCTCATTGAAATTTACCCTGAAACCCTCAAACAGACATCCTCATAATGATGGCTTTGGTTAAAATATATTCAAGTAACTATGAAAAGAAACACACAAAGGGTGTAAGGAAATAACAAAATAACTATGTTTAAACATGTAGCTCAAAATAAAAAGCATGAAATAACATTAGTAACAACAAGACAAATCTATTTACAAATGTGACAAGATAAATTACTGGTCAATCTTCCAACAAGTGAGTGAGTGAGTGAGTGAGTGAGTGAGTGAGTGAGTGAGTGAGAGGTTAAGTGACCAGACGCAGTAGTAAAACTCTCCTCCTGCCCTTTATTATGAACCTAGTCTGACCCCAGGAGGATGTGTAAGTCTCAGACAGAGTGAAGGAAACACAAAAAACAATAATCCTTCCACCCACACACACACACACACACACACACACACACACACAGTAGATGTTCTTTTCTAGTTCGGTTCTGTTTGTTTAACAACAAGAGACCTCTAGTGGACGTGTGACTTATGACTGTTGTCTGAATGTGGGACGTTAGGCATTCACAGAACTTCGACACTGAAGATCTTGTTTTCTTACCACTGTCAGATCAGACGAGGATAAAATAAAATATTGGTCATCTTTATAACTATCTCCAAACATTTTCCAGATTCTTGACAATAATAATGTACTCTTGATAGTGGCCTTATGTGGCTTCTTTGTTTTACCAAAACATTACTGCCACCTTTTTTAAGATTCTGCACAGAATTAGCAAATCGTGTAAACAGTAAATAAAAGAAACATGTCCTGACAATACAGAGCACTCTTATAGGATTTATTGTACACAGTTCTTGATACTACTGACACCTGCATCTGATAGGAACTCCAGAAATGCTCCTGCTATGTGTACAGCTCCTACTAAATGCAACAATACAAAACTAAAGTGTGATTTATCCGTCTGGTTTCTCAACTTAACTTCTTCATTTCTAAATCCCAAACTGGGCTTTGATAATAGGGGTAGGGGATTAAAGAAATCTGATCTCCTTATATAGATTTCTCCAGCTCTGCCATCAGTTTCTCTGCCATGTGTACACTTTCTCTCACAGTGCTGTCCATCTGCTCACGACACACACAACAAAAACAAAGAAATGCAGCGAGGAAGCATCCACTTCTGTCCCTATCCAAGCTGTGACCCAAGTTAGACCTAAAAGAGTTCTGCTGCATGACAAGCGTACATTGATTTACACTAGTAAGTGTATATCAATACAATCATGTGATACAATATGTACAGTCAATGTCACGTTCAGCTCAGTATACCTGACTGATAACATGCACAAGTCTAGCAGCAGACTGCATATTACACTTTATATTACATCCTGAAAGCAAATCTCAAGTAAAAGCAGGAGGAAAGCTGCCGTAAAGGCCAGGCAGAGCATCACCAGGGAATAATATGACACCGGGTGCTGTCTATGGGTTCCAGTATTAAAATTAATTGTTTCATTTAGGATACGTCCAAATACATTCAAGCCCCTAAACTTGAAAACTGACTAACTATTACATTTGTTTTTTATTTTTCCAAATAAATTTGAAAAATCTTAAATGTTTTATTTCAAATGCACCAGGGTGGAGTACAGTCTGGTGTGTCTCCCAATCCTAATGTGCAGGGTCCTAACTACACAAGACTTAATCCATTCAATTCCACAGACTGATTTGTCGTTTTACATCTGCAATTTAAGCATATGTTAATGTCATATTACTAAAATTTATGTGTCATTACTTATTGCCCCCATTGCTACTGTTGAGTTTCCCAGTGTAGAAAAACCAGACTGCAAGTACACCCTTGTGTCAACTGTGATTTTAAATTGAACACCTATGATCAAAACTACACTTTACGGGCTTAGAATGTATGCTGTGAGAGTAAGTTGCGAGTTAGAACGAGCACAGAAATACTCACAGCGATCGGTCTCCCCCTGCGAATCCAGACATGCTTTAACTCACACAACCTAATCTATTCCACACACACAGTCAGGATACCTGCCTTTTAATGAGTCTTTGATCTGAGATTTCCCCTTCCACTCCTTTATCCCTCTCTTTGTTCTCTTTCTGTCTCAACTGTTGCCTTTGCCTTCTTCACCGAGCCTGGAGACGCCTCCCACACCCAGGACGGAATGTGGATGTGGGTGCTGCAGCCACAGTGTCAGGGACCCAGGGATTGTGTGGCTATTGTGCCAGCAGGACCCCACTGAGTTCACATACGCGCAAACACACACACACACACACACACACACACACCAGGACACACTATTTGAACGAACACGGGCACACACAGGAACAAGGCTCATAATTCTCTCCTCCAAGACACAATATATCTTGCTCTGCTGCGGCAGCCGTGACCGAACCTTCACCTCACCACACCCAGTGCTCAACCTGACTTCTACTCCACCTTTTGACATGCAGAAGATGAAAAAACCCACCTCCTGCTATTTTATTTGTACAAGAGATGACTGACATCTGGGCAGCATCAGTTATTCATGCTGACACCCTTTGCAAAGATTTAACAAGACACATATAAAGCTTACCTTTAGCAGTGACTTATCTGACAGAGGAATAGCGAATGAGAACGACTCTTCCCTTCTCACTTTCTACTGCTTCTGTCTCGCCTTAATCTAACACAGCTCCCTCCATTAACAAGGCTACCCCCTCCTCTCTCTGCCAGCTCTGAGGTCATCGCCAGATTGTCACCTACTGCCTTACATCTCAGCAGAGGGGAGGAGGAACCTGATCTCTGTACTGGGAGGGGAGGATGGGATGATGGTGGTGGTGGAGTTGAATATGACACCTCCATGAAGACTAAATCTCATGTGGATATTTCATGGGTAAGGGCTTGGAAATGCTATGCTGCTAATCCGACATGATACAGAGATAAAATACTAGTCAGTCTTGAGTCAGAACTGCCAGGTTGCGTGACATTTATTGCCCCTATAAAACATATTTCCATCCCCATTTTCAGAAGAAACAGCTGTCGTTACCAGCGTGCATTAGAAGGCCCAGAATAAAGGTTAAGAAGCACTTAACCTTTATTCAAGCACTGGATTTTATGAACGCACTATGAAGCTCAAACATTATTATCATTAGAATCTAAACAGTCCATTTAGTATATGTAGTGCAATACATGGTAAAGGCAGTGATTTCACTCACAGCTTGCATCAGTTTAACACCAGAAACAGATAACGTCAGCCGCCTGTGAGCACCAGACCAAAGCAGCTCACAGCATCCACTGGGAAGAGGTCAAAGGTCATCGACCAACGTGACATTCACATCTGACATCGTAGATTCATCTTTGAACAGGGATTTCTCCCGCTAACATCAGCTGTCCATCCACTTGTGCTTTTATCTGAGACTGTTGACGATCACAGTTTGACGAGGTCAGAGGTCATCGATCATCGGTCAGGAGTCAGTCAGTCAATGGCTAAAGTGATTTGTGAGTACTGGATATTAGGTATCTGTTGTACAGTCTTTGCAGTTCCACTATTTTACTTTCTGTGACAAAATGACGTGTTATATCCCGCACTAGTGATACTGGGTCCAGTCTTAATACTACACAGGACATGACAGGTCTACTTGAGACCATTACAAGGTCTTCAAACACTACAAAACTCTGTGGAGCACATTTTATCAACGTGCAGGCTAATGTATTTAATCGTCCAACTGTTGAGTTTAGAGAGGAAATCCTAGAATGACTGTTGCTAACGTGGTTACACACACGGATTAAAGCAGGCTGACTTAATGGAGCCTTATAGCCATAGACACCAGCCAGATGTCTCCATTTACATTAATCACTCAATTATTCATGAGAGGAAAAGAGCACACAAGCTGCTGCTTGGTGCTCATGAACACTCATGGCAGCAGAGATATAGTGGATACACTATCTAATCTAATAAACTATAATAAATTTATGACTAATTTATTTAGCGTTTGCCTTAAAACCAGAATGAATTGTTATTTGTTGTGGTTTGAATTTTTCTGCACCACATTAAAATCAAGTCAAATCAACTCAACTGAAAGAACAAAAAGAAAGAAGTGTGTTGCATTTTAATGTTGTCCAGCAGAGGGCAGTTAAAACCTGCCAGTGCTAAAAATAAAGTACTCTCACTAGTTTTCATGAGATGCAGACGAGCCTTATTCATCATTCTTCATAATTATTACACATGCAAAAAAAAAGACAATAGAGCTTTTATTCTGGTTTGTGGGCAGATATGATGTCAGGCAACATGAATAAGTAAAAAGGTCAACGTTTACCACTGGGTTTCCCTGAGCATATTTGTCTTACTAACTGTCCACAGCCTGCAGTGACAGTAGAGCACTCCAGTTCATAACAAAGGTTTCCATTCAACATTTACACAAGAGCAAAGAGTCAATATTGTGTACCGCAGAAGAAAAACACAAAAACTAGCAAAGCTAATGAGCTGCAGTTCATTTCAAATGCCAGAAAACAGCGAGTTTGACATGAGTGTGTGTCCCAAGCCAGTGTTGGCCAAGGTCACCCCAGGTCAAGATGGGTCATGAGATCCTGGAAAACAACTAAAGTCTTGCAGTCTGGACTAAGTCTGTGCTGTACCAGGATATATTTTAACCCCTACTATAACCTTAACTGTGGCAAATAAAAAAAGGATTTGACCCCATCACCAACCTTAATCTAATCCTAAACCTAACCAAGATGTAACCTTCAAACAGCCCTTACAAGTTGTGACAACCAGCCTAAATGGCCTCACAACGATGGTATTGAATTGAAATTTGTCCATATAGCCATAAAAAGACACGTACACACACACACACACACACACACACACACACACACACACACAGCCCTTTCACTTAACTTGGCTTGTCTCCCCCTCCAGAGGACACTACCATGGAAACATGGCACAAAGGGAGGGACCAGTGAAAACAGGCCACAAAGGTCTGGGATAGAATACCAATTGCACAGTGTGGGAAAGAAGCAGCCAATAATTACATGTGATTCCCTGCAGACAATTATTCTGACCAACATTTCCTTCTGCACCAGCTCGTCTCTCACACACACACACAAAAACACACACATATTAGCTTTGGTCATTTTACTATGAGGACAGTAATAATCATTATGTTGCTCATTATAATAAAAACTCAGCTTCCTAAGATGCCATTGAATAATTTACCTCCCTTCACTGGCTCCCAGTAGCTGCTCGCATTGAGTTTAAACCCTTGATGCTTGCCTACAGAGCTCTCAATGGATCTGCTCCATCTAACATATCAGTAACACACTACTAATAATTTACACCCCTGGTGGTAATTCTTAATCCTTATAGGGCTGTTGTTAAAAACGTGTGTGGAGAGAGTTTGTACAGACTATACAGTAATGTGAATAAGATTTGTGTATTTACTTTTATTTGTACCGCTTGCTTACCACTGCTCACAGTTAAAATGACCCATACACTGGTTTTCCAGATCCTTAGATAACTTCTAATTAGGTGCACAATGTACCAAACAATGTCACCTGTTTTTTGAGTCAGGTTAGTGGCACTGTCTGGAAACAGAGAGTTGCGCTGGAACCTGCAAACTCTGCCGTCGTTTTTTTGTCCATAAAGTATAGTTCGGAAGGTAATAAGTTAGGAGGAGATAACATATAGTAACAAATGTCCTCAGGTGTCCTGGTAGGTAGAGGGCTGGGATGCAGAAATATCAGGATCGATTCCCAGCTGCAGCACCCAGCCCATCCCCCACACCAGGTGTGTCTCTGAGCGAGACACCCAGCACCAGCTCCCCGAGCGCTGCCTGTGGCTGCTCACTGCTCCCCCCTGGGGGGGATGGGTCAAACGCAGAGAAGAAATTTCCTTGTAAAAGTAACAATTTATTCAATAAAGTGGATTCTTCATAACTTCAGAATGACTAACATACTTTCCAAATCTCTGCGTCTTCAGGCATTTTTTTAAACTAAATATTCTCCAGCAACTACAAATACAAATAGCTTTAATGTCTCAGTAAGATTCTTAACATCTGATCGCACTGGACTGACGATGTGTATTGTAATAACGCCGCCTGCAATGACAATAAGGGTGTCAGAAGAATATTTTGATTGTTGATCAACTATTTGTCAGTTATTACTGATAACTGTTATTCATCATTTTCTTGATTCATCTTGATGAAATCAAATGAGTTTAGCTGCTAAACATAGTACTTGACATATCCAAGACTCTAGAAAGTCCCAATGTCTCATCTCCCTGATATTTATTATATAATTTATTATATATATGGTTTTTAATAAATAATGAAATACTTCAAATAATTCACCTGGGACTTAAAGGGTTAAAATCCTGAACATGGTTAACAGATTGGGAGTTTTGAGCAGAGTGGAAGATGTTTAAGTCATTACCAAAAAAAGACAGATATTGACAGATATTTTCAGCCACGAAGGTGATAAAAGTCATGAGAGGATGACATGAGGGTTGAATATCTTTTAATCATAACACAACTGGATAGAATGAGATTCCTACAATGCTTTGAATATGATGGACTGAGTATGACATAGTCTCTTCAGTAACTTATCTAAACACGCTTCGTTATGTCTGTGATCTTAACAAAACACCAGTCAAACCCAAAGATGTTCTCTGGTGGTAAACACACTGATGCACAAAACCAATCTTTGTGTTAAAGACAAGCCCGTTTTCAGCTAGCAGCTGCCTACTGAGGATAACTTAATACAGACTGTTCAGTAATGTGAATAAGATTTGTGTATTTACTTTTATTTGTAAGAGCATATGTTGTTGACGACCACGCGAAGTAGCTTGAAGGGATTTCTATAGTCCCGATTGAGGCAGTGCTTCACTCGACTGATTTTTAAACAACAAAATAATATATGGAAAGATGCTAAAATTATGGTGACTAAACACTGCATTAATAGAGAATGGTGATATTTTATCTATCTACAGAGTCATATGCTGAGAGGGCTAGTTTAACCTGTGATATTAGGTTTTGTGTGGCGTCAAAAAGGTTGTATCCAATAGCAACTGGACTTGGTAGGTTGCTATTGGATACATTTTGAGATAACCATGAGTTAAATGACATCACAGATGTTTTGTGTAGCCATTACAGTCAAAAGGAGGGGTAAGGAACTGCAGGGTTAGTATACCGTTATGCACTGCTTTTCAAATTAACATTTGATCCACACTAAATTAAGAAAAATAATCTGTGAGAAGTTCTCCAATGGTCAAGGCACAAACCTTAATCCTCGTTTTACTGTTGCACTGTTAGTTTAGTAGTTCAGAAACATTAGACCTGATAGTTTGCAACCCAGAACTATTTATTACTCTGGGAGTAATAGTGCTTTTTTTGTCAAAATGTATTGCTGACCTTGTCATAGTTTGTCCAAAATAACACGTAGTTACGGCTCATTTTTTAAAGCTGCACCAAAATAGGATCATCAAAACATCATAAAGAGTGGATGGCATGTGCCCATGGGCTTCCTCTCTAGCAGCACTGGACTCCCAGCGGACTGGAACAGAGGGTCTGGTTTACTTGCAACCATCTAGCTCTGAGCTTTACTCACATATGTCAGGTCTGAATCACATTGCTGTTATAGAAGCTCCTAACACACACGCACACACACAAACACACAGCTGTTTGTGGTGTGAATTTAATGTTGACTGTAAAAGCCTGAATGCAAAGTTTTACCTGTTGGTAAAATCATGCTGTTGACTTGATAATAAATTCAGAGATTAACTCTCTGGATTTTTACATACATGATCTGAAAATGATGCTAAAAAAGAAGAACAGGCTGCAGAGAAAGATACAAAAGTACTTCCAGCTATTAGCTACAAATTCCGACAGTTGAAAATGTCATTAATAAACAGCTTACAAGAGGAAGTCAGAACCAGATCTGAGAAAACAAACCTTCAGATTGCACATCTGCTTGACAGCAAAGCAAAGTAACCCACCAAATCTCACAAGAGCAACAGGCTGACAGCACATTTCACCCTGTTCCCTATTACTTACAGTGACACAAGAAAGTGTTCTCAAAGGAAACCTTAAGGACCAAAAGGTATGTTTGGAGCAGAACTCAACATTCAACAACTGTGCAGGTAGAAATATTCTGCCTCGGGTTGTGGCTGAGACAGGACAAGAAGTAAAGTAGACCTTAAAATTCAACATAAACAACTTCAAGAAACACAAATGGAAGCTTACTAAACTGTCCTCACTGTCCCCTGACCTAAACATCATTGAGAATCTGTGGTTAGAGCATGATGTGCTGTGTCTAAAAGACTTTCTAAATATATCACAGAACTTGAGGTGACCTGCAGATAGAGTGGGTGAAAAAAGAGAGACTCTTGGCTGGCTACAGAAAATTAGCCAAAGGAGCGGCTTGTCTGTTTTCTGCAGGGACTGCATTTCTTTATTTACTTTAAAATCCAACAAGAGACCTCATTTACTCGGTTGCATAAAACTAAAACCAGCATTTTCATACTGGTCAACGCAACAGACACAGAGACGTCACCAACCAAGACATAGACTGAATGCCTTGATTGGCTGCACATCATCTAGATTCATAAACAGACAATAGTAAAATAAAAGGTTGAGGATGAGGGTTATTCAATGTCCATCACAGTTTAGACAAAACATAGTGGTTGTCAGCAGCAGCACACTCCCTCACGCATCCAAATCTCTACCCTTCAGGTCTTCTGACACATTTGTACTAAATAAACTTGCCTAATTCCAGTTTGGTTACCAATTTGCAAATGAGGATTTGTGATGTAGCCTACACATTACAACCTGACTCTCCTCTCCTTTAACTGTTACTAACTATTTCAATGTTCGTCACCAAATTTGTCCCACATGAATATTACATGCTCACGCTACTTGGCAAATATCCATGTCTTATCACTAAAAATAAAAAAAAGTCTGAACGCTCCCCTGAACAGCAGTCACTCTACCAAAAGACATTACACCACTGCAAAGAATGTGTAAAAGCGGACGATCCTTATGGTAAAAATCTAAATCTATTCAGTGCAGTTTTGTGTTCAGGTCGACTAAAAATACACCCTAAAAGGACTTTTAAAAGTGTGATACAACCCCCTAAAGAAGCAATAAATTAACTTCAAGCTAAAATAGTTGTTATGGACACGTTGAAATGTTACACTGAAAACAGGATGATATTCATCTATAAAATACTTAAACGAATGAAAGCTGTTGATAAAGTTAAGGCCTCGGGCCTCATCAAACCCATGTGGTTGAGTTCCCACAGTTTGGAAATTTGGATAGCATCTCTCCATTATTACTCAGTGTGTTTAGTTCATGTTGTGAAGCGGAGCTGGTTTTGGCAGTGAGACTGGGTCAGGAGGGCAGGGCTCTCTCAGGCTGATGGACAGCTCAGTTGTCATTGTGAGTGATTTTTCTTTCAGGACATTGCACATAGCAGTTATTAAATCTCTCCTTCTTTGTCAGTGTGAGGGGGTGTGTAATGAAACCATCAGCATCATGGGGTTCGCACCGCCCTGGTTCTTAACGCTTTCACTTCTTAAGACTTTCACCAGTCTGAGAGCAAACTTTGAGACATACCCCCCATTAAATTACTCTTATAAAAGTTGTTGTTATTTTAAATAGACAAAACCACCATTTATGCTCATTGATATACAATATTTAAATTGCAATAGAGCCAATACATCACAATACTTAAAACTCTCATTTACAAACAAATTCTCTTTGGCAGTATTGACAGCTGCAGCTGTTTCTGGTTATGTCGCTCACACCTGGATTTAGGGAGTTCATCCTGTTCTTTCTGACAGATCTTCTCAGTCTGTGAACAGCTGTGTGTGTATAGGTCTCCCACATGAGTCTGTGCTTACATTGAATCACTCTGTCTGGGAGTTCAGCACTAAATTAGCTGTTTGCTTCAGATTAGTGTTGCCCCAACCTCAGGTCTCATGAACACTCTAGATCATGTATTCTGCAAGGACCTCTCTGTATTTGGCGGAATTTTCACCTTTCATGATTTCTGACCCCGTCACTCAAAAGCACCCCCACCCCACCCCCGAAGCCCCTCGTAGCATGATGCTGTCACCATCATGCAGCCCTTTTCATCATGCTCTCGGATATCTAAATGCTGTTCGATTGAAAAACTCCAAGCAGGCTGTCATATGCCTTTTATTCTCAGAGGCTTCTCTTCTCTAAAGCTACTCTACCACAAAAGTCTAATTGATGGAGTGCTGTTGAGTGAATGTTGTTTTTTTTGTAACATCCCAGATCAAGGCATTTCTTGCCTGTCACTCATTTTGGTGTGGTCGCTGTAAGGAATCTGCTTGGTTCCAAACCTCTACCACTGCACAGTTACTGAGGCCGCTATGCTTCTGGCAATGCTCAAAGCTTTAGAAATGGTCTTATACAATTGCCCTGATCTGTCTCCGGATCTAGTTGTATAATGGGGAGTACGCTGGACATCATCACGTTTTTTTTCCTGAGACTTGAGTACATGATGTGTGGGACCTTATAAAAGTAGGTGTGTGTCAAATCAGTCCAATTTGCTACAGGTAGAATCCAGTTGAGTTCTTTACACATCTCAAGAAACACAGAAACTAACAGCATACATCTGAACATACTACTTTTGTGAACGACAAAAAGCAAAAGATCTGGAGGCTGAACTACTGCATTAGTGTCTTTGCCTCAGATGAATTACTTTTGCAATAGTTGGTAGATTCTGTACCATTAAATTCACACGTGACACTTGACCATATGTTTAATGTATAGAAACATTGTATCATTATTAACATGTCTGACACAGTTTGATACTGTAGCTTTGTGGATACACTAGAGTGGTGTCATGTGGTGAAAAGCTGAGTACACCTACAGTTTCTGAAGTTTGAAGTGGAGTCTCAGGTTAGTTCTCAGGGTTCAGCAGATGGGAAGCAGCAGATGCTCTAACAGCTGAAGTTGCTGTTAAAGCCTTACATCTCCAGTAAAGCTGATAATAACCTCCTGAACCTCATCTTCAGTTGAAACATCCTCTCTAATGACACCATGATGAAGCATTTTTTATCTCATGTCCCCATTACCTTGAAATCAGCTGTTCTAAAAGGTGCAGCGTACACCAACAGCGCAGGAGCAAGAGTTGTGCAACGTAGTGACGTGTTATAAACAACTAAAGTAACTATAGAAGTAATTACTCTTAGCCAGTAACGTTTGACTTTAAAAATACTGCGAGCTGCCAACACACTTTTGGCAAACAAGCAAAGTGAAAAAACCTACCTGGAAAATAGTACGGAGAAAATACATGACACTTAACATCCTGGAGGAATTCGGTCAGTCTTCTCTCTCCTCCACTTCAACCTGGCTACTAGGTCTCTGGTTGTGTAGGAGCCACAACCTCACAACCTGTTTCTATTTTAATCAGACTTAACCCTGTGACATAGATCAAGTGAAAGAGGGAGGGCAAGAGGAAAGGAGGGACGGAGAAACAGTCTTGCTACAGAGAGTTACAGAACATTGCTTAACCAACAGAGCCTCTACAGGTGGAGGGTCTTTATTGAACATGCAGGAATCAGGCAACACTCTGAACTAAAGACACCAGAGAATCGGTCTTTGTCCTTATAGAGTCTGAGTCATCTGCTTCCATTCTACTTGTACAGTATCTCATGTCATAGACAGTCACATCATAATCTAAAATGTGTCAGCGCAACATTTTCACAATGAACCATGTGAACAATAATGAATGAGAATTTACTCTTAATAGAAAAAAGTAGGAAAAGAACTAAGAACATCTAAAGAATACGTTTAAATACATTACAATCTTTAGCACCAGGAAGGACAAACACATTTTCTGAATCATGTGTAGGTGTAAAATACATATAACCACAACAGCAGTCCTCACACCTACTCATAAATATTGCATCAGTCAAGAAGAGGAAACAGTGACTTCACTGTTCTGTTACCAAGGGTTTAGAATGAACACAAAAGACTGTGTGCCTACATCATACCAACTACACCACAACGTCACTGCAGTGGAATCAACACTGTGCTCTGTGTTTTTTATTCCACAGACAAGAACCACAACATTTATGTGGAGAGGATTCTCATCTGATCTTTCCAGCCAATCAATAAATAATTGAAACACAATTCTTTGACTTGCTTACTAAATCTGAACACAGAAAGGCCTGGGAACCGTAACTACTGAGACCTACGTTACCTATCTGTTTAAAACGCCACTGTCAGCAACAATCATGTGCACATGTACACAGGACAGAGTAAAAGACATTTAACAAAAAGACAAATAATGCCCCCTGTTGTGTCAAATATAGAACTGCAATGTAAATGCTTCCTCTGTTATAATAGTGTGATGACCACCATTTCTTATCACTGTGCTTCAATTGTACACATTCAAACTGAGGTACATTGATATATCATTCACTAGTAATAATCTGAACAACACCTGATTTTATTTTATTTTTTGCACATAGAACAGCAGTGACTCTTCCCACAAGTGACTAACCTACCAAAATTACTCAGAGCACAACAATAACTCAACAAGAAGCCAGAACAACATCTAAAGAACTTGCCTTCCAAGGCAAAAGTCGATGCTGACCAAAAAGGACACAAAGGTTTGTTTCACACTACAATCTTGTGTTTGACGCCTAATTTTGAAATCAGGTTTTTGAGGATGCGACCTGTCACCAGCCCCATTCAGCAGAACAATGTGAAAACACCCTGTTAGCAACATACTCTACATACACTGCACAATTTAGTTTTTCACTATTCAATCCCTGTGGGCACTTTACAGCAGAATGCACTCTACACTTTCATAAAATAAAATGAATAAATGTTCTATTCAAATCTATTCTGATGAAAGCCATCTTACACAAATACAGTACAGAAATAAAGTTGATTTGAACATAGGTTGTACGTTTGCTTCCCTAAAACCAGTAGTCCCTACTTTGCTGCAGTGATGATTCAGACTACTCCCTGGCAGGACAGCTTTTCTCTTCCCAGAAGTCCTGAAATAAATGGCTGCGTTCTGGCCAGGCTCCCAGATGCCTGTCAGAAAGAACAGAGGGAGAGAAACTCTGGTGTGGTTCAAGAGCCAAAGACGCCTGATTTAGATATGTGGTACATTAGTGTCAGCAGGTAGATTTAGCTTTAGTCAGTCAGGGTGAGTAACATGCTTAATGTAATAAACAGCCAATATAATGATCGCACTACTAAAAATTAACCCCCTAGTTTGCATGTCCACAATGCTTTTTGGACAGACAAGACACTCTTACAGTGGAATAATAAGCCTAAATATCACAGCTGTGCTCCAAATCCAATCTTTTGAAGACCCAAAGAACAACTAAAAGCTGTTGCGGTGAAGAAGGATTTGTGCCAGAATACAAAGCTCTCAATTTACCAGTCAGTCTATGGTCCAACCCTTTCCTGTGGTCACAAGCTTTAGGTAGTGACCAAAAGCAGCTGAGTGAGCGACTGGAATTTACTTCCTCAGTAAGGTGGCCGGGGCCGGGTATGGCGCTCAGACATCCGGATGGAGCCTGGTGTAGAGCTGCTTCTCCTTCATGTTGAAAAGAGCCAGTTGGGGTGGTTTGGTTGTCAGAATGCTTTTTGTGCGTCTCTCATTGGACGATACGTCCTACTGGGAGGAGGTCCCAGAACAGACCTAGAATATGGCGGAGAGATTATATATCTCATCTGGTCTGGGAATGTCTCAAGATGAAGAGATGGAAAAAGTTGTTGGAGACAGGGACCACTATGATGATACATGTGGGACAGGCAACTAAAAAACTTATTGGCTCAACTGCATCATACTTGAATTAGTTTCTTTTGCTTTATATACTTTCATTGAATACATTCTGACCATCATTTTATTATTTTATTTTTATGGAAATACCTCACACACCGGACACAACCTCTTTCAGCTTCCCCCTCTGGCAAACGCTACAGAGCTACGTTTGCTAGAAGAATCAGACACAAGAACAGTTTCTTCCCTCAGGCAATATCACTAATGAACAACTGATTGCTGCTCCTATATGGACACAAACTGCACACAACTCAGCACACTGCACACACACACACCATCTTGTCTTTCTGTCTTGTTATAATTTGTCTGTAATTACTCTTTTTCGCGTACTTGTGTTCTATCTGTACTGTCCTGGAGAAGCTAACAACCAAAAGCATATTCTTTGTATGTGCAACATACTTGGTGAATAAAGCTGATTCTGATTTATATTTGAGTAGGTGCTAGCTATAAGAAGTGTAATACTTCTGAAATTGAGACTGAAACTACAACAAATACACCTCCTCTTCCGATGTCTAATCTCTTATCATCTTCTGCCTTTCAGAACCACAACACCCAACCCACTGTCAGTCTGTAACATCCTATTTCTTTCACAGTGAATGTATTGCTGTGTATTCAGGGCACCTGTGTCCAGGGCACTGCCTTAACAAGAAGTCAAGGTGGTTTTTACCACAGAAGCAAGAAGCAGTTGTGTTAGTTTCTGTCAAAACTATTCACAGCCCAACAATTAGGACAAAATAGGCTTAAAGCTTTGCCTAATCAGTGCCAGCCACCAAATGTTAGCCTCCTCTGGAACTTGTAAACCAGGAACATATCAACAAGCTCATGTAGTATGTCACTTTTTTTACAAGTTTGTTTTGTTTCCTGAGGGAAAGAAAGAGATGTGGTGAAAAAGGCAACAACATGATCAGATAGATGGGCAGCAGTTTCATGATGTAGCTAGACATTAGGACCCGGGTCACACGGCCAACTTCTATGCTGGGGACCTGGAAGAGGGATATAAAATGTAAGACAAAGAAAAAGGAGTGCAAGGCACGCAGACGGCATGCTTATGTGCTAAGGAGAGAAAGAACAAAGGGTAAAAAGAATGCAGCGATTTACAGAAAAAAAGATTTTGTTGGCAGGACTACTATACACTATACCAAAACACTAGTAAATAATTAATACTGAGACCAACCCACCAAGGTCTGATAACAGCTTTGAATCCCTGTCACTAGTTGAACCTTAAGGCAGTTCAAATGTATACCTCAGCAAAATTATACAGTCCAATTTCAGAGGGGGGGGTTATTCCAAAGTAGGGGAACACCATGGGATGCTGTGCAGCCTGTGGATATCATGCAGGTGTGAAGAGGCACTTCAGTTGCTCCTGAGACCCATTGGAATATACTTTACTTTTCATTGTATTGACAGTACAGTAGGACGAGGAGACTGGGTGGTCTTATATAAAGACAAGAAAGTGACTGAACCATATGCATGATATTATTTTAAACAGAAGGGCACTGTACTAAGAGTGCTGTGTCACAAGCTCCAAACACCAAATAGGTGGAGGAGGATGTATGGAGCATACTGTGAGTTCTGGGCGAATAAGACTTTAATGGACACAGAGCATGGGAAAAACACTTGAACCCTCTCCTTTGTGCCTTGTTACAAACAGAAATGGCTGTGGACTCTTCAGATGGCTGCTCTAATAAAGAAAGAAAGGAATGAAGAGTTGGGTTGATCTATACTGCTGGAGGCAAGGAAGAAAGATTGCTTTTCCTCTTTCAGGAGAAGTCCATCAGCAGTATGCATGACACCCCAGCGCTGTTCAATAGCCACTGATTAAAGATAAAAAAATCTTCAGCACAACACAAACTATGTCTAGATTAAGCAGAGAATCTTCTAAAACATTGTGTTCGTGCCAATGGCAGGTATTTAAAATAATTTCTGCTTTTCCATCCCTACAAATTAAACTGCAGACAAGACAGAATAAATGATAAATCTCCTACAAAGCAAACGTGGAGGACAAGCAAAGACAAAACTGTGTTATTTCTGGCTCAGTGATTTGTATTAAGCAGTACAGTACTGCACTAAAACATTTAAGTCAAGGCTTTATCATAAAATCAGAACACTAACTGGGAAATCAAATAAAACTTCTTTGCCCGTTCAGACAAAAAAGTTTGACTTATTTCTTAAGAATATGTTGCAGCCACAGCCTACTTAATGTGTACATTCATTTGTCGGTTTAGTAGGTACAGCTAGCTAAAACTAATGAAGTCTAATACAACAGTCCTTCAAGAAATCCTGAAGATTTAAAACCGTTTGCTGATTATACGCTTCATAAAGTCACGATTTATTGTCACACTGTACTATCCTACATTAGGATTAGTTAAGTGTACCGAGTTGAGTAACAACGTCATGTAATGTTCTCCATAAGTGTTTAATGATATATGATGAATGATTGCTGCACACTCTGAACCAGAACACTAACGCGGAGGGCATAAAAATGCTGGTAACAAACAAGCACTCTAACATTTCGTTGTAGTGGACGCAGGGTTTTTGCTTGATCACTGGAGGCTAATACGTTTGTGTGAATAAAACCCTAACTAATTGACTTACAACCATGAGCCCGATTGATTTAAAATTAACTGTATTGATAAGTGATGATGGATATTTTCTGATCTATCACTCCCCTATTTTTATTTAGAAATTAAATGTGTTTAATTATGGTAAAAGTGATTTTGGTACACAAGTGACAGATGGGCTGTTCGTATTTCCTGGGTAACCAACAGTTACAGGAGGAAATCATCATGCATCCAGTCCTTTATTAGCATAACAAGTGCTGCGGAAGCTCGAGCCAACTCTGTGAACCTCAAAGAGTGCCAGTGCTTGTGCAAAGAGGCCCCCTCCCTTACCTACTTTTTCTCCACCCCTTCCGTTCTCCGCAAGTGGCCACTTAACACTGGCCTTTGTTTTCTCAAAGTGAATTATTGAACGAGAGTGACATGCAAATCAGCAGTCCAAAGCCTTGCAACTTGATGAGGCCAAGAATGTACCACCCGATCTCTTCACTTGGGTCCATTAACAGGATCTGAATCTGTGTTTATCAAGCATCTCAGTGGAGGCAATCAGCTAGCTAGTACCTCTGGTAACTGAATAACTGATAAAAAGAATACGCTGATTAATAATTTGTAAAAGTAATCATTCGTTCTAAAGGTCGCTCATTTATTCATTTCCCTACCACTCAATGATGATGATGATGGTTATTCTGGTTTCTGCTGTAGCGGTAAAACAGTTTGATGTCTACTGTGTTTCCCTATTGAATATAATGTGCTACTACAGGACGCAAAGTGTCTCTATGTTCTTCAGAGATTCTCTCTGCTCACTGGTATCAACACTCAGTGTCGGTAGTGTTTTTAGACCTTGTACAAATATTTTCCCATTTCCCAGAAAGAAAAGTTGCATTTCTGTCAAACGTCAGGATCACGAGAGACCTATTATAAGGTTCAGTTGATCATAGACATAGCAGAGTGCAAACACTTGTGTGCGCCTGACTGTGTGGTCTGAGCTCTAATGAGAGCTGACAGTGACTACCGGCTGGACATTGTCAAGAGCAACTGGACAGTGAGAAGCTCCATCCGAGCTGAGAGCCAGTGGAGCAAAGCTCATTAAAAGGTTTGTAATTCCATGCGCTTTTAAAACTACAAAAATTACAGATACGCTGGGCAGAGCCCTCCTCAGAAAGATGTTGTTGCTGATTTGTGGAATCGTGTCAGTTATGCCCTGATCCTTTGTCTGCTCCTAATGCACACACACACACACACACACACACACACACACACACGGTTGTTTTGCTGGGCCTAAAGGGCCAGAAAAACCTAATGACCGGGCAGAGGAACCACAAGTCCAGAAAAAGAAAAGCAGTCAGTCAGTCATTATTCTTCCTCTGGCTCATTTTATTCCCCTTTGTAAGGAATGCTTTCTTTGGCTCTCTCCTTGCTGGAAGAATTTGGGTTAGAGGTGGATCAAAGCAACCCAGTTCTACTCTAAAGCCCTGGCTCACACTCATAAAACAAGTGATGTCATGGACGTGCTGGATGAGTGTGCAAACATAGGCGCAGACAGTCAGGTGCTCTCTGTCCGTGGCTTCACAGGGTGATCACAAAACCCGAATCCCT
Organism: Microctenopoma stevenorrisi; assembly: GCA_032270685.1. Taxonomy (NCBI): domain Eukaryota; kingdom Metazoa; phylum Chordata; class Actinopteri; order Anabantiformes; family Anabantidae; genus Microctenopoma; species Microctenopoma stevenorrisi. Next base: position 22,053,102 of record JAUMTR010000012.1, read on the forward strand.
CAAGTGCAATATAATATAATGCAGCACTCTGGTGACACATTTTTAAAGCTGTCAATGAAAGTGTTGACAATAAGTCAGACATGTCTGTGTACGACCCCACTGTAATTTACAGTACAGTTTTCCCATATGAATTTCATCCAGAGAATCGTGTCTTTTATAGAGTTTAGACCTTTTACTGTATGCTGCTTAAAAAAACTGTAAATTAGTTGTTTTGATACGGTCATTAGCTGTAATTTTCACTGTTTCTCAAACGTTTATTCATTATCAGTACTGCTTATCCTGCAGGGGGACCCACTACTGACCGCTGCTGTCGCTGGGCAACAGGTTGGGTGTGAAATTGACAATTCCCTCCACTCTGCACTACCAAAAATGTCAAACCACGTCGAACCGATTTGAAAACCATGACCACATAACAGCGACATGCGCCTAATCTGTACCGTGTGCACAGTGACACTTCGATTCAAATATCGGGCATGACCTTTCACAACAATCCAAAAAATCAAAACGGTGAATCTATTTCTCAATAACTGACTGACCTAGCTGACTTTTCTTCCATGTGCTCTCAGCGCTGACCCCATTTGTTCCCGCTGAACATAAACAACTCATAAATATACTGTTTCATTTTTACTACAAATCACTATAAGCTATAAACTATATAAACCATCACAGGAGGAGGAGTAAATGAATCCATATTTGGTGCTCCAGTGAGTATTTGAGGCAGCAGAGCAGCATATGTGGGATTGAATCGAGGCATGCGTGTTCAGTTTGTGTTTCACACCAACTGTTGACACACATTCATGGGAGGCACGATCAGAGGCGTCTAGTCTACCAAACTGAAGGAGAAGACGAACTATTTTAGGGGAGGGCATGGAAAGTATAAAAGTGTGTTAACGTTTTACGCTGGTAAAGGAGGACAACCAGTGTGTACAGTGTAAAAGCGACCTGGCGTACAGCAACAGTACGTTGTCAATGCTCCAAACAATCTGCACGTTAACTGCAGTTCACCAAGCAGAACCTCTGCAAGGTGATGCAGAAAATCATTACAATACTTGATTTCAAAAATATTGTTGAGTGATGTGGCTAAACAGTGTGAAGGGAGGAAGGAAGAAGCAGAAACAGTGGAAGTGAGAGAGAGAGAGAGAGAGAACATTATTAGGAGAACGGCCCTGCGGGTGATTCTGTCTTAGCTTGTGCTTGTATAGCTGCCAGTAGAAGAGCATCACTGATGATTTTACTGGTGAAATGATATACAGTGATGTGAAGGACATACCCGTTTTAAAGGAATTCCCGTAACATTTTTGAAAAGGTGCCTTAGAGCTGCTGGACAAGACAAGAACAAAATGTGACTACACGAATTCTTCAGCTTTTCTAACCAAACTAATGTGAAAAGGACCTGAACCTTACACCAGATGTATCACCAAATGTTCATTTCTACAAACAGCAACTGCTCTATAGTAGCTAGGTGTTAACAGTGGGAAGACTAATGCCCTTTTTGTAGGCGTGTATACAATGAGGGAGTATGGGAAATGGGGCAGCCAATGGTTTCCTCACCATCCATTCCCCTCAGTTTGGTTTTATGTGAACTGAGAAAAATTCCTGAGTATCTCTTGTGTCAACTTTGCCACTGCGTTAAACGAGGACGGCAACTTGCCACACCGTCACCCCACCAACCCTACTCCGACCCCAACCCTGAGAGGTATGCGACAGATTTGCCCCCAAACCCTGATTTATTGCTGACTCTGTGTGTGTGAGCGTGCAGAGTTCTCACTCTTCTACAAACATGTCGGGCATGTATGGAGGTGGAGTCACAGCCCCACTGCTCTACTCACATTCTGACCGTGCACTTGTCAGTGGGAGAGGAGACGGATGCAAAAGAAAACAAAGATGGTGGAAAATAAAGGTCACATCTGAGAGGACCACCGTTCCCCATCACTGATTTCACTGTATAGAGATGTCATCTGGACCTTATTGAAATAAGATTCAGGTGTTTTTCTGACCTCCACCTGTGCCACTACCAGTCACAGTGGACTGCAGCTCTGCTACAGGTGCAGGAGCACATTCCATGTCACTAAAAAGGGAAAACATGAAAAATAAATGCAATTTAAGCAAGCTTTAATTGCACATCGTAGCTTTTAATATGTGTTATTTATTGTGGACTTCTCATCTGCTTTCAAAACCACTCTCCCGGAGACATTTTGCTACTAACTGAGCTGCTGATCCAGTTCTACTCTGCTGTCGTTTGAGTCCATCCTCTGCTCCTCCATCACAGTCTGGTGTGGAGCAGCCACTGCACAGGACAAACACAGACTGCAGCCCCTCTGGTAAATGCTACACGGCTATGTTTGATAAAACAACCAGACACAAGAACAGCTTCTTCTCTCAGGACATAACACTGATCAACAACTGATTGTTGCTGCTACATGGGCACAACTGCACTGATTACTGTGTCTGTATCTGCTGCACACACACACACACACACACACACATACACGCACACACACACACACACACTGTTTATGTGCCATACACTATGATTTATTGTCTGTAATTTACTGTTTTTCATAATCACAGTAACTTATTCTTTGTTGTCGTCAATGTCTGTACTGCTGTTCTAGAAGTGTCACAAAAGACCAGAAGCAAATCCCTTGTATTTTCTAGCAGACTTGGATATGTTTTCTTAAAACAAGTAAAAATAAGTAGTAATAGATTACATCATAATTTTTATGAAACTGACTATTAAAATGACAGAGGTTACCTCTTTTTCTAGCAGCACAGTGACCTCAAGTACACAACCAAAGCTTCATTCATACAAACACACACACACACACACACACACACACACACACACACACACACACACACGGTTTAGAAGAACAATGTTAATATTCAGCAGTGGCCAAGTCAGAGCCCAGACCTCAATCCAACTGAGAATTTGTGGCCTTAAAAAGAGCCGTTCACCCATGATCCCCATGCAACCTGACAGAGTTTTTTTGCAATAAATGGAGGACATTTGCAGTGTCCATGTGTGCAAAGATAGCCACACTGTGACAATTCTGAATGACACAAATAGTATTAAAAAAACACGTTCCCCAGTGAGTCTCATTCTGCAGTAACATGCAGCAGAGAGACACAGACCCAGAGAGACCCATGCTGGTCTATTACAATTCCACACAATGAAGGTGTCAGTTAGCACTTGGGAGTTTTCTTGGCAGCTATAAATGCCCGAAACCTCTTTGAGATGCCTCGAACACAAATACACTGACTACAGCAATGTGAGTAACTGCCATTGAAAGAAAGACTTACAGTTTCCAGAAGAAAACAACCTATTTGTGCAGACTTCTGGATCAGTTGCACAGTTGCTAGGTTTGAGGTTTTTCCCGACCAAACTATTTTTAACTTCAACCATTGGTTCGCAATTCAAAAAAATAAAATGAACGAAAAAGAACTGTGGGAAACCGACACACCCAGATCATTTTCTGAGATTGCAAGAATTTTATTAATTAAATGAAATGAATGATGTGGAAAAAAAGATATTCCTTACATTTTAGGATGGAATCGTTTGTGGAGCTACTTTAATTAATCACCTTGGAAAATGCAACAGGTTACCTCTGAATAAGAATTCTCTAGTATTGTCTCCATGAAATCTGGAACCGAGATTGGATTTTGTCATGATGAGCTCCACTGCATGTGGACAGGCAGACTGTATGAGCTGTTCAGGTTCAAATGTGGGTCACAGTATAGGAAGCAAACACGCTCCTTAGCACCACAGTGTGAGTGTTCCTCAAACTCGCAGACAGGGGTCTTAAAGGCTTAAAGTCACAATCAGTTCCACTCTCTACACTCTCACACTGCAACACGTTTGTGTTCTCATTCTCCTACATATATATATGCCATGTGGTTTCCAGTACTCAGTCAGTAGCTGCAGTCCACTTTTCAGCAGTTATCCGGTAAATAGGTGAAATGTGAACAGAGACGCCAATAAAGCCTCAGAGGCAGAGCTCAATCTTCTTATAATTAGTTTTAGCATCTGCCACCAATGTGTGAAGTTTTTTGTTCAGCTGACAGACTGTTCATACAGAATCTTAGCAGAAGACTGTTAAGGTTAGGGGCTTCTCAACCTGTGCAGCATGTGACACCTTCTGTACTTTCTCCAAAGTTACCATCAACCACAAACATGAGCAGCCAGCACTCAGGGTTGCTTAGAGCAAAACAGCTGTCTTTAAGATGCACAATGTCCTCCGTTTGCCATGCATCATGTACTAACGAGACAGTGGCTGTGTATATATGCACTGAAGTAACCCTGACACTGCACAGACTCTTCTTACCCCGCCCTTATTTTGAAAACAATTAAATGAGAATTCTCGGTCGCGACGCTTTTAAGAAATCAGCTTGCAACAGGCAGCCGACTGTAACCTGGTTACATAAATACGCGTAAACACGGTAATTGAAAGGCAGCTGAGCTAGTCCAGTGTGAGTCACCGACAAACGAGTGTGAAGGCTTATCAGACACCAAACCACTGCACAGATGTTTAGAACACTGTAGTGCCAGTCAGGAGGTAGGCGTGTGTTACAACATATACAATATACAGTAATATACTGCAGATGTAATAAGAAACAATGCAGCAGACCATCCCCGTCACTGTAACATATTGTGTGTTTATTTCAGCGCATTAGTTAAAGTCAATTCCATGTTTGGACACCTTGTGTGTGTTTAGCTAATGTTTAAATTTTGAAAATGGTGATATGCTGCTGCAGAAAAGCTTGTTTGCCTTGGTGCAAATTTCATGCTAACTATCATTATGGAATTACTGGTGAGGTAAACGCACTCAGACACACATAGCAGATACTCACACGCATCCGTGGAAGTCACAGAATGTCTTTGGGATGAATGATTTGATATAAAAGTGTTGGACAGCAGTGTTCCGGCTATTTCCTGTGCATTTGTATTAAAACTCATGTTTCTTCTGGCCAAAGGCACTAAACAAGCTTCAGCACGTCATTATTTCTGTCTTGACGGCACCTCTGCCGTAAGCCACAACAGAAAACAAGAGGCTGGATTAGCACATGTTTAACTGACATCCTGAAAGTTCATTCAACAATATTATGAATACAAACATGGCTGGTTAAACCGGATGGCTGGCGCTGGTGCCAAATGTTCCAACCAACCAATAACAAAAGGAATCGGGACACCTATGTACCCATCTGCTGCCGATGTAACAGAACCAGAAAAACAAGTTGTGAGAAGGTGGAGAACAAATATGATTTTTGGTTGTTGTCGTCCTTACCGGCGCAGCAGCTGACTTGCATCGGAGTTTCTGAGGAGAGAGACAGACATTTAGAGGATTATTTTATTTCAACAGATAATAGACTGATGTTTTGAATATGAAATAAACAAACAGTAAATTCCAGTGGTGACCTACTTTCAGTAAAAAGCACCAAAACACCCATAAAACCTCTGGAGCTGCATCTGCAGTGTACGCCCCTTCTCCTCTGTCCATTTACGTCCTCTGTGTGTCCTGACTGAATGACGCGGCCTCTCCGCGGCGGCAGTGTTTACATGTGTTGCTGAACTTGCCACAAAACCGAGCCGACTACAGCTGGAGGAGCAAGGCACAGACGTTTCAGACCTAGCTTTCAACATCACTTGAAGAAACGGCCGTAAAAAGCCTCATAAAGAGTCTCGCTGGCACTCTGACACGCTGCATTGGAACCCAGCACTTCTCTGGGATGCACCAACTGGAAGATACAGTCTTCCCGCAACGCTTTGATGCTAGATTTCACATAAGAAGAATACTTGTGGCCGAAATAAAATGAGCGCAACAGCTATTAAAGAGAGGACGGTCACGTGGAAATAACTGCACAGACACTATTACTAAACCACGTCTGACGCAAGTTTATGTATTAAACCGATGCTGTTGGCAACATTTTAGAAAGAAAGTCAAGCAGCAGAGCAAGAGGTCAACTCCTTAAAAGCTGTGACAACTTTAGAATTTAGCGTCTTGACCATAAGACACTCTGTCGCGTGGACAGGAGCTCAAATCACCAACCCTGCAATTAGTGGACAACCTGTTCTACCTCCTGAGCCACGGCTGCCCCACAAAACAACAGTGAACAGAGGCAGAGCAGGAGCACTCTTCTCCAAGCTCACTCCAATTCAATCAAGCCCACATTCAGGTCAGTCCAGACAAAAGGCCTAATGCATTATAAGAATTGTTACTTGAAGTAAACTGACATGACTACAGCAACACAACGAGTTCAACAAGGCAAGAAACACAACAGCTGTGTGACTTTAGCCGAGCTTTAACTATGTTGTTACAACTATAGTCACATATAAGAGGTGGTTTATGGAGACAGCAACTCTCGTCTCTGTACAGTGGTGACCTCTTGATGTCAGATGTGAGTGTCCTCTTTGCTCACACTGCAGTTGTTCACTGACTCCTGGTGAATGGCCTCAGACACCGTGACACAGGCTTTGGCCTGGTGTTCGCAGGTATGGTCAGGTGGTCATTCTATAATCATCTGGTCTTCGGTACATTAGGGAGTCATTCTTTAGGGTTTACCATCGGAGATGTTAAGGCATTGGAATGACTCTGATGATCTGCTTTGGTGCCGTCATCCTCTAATTGTTCCTACTGAACCAACTACACCACCCAGACTCTCCTTTAACGCCTTGTATGTGCGGCACACTCTTTGACAAATTAGTGCTGTGGATTGCAGCAAGATACTGGTGTTTGGGAAAGATTAATGGAATTCAGAAAACCCATTAAAATCCAAACAATAATAAGAGCACCAGCTGCTAAACTCAAAATAGGAGTCTAACCTCTGCTCTGACCCTCCACGATTATTCAAACCTTCTAATGCCTATTATGAAACTGTTTTTTTCTGCTGATCTCATTAACACAGACATCCAGCTGAAATCAGCAGACAGACTGATCGAGCTGTGGCCGACAGCTTTTTGAAAACCATATCTGAAATGTGAGTGAAGACAAGTGTACTAGCTGCATGTCTGCACATGTCCATAAATTGAACCTTGGAATCCAACAGTGTGTAAAGGAGGTGGATGAGTCTGGCAGCATGTGAGCCATGACATGTAAGAAACACTGATTTATTTTAGAGATATGGAAAAACAGGAGCCGTCATAATGGTTTGTGAAGCAGTGCTTCCGCTGGCGTCGCCAGCGATGATATATGCAAATGAGCATCGCAGCCATGACAACAGATGTTATACAAAGTTCAACACAAACACCTGTAGCATCTTGTAATGAAGTCACATTGTCGGTGATTTGGTCTCTAAACTGGTTTGTCGCGTTGCAGCTCTCTTGCTCTGAGCAGGACTCCTCACTGAATAAAACAACTACTGCATCTTATCTAAACCCAGACACCTGCACACATCTATGAACTTGACATTTGACTCCTTCTTACTTCTGCAAGTTAGGTAACGTTAGACAAACTGGACTGAAATAATGCTCAATACATTGTCGTACAATTTTGGTTACACAGTCAGCCTGGACAGAAACAAGACCCTGTCTCACGGAAGAGATAGTTTTTCAGGTAAATAGAGATCACACAGCCACCTTGTCTAAAACAAGGGGCCATCGCTAGTATGCAAATATTGTATAATGCAAGTTGGTTGCCAGTACTTGAGAATTGTAATGTTAATACCAGTTATGCAGGTCCGTTTTAGAGTGGTCATTTGAGTCTTTGACATTAAATGTGGAAATGTATTTGCTCTTTTTACCTTTGTTCTGTAGTTTGACTTGACAACCAACACTAAAAACTTTTTTTTCATTTGGAATTCAGTTGGTTATGTGTGGCAACAACGGATTAAACGTATAATGCATTTCTTTAAGTGCATTGCTGTTTTATATTAACTTTAAACTGCAAGTCAAAACGTAACTCTCCTATTTGTCTTACTTTATTTCATTATTAATGAGTTTGTCAAACATGGGAGAAGCTCAGACACTCACCTGGTACCATCTGAGCAGAGACCAGCAGAGCAGGTACGCTGCCAGGCTGAACTTGGCGGTCCGGTATCTCTCCGGTGGACAGGTGAGGTACACGCGCAGCTCCGCGCGCGCCCCGCCGCTCCGCTCCTCTCCGCGGGACGACCCGTCGCCCTCCGCGGACGACTCTCTGCTACTGCCCGCGGTGTCCATTAACGTTCCCCGCCCGTCGCGGTAGGGTTAAGGTTGCGTGTGGCTCAGGCAACAAGAGGAAAATCAACTCTCACCTCTACCTTGTGCTGAAGTGCAGCCTGCTTCTCTTAAGAACTACGTCCATACTGTCGGCTCCCTGTCCCCCGAACAACGCTCCCGACAGCCGCTAATAGAAAAGTCAATCACGCGCACGTCCAACATTTAACTAACCTGCAATTTAGAGCCGCGACTTCCAGTGTAACGCGCTGGTCTTTCAAAGTAAAAGTCTCAGCATGCCTCTTCAAAATCAAACTTAGTATTTGATGCGTGGCTAACGGCGCCCCCTGATGGCCGAATAATATAACAACACATCACAGATTTTGGAAATAAGAAAATGACACATGTTACTACTTTTATTATATATCCATAGGTAGACACGCAGATTCAGTTTTATCATTTGTATGGAAGACGTAGCGCACACTGCTGTGAAATGAATGAAGATACATTTTCTGGTGCTTCTCTAATATTTAATCCACCTCAGTTATGTCTTCAGACTCCAGAGTGTTGAATTGGTAATTGAACTCAGAGTTACTTTGTGATTATAAACTGAACAGGACAATTATCTGCATTTGAGCTTTAAACCTCAGTGTATTGTATCAAAATATTAATCTTGTTCACTCCTGCTTCCTAAAACAATTCATTCCTTTTATTGCCTGAATGTAAAATGAAAGCAACAACATATCTGCAACTGATTTCCACAGAAGTTAACTTTGAACCCCTCATTGTTTTGCTCCCACATAATCAGCACCTAGACTGCTGTTGGATACTGTTTCTTAGATCCTCCTTACTCGTTCTCTACAAAATGTTCTTTACCAGAGCTTTCAGCTGCAGCTCACCATGTTCGTCAGTGAATCCCATTGTTTCTAAGAAAGAAACAAATCTATTTTCATTTTCAGTGACACAGTGTTCCAGACAGTATCCAAACTATTTTTATTTTTCATTTTGTTTTTGTGTTTTATCTGTACAGTATTTTCTTCAGATGTTCACTGTGACACAAACTCACACGGTGACGACAGTAACACGAACAACTTTCTTAATGCAAATAGTATCTTTCCAATTTCACAGATAAAACTGTGCACGCTGTATCACACAGAACAACCACCACCACTACACCAGGCCAAAGCTATAAACCATAACAACGTCTAGAAATACTTTAGTAACAGTGTTCTTTACTTTTTAGATCACTTCAATGTGCACATTATTAACACAAAACTTAGAAACACACACTAATGGATTTCAATTTTGTGTAGATCCTCTACAGTGACGTACACCACCTGAAATGAAACGGACACGGCTACAAGTTATATGATAAACATTTTGACCTCTGAATGTAACCAAATTTACCAACATCTTTACAAAACATTTTGGGTTACTTTACACACAGCATGATCAATCTAAGATTAATCATCAATATCTGCTCCTTTACAGTAATATCTGTGTTAAACTCATTTGGTTTTTTTTTCTGTTATTAATTATGAAATTGAACTCTAATGATGTCTGTCATTTTGGGAGTTGTGCTTATTCCAAACAAGCAAATGAAATGACTTCAGAGGAATATGAACGGGTTTCCACACTCACCTGTTCATGGCAGGGGTCGGCATAGTCACGGATGTTCTTCGGGAAGATGGAACGTATCAACATTTTCACCTCTTTAGGATAAACATAGGTGGGCTGACACGGATTCTTCTTCTTCACACCAACCTTATTTAATATCTGGAATACAACAAGAAGAAAATGAAGAAAACAGAGAGAAAGTGCTATTAAATATGCTCCTCGTGGCTGTGAATACAAACACAGCTTATTCTTGCAAGATCACTTTTGATTTGTGCGTTCTTCTGGCTATATGTCGAAGTTAATTACAATGGGATCAATAAAGTATTTCATTCTTATTATCAGTAATTCCAGCTTTTTATGCTATGTACATCAACTTTATATATTATATGACAGAGAAGATTGTACCTTTTGTATTAAATTACCTACATTTTATGACTAGAAGTATTGAAAAAAGGTTTTTGCTTAACCAGAGGGGTTGATATGGGATTAATTTTCAACTCAACTACCCTCTAAATGACTATTGGTTTAGCGTAGGGTTTTAACTTAAACTTTCCTTTGCTTGGCAGACGCTTTTATCCAAAGCGACTTACAGGGAGCTAGCGCTGGGTGTCTGGGTCAAGGACACACCTGGTAGGGGATGGACTAGGAGTCAGACGGGGTTTTACCTGTGAATACTGCGTGAGATAATTCTGTCTATAGATAATTCTGTCTATGGAAGAAAGGTACGTCATTTTGAAAAAAACAGTCAAAGGCACTGCACAAACATTGGGCTTAGGAATGTCCTTGACAGAAAGAAACCACTGATGTATTGAGCAGCAATTACTTAACTGGTAACAAACTGGGACTAACTGCAGTCAGAGAACTAATGTATGGTCACTGCCAAGTATTTGTACTGTAACCCCTTAATGTCTAGACATTAGACACAATGGAACTAGACGCAGATAATCAACAAGTCTAGTCTAGATTATTTAGGTTTTTGTGTTTCATACTGACCAGTTTCCTCTGCAGAAGCCTGTAGACCTTCTTTCGACGGGCGCGGTCACTCCTGAGGCGTTTGGCAGCACAGATTAGTGATGCTATCCACACAGGAAGTCTGAGGAAAGTCAGGAAAACCTTCATATAAATTTTCTACCATATGCATGTTGAAAGTTTCGATGTTTCATCACTGTATGTATGTGGCCAACACCACTTTCTTATTATTCACACAAATGCTAGAAGACTCGGAGAAACAAATGTGCTCAGTCTAGAGTAAAAGTGGAAAACGTGAATTTAATCTCACCCAAAAGAAGAGCAGAGATCTACATACTCATCCATGACAGCAGGTCTGTGGAGAAAAACACCTTATTTCTTAAAACGTGATGTCCATGTGGGCTTAATCTCCACTCCAGCTTGCCAGGTTGAGATAGATTTATTTCTAATGTCAGTGAGGCAGAATGAGCCCACACGAGCCCCAGAGCAGAAAGTTGGCTCATTGTAAACTGTGACAGTGTATTTGTGCAACATAGTGTAAGAAGTGTAGCTTAAAGGCTATTAAGGAGCAGCTAGATGCTAGCAGGGTCTTTAGCACAGCAACACCTGGTACCTTTACACACTTTGTGCTCACATAATACATTAAATACGCACTGTCGCAGCAGTTTAAAGATCATTAATCATATTTATGAGGTATTATGTTTCTTTATTGTGTGAGCGGTGCTGGCTTTGTGTCGCAGCTCAGAGGCTACATTAACTTAGACCGCTGATTTAAATAAATAACGTTTGGTCGCTCTTTTTCACAAAAGATACAACGTTAAAGTGCAGACAAAGTGATGTTAGTGAAGTTATAACTTACCGGTAAAGAGACTGTTCTCCCTTAGCTGCTGGGTCACAGTGAAGCATTCGGTGGTGTCCTGTGTCCATCAGTTATCTTTAATGTCAACTCAATCATGATGTTTGTACAACCAATTCCTGGCAGCATACTTGCTTAAATAAATGGAATTCTTAAAATAAATTATATACAGTATTACTTTACGACATAAAACTACACAATAAAGCCAGAACTGCTTCAAAGCTCAGATTAATAATTCTTCAGTTGTGTAATCATCCCTAATCATTCCAGCAGCAAAATGATCTGGTGGCCTTAAAATAAACTGTACGGTTCATCTGTTACCAAGTTATGCCTTGTTTTGTTTGGGTGGGTGCATCTTTTATGTTGTTCCAGGTTTCAGATTTGTCACTTCGGTTTGACGTTTCTGAATATCATCAGCCTCATTAAGAACTCAGATCTCAGCCACGTTTTTATTCAGAAGATACAGACAAAAATATACATTACAGGTTGCACACTAAGCTGTATTGGAGAGTTGACTTTTTAAGGACTTGTCAGTTCACATCTTGTATTTCTGTGACTTCCCTCTTGTTTCATTTCATTTTAAATAGTCCAGCAACTGATGGTCACATCAGCACAACCTGAGCTTACGAACAGACCAAGCCCTGGATCACGGTATATACCCAGTCTCTGCAGTGTAGCAGCATCGCCACAATGTTTATGCCTGTGATTCAAGTCCTCGGCCTTCCTGTGTGTTTGACCCTGGTGACGCTCAGTATGGTTTCCCTCCGATTGCGGCGAGCATCTCCTGCCTCTCTGCAGCAGTGGGCATTTCTGGTTTCACACCATCGCGTCTTCTCTGCACCATTATGTTGTGCTACTTAGAAATAAACAGGAAAAAGCTTGATTGACATTTTAAAAATGTATCTTGGACCATTACTAGTAGAAACCCTTACAGAGGATAAGTCACATGCCTGCTCACACTGGCTGCAGGACACTGGTTAAGTTTCTATTAAAGGGACAGTCTGTAATCACATCCTAGTTTGTACTCTGTTGTTACATGACTGTTCTTGCCTTCTTAGCTTCTAATTTTTCATCAGACATGAGAGAACAGTGTATAGAATTGACACAATATTTACATAAGGAGGTGCACGTCTGAAAAAAATTGCCCCCGTTTATATGGACGTGTAACAATAAATAACTGCACATTAGCTTGAATATATCATAGCAACCAATTGCTCCAGCCAGTTTTGGCCTCCAACTCTCATCTGTATATGAGAGCAGAGGTTCAAATCACTCACCCAGTATTTCCTACAGTTCTTGTACCTCAGGAAGTAGTTTGAACACACGCTCTTATCATAGTTGTAGACACTCAAACACTGCTGTGAGGCATCACTTTCCTGGAAAATAAAACAGAAGCAGTTGTGACAGCAGAACAGAGAACACCTGCTGTCTGACTCAATTTCAAATGTGACTGATTGGCGGCCTTACGTCAATGCATGGGTTAATGTCTTGATTCCGAAGTTTTCGTGTATTTTTATCCATCTGGATCTATGAAGGACAATAGAAAAACACATACTTCTCAAAGCATGGTCACATTTTACCTCTTCTATTTGTGCATGTATTACAAGTTATTCCATATTCACACCGTCTAAGAAAATACAGTGCAATACTAAGCATTACTGATTAGTAGACAAAACTCGAGAAAAACATACAAGCCATTAGATGATGCACCACTACAAGAGAGGCACAATGATTGCTTTTATTTTGGCTTATGCAACTCGCTTATTAAGAACAAATGTGGCATATTTGCTGCTCTTTAAATAAATCAACTGATTTATTGCAGTCAGTAACATCTCAGCCATCTCCAACATACAGTCTGGTGCTGATAATAACTAAATAATAAAGTACTAAAATAAGAAGAAGAAAATACGAAATGGGTTAGAAATTTTTGCACATCCAGTCATTGTTTTTTTTTTTTTTTGGTTACACAACAAAAATAAGGTTTGCAATTACCACAAGGTCAAGACATGTTCAGGTTTTATTCTACAGCATAAAATTAATGAGTAAATATTTCACCTGTACGTGTGTGCACATTATTTCAAAAAGGAAATTGGCCAAACTGAGATTAGAGAACCAATCTAACACAAAACATAATCAGGGCAAAAAGTGACTAATTCACCTCTGACTATTGCATGCTAGATCAAGCAAAGGGGCAAGGCTCTTTTCATGTTTTACGGTAACAACGTCCATGACATATTCTGTATGCAGCTCAGATCTATATCATATTTTGAACAGTGTAACCCAGAGTTTTATGTAACCACGTTGCGTTCTAGTGGATGCTGAAATTAAATTATAAAAAAATTTTTCATAACTTTGCTGTTACTTCTGCATTACTTTGGTGTGTTGTTTGTTACAGCTTAGTGTTTCAAATGTATGTAAAAGCTGTTCATACTTTTCCACGAAAAATGAAGAAGCGCCGAGTAACGTTGCTGTTTTGTAGCTGACCTTCGTTCATAATTCAAAACTTAAAGTGACTTTTCATTGAACTTTGGTGAAATGACTGAGGTTAGAGGTGAACGAAGACACAGCTCCAGATACCTACCTTTCACAAATGCCACCTTTTATCCAGCAGAAGTGCAGTGACTCGTGAATGTGAGTCGTATCCAAAGCGGTGAAGGTTGTTGACTGTGTTAAATGACTAACAACCCTATACACGCGTCCTGCTCAGGATTTGTGTTGACATTCATATCCCCTTGTCATGCTAGCAGCACTGTCGCTTCGGAAGCTAGCTACATGTAGCTACACAAACTGCTGCACCACACTGCTCCACATCGTTGGTGCAGCAGCGCACCAGGAAAATCACCCACACCGTCACCGACGACTGACAGCAACACGAGCCTATAGGAACCTCCGCTTACTAACCACGTAGACTGACAACACAATGCACCAATAGGATTTCTCGGCAGACGTGACCGTCTTCCTATCGTTGCAACCGAAACTAAACTCAGTTTAAAGGATTGACAGTCCGTATAGCAAGTCCAAAAATTGAGTTTTATTGAAAAGGACTGTAAGTGACACTGAAGGGTTAGTGGCAGCGTCTTACACAAATCCAAAAGCACGAGGGGCGGGAATTTCTGGTGGGCGTGGCTTAAACATAGTGCGGTTGCATCGCAGCGCATACAATGGCTGCTCGAAAGAGGGGAAAGCAAACAATTTTCAGGCCCGCCGCGTCTAGCAAAAAATATGAGAAAAAAATTATTAAAAATTCGGAGAACAGTTGAAAGTCAAGAAAAACTCAACAGAAAGGATGTTAAAGCGCCCGGGGTAAGTTTCGTGTAAATTAAGTAAACGGTTACTCAGTTCTTTAATTAAAATATCGGGGTTATTTAAATTATGAGAGAGGGGGTGAGCTGGGGAAAAGTTTGTGTTAATCAGTACCCACTTTGCGACCGCGGAGAAAACCAAGGGACGGTACAAGTATTTAAAAAAAATTAAATAAATTATGTCACTGGTGGTATTAGTGTCACGGTGCGTGTCCGCGAACATTAAAGACCAGAGGGAACGGCAGAATGAAGGAAAGTTGAGTAAAGTTGAACATAGCCACCACGCTTAGTTTATTCAGTTTAATTTAATAACAACTGCAGTGTGGACACCGACAGGAACAGGCGCACATGGATTAAGCAATAATGTGAATTTTCCTATTTATTCCTGTCTGATACAGGCTACACACTTAATCATAAGCGGCGTCAACACGTCCCCAAGCATCACATCTCCTAAACCATAACGCCAAATGCAACCGTGGAGCGGCTCCAGTGACATTTTCTCACGTTGTTTCACTTTTACGCGTTACACTGCATCGCGTTTTCCCCCCGCTGAAGATACGGATCGCCGTGTCACACGGATGACAGTTTGGCTGTGAGCCGCTGTGAGGCTGATAAACAAGAAACGGCAGCGCAGTGCTTGTCAATAAAGAAGCAAAATGGAGGGAGAACTTAAGGCAAACTAATTAGACAACGCTTAAGATTTACTTGTGCAGCCTGCGTCCCGACTTGTCGCAGGCAGCTTCTCGTGAGGACCCCCCCCCCCCCGCACACACAAAAAGGCAACTTGTGTTGAGTTTGATGTGGTGTGGCAGGTTGCACTGTGCACCTCTTCACAACGTCGGCTCCTATGGCTGCTGCTGCTGCTTATTTACAGTCCTGTCGGTGTGCTGTGGCGATCTGAGGCGTCTTCCATCGCAGACTTGTTGTTGAGCTGCAGTTGCCAGTGTGTTGTTGTCTGTGGTTAGAAAGCTGCTATTGAAACAGTTCCTGGGAGGAAGTGTGTGTGTGTGTGTGTCAGTGCTGGCTCGAGTATCTGTTTCTACCTTTCTCCTATACCTTAGACCTCACACGTGACTTGGACTTAACTGTTCTGGATCTGCTTTGGAACGATTTTAAGTCTATAGTTACTGAAATAGGTCACTTTAAATGCTGTTGATGCTAAAAATTAAATGTTTCCTCATGTATCATTTTGAACGTCTATAGGAAGGACTGTTGCTTAAAAAGGGAAAAAAAAGTTATTTGCAAGGATCTGATGGATTTTCTTTAAAAATGGAACTTAATAGCATGTTTTTGAGTTGCTAAAAATGTACGTTTCTCTCAAAGAAATGTGTTTGTAATGTGTTTTTTGCTTGGTTTAAGAATGTAAATCTGATTATGAGAGATTGTAATTAGTTGTTGTTTTGAAGACATTATAATTCACTTATGAAGCCTGCACCTCTCTACCTTTTGTAAAAATGCATAGCCTGAAGCACTTTCATTGTTTGCTGTGAGATCAGTGATTGCAGCCATAGCACAATTAGCTGTTAATATTTGCAGCATAAAAAGGCTGTTGTGAGCTTGTGTTTCGAGGTGGAAAAACAAGTTACTAAACACGCCAGCTGTCCCCAAAACCTTTGCTTTATAAGAGAGACATTAGTGTCCTGAAATTTACAACAACTGTACTTTTGAAACACTGAGATGTAGTGAATGTTTTATTTTCAATACAATTATTAGAATTTGGAAAATAATTGACAGTTGTTTCTAACTGTTCTTATCTTAAGTATCTCAGGTTAAGACTTAAAGAGAGTAAAATCATGATGCTAATATTAATTCAATAAATTATTTTTATCAGTATTATTATAATAATCATTATTGTTATTACACCAGAACAATAAATTAATCATAAAATGTATATTTATGTGCTATAATAAAAATTTGCTTTTAAATTAAGGATCTGTAATGATAGTGAAATAACTTAGATTTATGTGTGAAAAATAAAAGAACACGTGATGTTTAAAGATTCTGTTCCTGAAAATCGTAACAACTGACAGGTATAAATTATTGTCAATTCTTTGACTATCAACAGAACATGCCAGTGCAGCCATCAAGTTAATCTCTGCTGGAAATATTTGAATCACTGTAGACATAAGTGTGTGTAATAATCCTTTATTTCAACAGCAAAAGGCAGATTTTTGTAAATAACTAACATGTTTAAAGTTGCAGAAATGTTTTAACATAATTAAAATAATACAAAAACATAAATTTAACACAATTTGAGCCACAGTGAAGGATGTAGTATCTTCTGAATGGTTAAACCGCTATGTATAGATGAAATGTGCTTTTTCAAAGTTGACAGACTTCTTCTCCCGTGTGTGGATTTTTTATAACCTAAGAATGTATGATACCAGATTTGATCTGTTGATGTCTTTCTTTATTGCTCTGCTGTACAGTTACCACAGCTCCCGCTGGTTTAGGTTTAATTAGATTAAATGTCCCTTTAAACTAGGGGAAGCCAAGATATACAATTCAATATATTCTTTATTTGAAAGACGTAATAAAAGAATTTAAGGTAACTTGTTTTAGTTCCTTTGCCCATATATGGAAACTCAGATACAAGTGAACTAAACTGCAGGGGAAGTTGTGTAGCTGTGGAGGAGTTGAGGTGTAGGGTTTTCCTTTTTTAAGACAAATAGTTAGGTAGCTGGATGGAAGTGGTTGTAGCAGGAAGGACTGACGTGATGTGACGGTGTCATGGAGCTCTCTGTTTGATCATCCCCTGCTTGACCTACTTGCTGCATATCTATCTCACTGAAATTTACAATACTGTGTTTAGCTGTGCCATATGACCATACTTGAGTTCTTTGCATGTTGGAAACTGGATAAAATGTGCCAAATACAAGAAACCTGAGAGAGCTGCAGAACTCTAGAGTGAGTGACAGAGAGAGGGTGTGAGAGTGAGTACTATCACCCTGTACTGTACTGATTCAGGATTTGGTCTATTTGTTTTTGTCAGAACCTTAGCTTGTTTCCACTGGTACGCCAGCACGTGTGAGAATTGTGCTGAACTAAGACATTTAGACCCATTTCCCTTTGCTTGACAATGAAGACCACAAAACATTAGTGAATCTGCCAGGTTAGAAAACGATACGAAAAATATATGAAAAATCTTCACTGCCAACTTATGATATTTGTTTTCTGTAGTAAGCGTCAGTAAAGCTTAATAAAATGTTCTGTTCATGCACTGGGGAAACATACTGGTCTTGTTTTCACCATATTTCTCTACATCATAATGAGTGTTCTGTAGCATAAACCTAACAACATGTGAAACACAGGATATTCCCAGTGAACTTTATCCATGGAGGAATTACTTTTACTCAAATACATGTCTGGGGAAAGCCTTTGGTAGTAAAAAAAACATCAGTCATACCAGAGCAAGGTGATGTTTCCACACTTCTTTTCTGTCCTTCATCCATCAGATAGCAGCCTTACTGTTTTCTAAGCACGCTCGCTTCTTTTAAGGTCGTAATAAAATGTGCTGCTAGTCGTTTTTTCAGCCTTCATCACTGAATATTTTGCCGTAGTGCAAAATCCTGATTCCAGGATTAAATCTACCCTAATATTTCTTTACTCATTAAGTTGATAGACACTGAAAGTTTGTTTTTCTCTGTGTTAGGACACGCATCAGTTAAGCAGTTGTTTGTTCTCCCTACACCCTGATACCCTTGAAACCAACTAGTTTTAAAGGAAGCAAGCAAGAATACTGCAATAGTCCTTTAAATCCTATGCTGAATGTGTATTAAACTTGGATGTGAGTATAGCATAAAATGAATTTCAAAGTATGTTGTTCACACACGCACACACACACACACACACACAGAGAACATACCACAAAAATGTAAACATCACTTCCCAAAGATGTTTTATATAGAAAATGAATGAATAACAATATAGAAAGCAAAGAAGATCAAAAGAAATATTACATAATTCAGCTTTCCTTCTATAGCTCCAAATCATAACAAAAGTCATCTCAAAGCACTTTACATAACACATAGCAAGGTTTGGGACCTGGCAGAAATATGTATTTGTATGTATACAGAACTATGCAGAAAACCCAACAGTCCCACTTGAGCGAGCACTAGGCGGCAGTGGAGAGGAAAAACTCCCTTTAACAGAAGAAACCTCCAGCAGAACCAGGCTCAGGGTGGGCGGTCATCTGCGTTCATTTTATTGGTCAGAGGAATCCTTTTAAACAAATAGCAGATACTTCAACACTATGGTTACATAGATGCTTTTTCACTACAACTCATCGTGACGCAGGTGGGGTTTTTCATCAATTTGAAATAAAGCAGGTATCTATTGTATTTTATTAGAAAAACACAAAACAAAACAAAACATTTCTGTCACAAATACTGCATGGACTAGTCTTCTGTCAAACATCCACTACATATCACTTTCAACATGGTAAGTCTGTGTACAGTCACGTTAACAGGTTGGCACGCACAAGATTCTGACATTAATAGTATCAAACTACAATACATACACTGCCCAGATTCATAAGTATGGATTATTGCATGATTACATGTGACTGTGTTAATTAAGCTGCAAAGATCATGAGTGTAAAAGTGACCTAGAATAATGTCACTTTGACAAAAAAATTCAACCTGGCTCGAAAAAAGGGCTTTGAATTACTTACTAATTATACTAATTACTTACTAATTATCTCTCTCTCTCTCTCTCTCTCTCCAATTCCCCCACCACCCCCCAGGCCTCTGAGTCCGGGCGGCGTTGAGCACATAAAACTGGATAGAATAATTGTATCAGTACGAGTCGTGTACTGCACCCCTGTCCATGTAGCTGATCTGCTTTAGGGTGCCATGGCCACAGGAACCCAGGGCCACCGTGACCACATCTTGGAGAAGGCCAAGCTCACGTCACCAACGGGGAGGCACCGAAGAGCAGAGGGGAAGCCGAAGAAGAACTTCCCCTGCCAGGAATGTCAGAAAGCCTTCAACAGTCTGGAGAAGTTGAAGGTGCACTCGTACTCTCACACAGGAGAAAGACCCTACCGCTGCTCCCACCCTGACTGCACCAAGGCTTTCGTCTCCAAATACAAGCTGCTACGGTACAGACAAGCAGCAGCACATAGCAGGCTGCAGCATGTTGCTTTTCTTTTTACACCTTTGGTAGCATAATGCACTGTAGTCAGAATAATGTGTTGATGAAGTTTCTTGAGTTTTAAAGTCTAGTGTTTTGTGTGATGTAGAAGTATGCCTTCTTATAACATGATTGCAACAATACTGAGTGCTCATAGAATGTGTCTGTGTTCCAAGGCATATGGCAACTCACTCGCCAGAAAAAAACCACAAATGTTCATACTGTGAGAAAATGTTCCACCGCAAGGATCACTTAAAGAATCACCTACACACTCACGACCCGTACAAGGAGGCGTTCACCTGTCAGGAGTGTGGCAAGAGCTACAACACCAAGCTGGGCTTCAAACGTCACCTCGCCCTCCACGCGGCCAACAGTGGAGACCTCACCTGCCAAGTGTGCCTGCAGCCATTCCCCAGCACCGGGGTTCTTCTAGATCACCTCAAAACACATGCTGGCAAGTCCTCTGGTGGGACCAAAGAGAAAAAGCACCGCTGTGAGCATTGCGAGCGGCGATTTTACACCCGTAAAGACGTGCGAAGGCACATGGTGGTGCACACCGGACGTAAGGACTTCCTTTGCCAGTACTGTGCCCAGCGCTTTGGTAGGAAGGACCACCTGACGCGTCACGTGAAGAAGAGCCATGCCCGGGAGCTGCTGAGGGTAAAAACTGAGCCAGCCGATTCGCTGGAGCCCGTTGTCTATGACTTGGCGTCTGGGGGCATCAAGGGTGAGCTTCCGGGTATGCTGACGCCGAGGCCACACCAGATTAACTTGTACACAGGCCCTGGCCTGGACACAGAGCCCTTTCCCACCCCCACACACCCCTTTTCTTTAAAGTACCCACTGGGCTCCAACTTTACCTCATACACCGTCTCCTCACAGGAGCGGGAGCAGAATCTAAAGGGAGAACTGGAGACCTACCTGATGGAGCTGCAGAGCAGCATGCCCTCTTCCTCTTCTGCAGCCCAAGAAACCCAACTCTCCTCCTCCAAACTTGAGTTGGAGCCTCAAGTGGGCGTGCTGGAGGGAGTGAGCGAAGAGGTGTCCCTGTCTAAAATGTCCACCTCTGTGGCTACAGCCACTGTAGGCGACTCTCTGGCCTCATCCTCCTCTCTGATGGACTTCTCACAGCTTTTCAACTTCCTTCCACTCAATGGGCCTCCATACAACCAGGCAGGGGGCAGCGGGGGACAGGGTGTCCCCTATACACCCAACGAAGAGCCCGCACCTCTCGTCCAGCTGCCCCCGCAGCCATCTGAAGGCCCAGAGGTTGCAGAGAGTTCAATTCAAGGGCTTCCCTCATCCTTCATATCCAACCTGAGCACACCCACCACACTGCCTCGCTTCCACCAAGCTTTTCAGTGATCCAGTATGTACTGCACCTAGTACACATGCACTCTAACACACATACTGACATGCATGTGGAGCGACACAACCCCACCAGCAGAGAGACGCCAAAACACAATGCCAGTAACACACGTCTGATATTAGCACTTCTGTTCTTTTTACCAGACAACATGGGCAGACACTAACACAGGCAGCACGCACACACACTTCTACACAAGGCTAAGTTTTTTAATGGCTCCTTTTGACAATTTGGCTAATCTCCTCTATCACGATTCCCTGATGCTGTGTTTGCATAATAGTGGAAAACTAATTTTACTGTGCTGTGTGTAAGTATGCAAACACAACTTCAACAACTAGTTCATTTCTTTCTATTAGTACATTTTATAACCTACAGTATCACAATCTTTTCTGACGGCCACAACAACAAACCTGCAGAAATCCAATGCATCTTTAATCACAATACAAACAGCAGCCCTCAGCCTTGAGCTGTGCTAACACAAGCTCACTCTTTAACAGATGCTTAGTGCACTGAACCACTAATATCAGTGCAAAAATATGTCACACAAACACATTGCTAAAGCAAAAACTGTTTTCGCAAGTATGTGGAACTGAGTCCATCTAAATATGAATTTTGGGAGTTCACATAGATGAATAGTAATTTGATTGCAATGACATTTTTCTTTTCTCTACAAAAGACTGAGATTAGTATGCAGATGTTGCTTTGTATATTGTTTTCTGTATAGCACTTTGAACTTTGGTGTTGTCTGGCATCACAGACAATTTTATATCTCTCTTATTTGTTTGGAATTTTAAAGGACCAATCTGCAGTTTTGGTATGTTTTGTCCATTTACATCATTGCAATTATAAATCTCAAAGGGTACTAGATTTAATTCAGTAGTTTATATGGAAATCAATCAAAAAGCTGCATTACCACGTTGTACAGCGATGTTATTGTAGCAGAGTTTATTTTAAACTTGGTGAGGTGAGGTTATAGGAAACTATTATTATATATAAAATATTATCGTCCCAGAAAGTATTCAATCAGTCAAAACATTTAAAATTTTAAATTTTGCTGAACTTTTATGAAGGTTATCAGCAGTAAATTGGCTAAAACATGCACAAACTTCAGCCTGGTCTTTTATTTGAATCCATAAAGCAGAAGCTCATTCACGGTGTTATAAGGTACTGGAACTACTGAGCTACAGTGTTACAGTTTTACACTTCATTTTGGCAGGAGATTTTCTGGTCACATTTTTATCTTAAACCCCATATACACGGTGGGGGTGGGGTGTTCTTAGTTACCTCCCCAACCCCAAACCAAAGGAAAACCAAACACAGACAGAGCTGGCTGCGTTACTGTAGAGTGTTCAGGTAGAGGGGAAAATATCTGTCCTACTATTTTCATCAGTTTATTTCAACACGGAGAATGAGTCGACACTGAGGCCTGTCATTCTCCAGCTTCCCTCTCTAAACACCCACTCCACCACAAACACAGCATCCCTAGTTGGAGAGTTCAGGTCAACCATGTATCTGGGTCAACAGGCACCAGCGTCCTCCACAGAAAACAGACAAATTACACTCTTGACCATGATACAGAAACACACATAGGCAGTCACTGTTTATGACTTTTACCCAGCCAGGAACCATGTCAACTACCAGTAGGAGTGAGGACTACAGGCTCAGTGTGTCGTTGCTAATGCATTTGAAAATGCTCATGCTGCTGAGCTGTTTACTCTGTGTCCCATTTTTCAAATGCTAGACAACCTTGTTTGTGGACCTATGAAGGAATCTAAAATTTTAGTTAAATTCTGAAAATTCATGTTACGTGTATTATGGTACCAAGTACCAATGAGTGTCACGTTCCATAAAAGGTCATTGCTGGGGTGTAAACTGAAAAGACAGATCAGAGATGAACAGGGCTACATGTAATGCTTTGCTTTGCAAGAGTCAAAATGCAAGAGTCCTACTGTTAATTAATAAGTAAAACATTCAAGTGCAAATTTGTTTCCTAGAATTCTAGTTTGTGGAGTACATGTATATGAATGGTTTTAAATGTCCCTCTACCACTGGAAAACCACCTCTAGATTGTTACACACTATGGAGGTTTTAATTTTGGTCAACCTCCTTCTCCAGAACTCCTCCAGATGACCTTGTCTGACTTAAACAAACTTGTCCTTAACTAAGGAGTTTTCTGCTGGAAAAGTGACATTTTTTAATGTAGCTAAGGCAGAAGTTCATTTCCATTCATGTACATAGGTTCAAAAAGTAGAACCTTACGAAGCCAACGGAAAATCTGGGAAGTTGCCCTGTAAAAAATTAATACTATTCTCCCTTCAGTATATCAGAAATATATATAAAACATTACTTTTTACAAAATCGACCTCAAATGAAATTTTCCAGATTAATGGAGAATTGCAAGTACATGTCTGCTGTGTTATAACTATTCCAGCCACTAACCATATTTGAAGCAAGACCTTCATAGGAAATATAACAATTCAGTTTGAGTCATCCAATGTGGGACGCCACAATCATACTGTATATGAAGTAGTGTAATGTGAAACAGCCAAAATTTGCTGCTATTTTGGCAACTTAGCCAAAAAGATGGAATGTGAAACGAATAATTCAGATTGTGTATGAGATTTATAAGAGTGTTCCACCTTGGTAGTCATTCCAATTTTTAAAGCATGGCTCTGAAAGTTATTCTCAAGCATAAGTCATTGTTAGCTCATGTAGTATCCTGGGAGGTGTGAATGTTCCGTTAAACTTCAACAATCAGTCCGCGTCCAGAAACAATGTGCATTGTAAACGTCACTGAGTTTACAATATATGACTATATAAATAAACAAGTATATATTTTCTGCCCTCATCATATCACTCCTTTCAACAGATAACATAGTTTTTCGTATTTCGACACTTCTGCTTACATCTGTGAAAATCAAAGCTAAAAACATGACAAAGCCCTCTAGAAATGCATGTAGCTGTATGAGAAAAGCTGCTCACTGACAGG
This sequence comes from Microctenopoma stevenorrisi, assembly GCA_032270685.1. NCBI lineage: Eukaryota > Metazoa > Chordata > Actinopteri > Anabantiformes > Anabantidae > Microctenopoma > Microctenopoma stevenorrisi. Next base: position 22,077,465 of record JAUMTR010000012.1, read on the forward strand.
CGATAGGAGACTTTGTGTTTGGGCATCTGCCAGGTGTAAATATGTAGAACTGTGAGTTTGTGTGCTAGGTTTAAAACATATATCAAGGAAGCCTTGACCAACTTTAAAGGGCTACCACTTCAAATGCAGTTAAATGTGTTGGGAGAAGGGTTTTAACCACTTTGGGAATAATAAAAATGTCGAAGCCCATCTGCCCCTTTAGATGTGCTGTACAGTATCTGTCCATGCAGAGATTTTGAGATATCTGCTACTCGTGCTTTTACTTCAGTAAAGTTAACAAACCTCAAATCAAATTCTCTGGAAGTAGTGTGCTCTGTACATTAAGAGGCAAAAAGTTTGTCTAAAAGGTTAAAAGGTTGTCTAACATACCTGCCTACAAGTTTGCTTTTTAATCTATTGTGATCATATTATTTCTTCAGCCTTAAAAACACATACGTGTCTTTGTTCGAAGATGATAACACTGGTGGAAGAACTATTCAGTTTGCTATTTACCATCTTTTCTGGCTGTTGCACATTGCATTTAACACTTTACTGCTAGAATAAGTTCTACATAAAGGGCCCAGTCAGATAGGCCTAAGCCAAGCAGAAGTACCATAGTTTTATAAGTTCTCAAGCCAAAGCTGAAAACTGGCTGTCACCTAACAGTGTCTTGCATTGACAAGCATCAGTAACTAGTGCAATGCTACTAGAAAAACATGTTGAACTTCCTACAATGTTTCTTAGTTTTGGGTGCTAGAGCAGTAGTAGAAGTCTAACACCTAGAAAGATGGGGGGGTGATTAAACCAAAACCATCTGCATGGATAGATATTGTACCACCATAGGGAAGAATGTGTTTAGTTTGTTTCTGCAGCCTTTCCATGTTCAACCAAACCATAAAGAGAGGTGCTTCTCAGCAGTGTTTTTTTTTTACTATGAGATTTTAAGTAAAGCTGAAGGTGTGTGTAGTGAAGTTCGGCCCAGTGTGGTATTTAATGTTAGAATGATTAGTGATTAGGAGTAACGGCTTTTCACCTCAGATGCTCATGAGTCCTCAGTGCCTCGATCAGTCCACACAGACACAGATCTCTTTTTAAACATGAAGCTAATCACACTGGCTTCACTGCTCAAGCATCTGTGTGGATACAATCATATACCAATCATATGTTGTGCCTTATTTAATACTGACCCTTAAACATTAAATGTTGCCTTTGTAGAAAATACTAAAAAGTGGAACAAATAACAGCTACAAAAAAATGTGCAGCATCGTCTAACATCACCTTTTACTGGAAATGTAGTTATGGCAACTGGACTTCTTCCCTGTCAGGTATAAAAGTTTCTCTATTCCTCCAAATAGCTTAGTCAGTCAACCTTGTTAAGTTGAAACGTTCAGCGTAGCAAGAAAGAAGTCCAGTAGCCATGACGTTTCCAAAAACATATGCTGGAAATGACATTATACAATTTTTAGATGGCTATTAAAACATGGAGTCTTGTGTTGGAACAAGCAAAAACCCAGAATACTGAATATGAGATATTTCTTTTAGAAGATCAGAAAGTAAACTAATATTAGCCCTTTCACATGTCAGTAGCATCTGCTATTAACCCTCCTAATGAATTGTGCATCTAGATTTACATCTAAATGTTGAAATTATGCATTGAGCAGTTGCATGTGTTATATTTATTGTAGTCTACTGTAACTGTAGTAAAGCTACAGTATGTGAGTTACTTTTGTACAAATATGTGCAGAAAATTGTCCTAATGGGGGGAGGTGTTGAAATGTGTCATTAAAGTCAGGGTCATTGAACAGTGGTGAGGCTCACCCTTCTAACCAATCAGAGGATTCAAATGAGTTGATTACTAAATTGCAGCTGCTTACTTATTGTAATTAGCAGATCAGATTGAGGCTAACGCTAGCTTACATTGCACACAAAAACTCTAAAATAATTGAACAAACAATGATCCAGACTGATTAAGAAGCCACAAAGGTGATGTTAGATGGTGATTCAAGATTCAAAACACTTCATTAATCCCAGAGGGAAATAGTTTTGAACACAATTTTGCCTTTTCTCAGCTTGTGACTGCACACTACGTAACATAGGTGTCGTCTTCTTTCTCCCATGCACCGCGGCAGTTAACAGATGGAGCATGTTAGGGTGGTAGTTACATGAAACGTTTGATGCATACATAACCCAATAGTGTTATCATTTACCTCACATCCTCATCTTGTTTTTGTGCTCCTGGCGTTCAAAAATAATGATGTGCGCGAAGTGTTAAGTCCCCCATTGTCCTTCCTGAATGACAGGATCTGGTGAGACATGAATGGATTTTGTCCGTGTGCGTGAAGTGTAGAGTTGAATGTGTAATGTTTCAAAGCATTTAGGGACGTTTGCTACGTGTATTCGTATCTTGTGAAGGTTTGTGTTTTTGCAAGAGATGTTAGCAAGCCCCTCTCTCCTAGTTATCATAGCACTTTTTGTAAATCGAATGCCTTCTCTTCTCCAATGCTTTTCCTTTTAGTGTAAAACCTTTATTACAAATGTATAGATGATATATTTAGCTCTTCTAGAGAACAATAACATGTACAGTACACACAATATAAAATGTTTTATTTTTACAGGTACAATTTTGACAGTGTTTTTTTCGTATCAAAGTGTCATTTTTGCTTTACTTGCACAAGTGTTCAGTGTATCTCATTGAGGGGGCTTTTTAACAAGTGATGTACCTTTAAATTCAGTTTTCTGTAGGCCTAGATTTTCCAGGCCTTGTTTGACTATTCAACTGCTGGTTTAGGTAAAAGCACAGGCAACAATGAACCTTAAATGGACAGTTATATAGCACTTAAAGATGCCATCTTATTGTTTAATTGGTTCTTAGAAAGACAAACATGTTACTGGTGCAATCTCTCCCAGGGCAGTTTGGATTTTTCTCTTTAATCATCCCTTGAGCTTAGTATAACATTCTTATGACATGATAAAAAATGTGGTTGAAAGCTGAAATCTATTACAAAGGGATATAATGATACAATTATAATTATTAAAGTGAATGTATATACAGTGAAAGTTGAAAGCAAAGCAAAATATATCAGAGAATGTACAATGAGCCTTATTTGAAATCGAATAATCAAATCATGTTTCTAAAGCAAACTTACTGTCCTCGACAAAGAAGTAACCAGAAATTGTCATGTCTATGTGGCGACCAGGAGGCAGGAGATGCTCTCCAGTGAGAGGCACCGACTTTTTTTAGCAATTCATGTCGAAACATCTTTATAAGCTTCAGTGAACTTTATTGAATGTGTATGTACAGTAAGAAACACTGCAATACTGCAATATATTTTGGTACTGGATCAAGCTGCTAACACACTTCTAAAGCTCCTTAAGGTGCTTCAGACCTCTTTTGTAGTTCTTTAAATGTATCATTTGTACAAACAAAGTATCCGGTTGAGCTGAAAGGCCGGCATGTGTGTGCCCAGTTGTTCTATATAGCTACGTATATTTTTTATTGTACTGTGACTTTTGTAGGCTTTTGACAGACCTCCCTCTCCAACCCCACTGCCCCCTCCTGGAATCTGGACACTGAGTGACAGTGGGAGGTTGCTCTGAGTGAAGTCATTCAGCTGAGGTGCAAAGATAGTAGACGCTGACACAGAGAAAGTGATTTGACTGAAAAATGATCATAGACGAACTGCATTCCAGCCATGTTGGTTTTTGTTATTCATTGCATTTCAACAATGCCATCCTGTGACAACAATGGACTCATTGCTAATGCTCAATATTTTACTTTACTTTACAAACTACTGTTGTATTTTTATAAATATAGGCAAAGTATTTCACATAAACATATATATAAGTAAATATATGTGTATATGTTTATAGGTTGTGTAAAAATAAAATTAATGCTGCAGCTTTTATCAGTTTTTTTTTTTTAAACATTGATATCATCCAAAGAGGCAGATTATTTATTGTCTGGCAGAGTAACATGATCTGATTTACATACCTTGCTGCTATGATACAGAAGAGCTGCAGTCGTCAACTCCAGTGTTTTCACACAATGTAATGAAAGTTCAATAAACGTAACCGAGGGATCCAACTGAGTCTGCTTGGTCCATCCTAAGACGGTGTCATCTCTATGATTTATTGTGTAACATAATGTAATGTCATATAAAAAAAAAAAACATAGGAGCTGTCGTCTTCAAACCCAACGGTGAGCAGTTCATTTCCAAGTGCCTGCGAGTCCCAAGACACTGATGATCTGACCTGAGCCTCCAAGGGGAAGCATGTCCACAAAGAATCTGTGTGGGTCTTAATAATGTATAATTTAATGTATTTATTGTTATCATCATTATCATTTAGTATTATTATTGTTAAAAATGTTAAAAGTAAACTCATAAAGTAATTGGGGCGGCTGTGACTCAGGAGGTGGAGCAGTCGCCTGCCAATCGGAAGATCGGTGGTTTGATCCTCCTATAGTAAAGAAATCATCGGGCAACTGAACCCCAAGTTGCCCCGGTTGTGTCAGCTCTCATTAGAAGCAGTGTAAAGTGCTTTAAGTACCAGTCCAGGTAGAAAAGCGCTATATAAGTGCAGACCATTTACCAAGTAGTAAAAAAGTACTCCACTATAAGTACCTAAAATTATTTATTTAATTAAGTACATGCTCTAAATGTTACTTATAGTACACTGTCCATCAATTCAACTGAGTTACTCATAGGGAAAGACACTTTAAACACTTTTGAAGTGAATACTGTTGAAAACCTTTCAGTTTAGTCTATAACATGACATATATGATGTTTCAGGATCAAGCTTCCTGTAGCACGATAACACATGGATACATTATGAGAGCTGAATACCACACTCGAACATTACTCCCCATTACTCACCTGGAGCATTATGGAGGAAAGAGTTTCTGGCTTCTAGGTTTGTTTCCATGTTGTTTTGACCTGCTGCAAATAAGCGTGTCAGCCAGACACAAGACAAACTACTTTTAATCCACTGACATGTTATTTGCTTCCTCCGTGCATCATCCACCACACATGTAATAGTCTAAAGGGTGCAGTGTCCCTTTACTACGGTAACGCATGTTTGTCCACTGCTGCCTAGGTACTGAATGAGTCTGTGTCACAGAAGCCTTTGACACATTAAGATTTTGCAGTTAAATAATTACATGCGGCAACTTGAAGTTTGGCTCCTATGATCGGGAACCTGACAGGAACATACTGTACAGTAGAAAGCTCAGACAGGATGTCAGTCATTAGTTCTGTTCTGCTGTTGGCGTCGTAAATTGATGTAACTGGTTTATTTAATCTATGTGGAATGTTCAACTAACCTAACAATATGGTAAGAGACGTAAATCTATCCTCTTCGCCACTGTTCACAGTAACACAAGCCTGCAGAAGCCAGACTGGAAGGTAAAGTTAGCAAAGCTCTAGTTAAGTGCCTCCGAGTCAAGTTTCATTTGAGTCATGTCGTGTTTTACTTCTGTAGATTAACTGCTGCACTTCTCCCTCCCGCGCTCACACTGTTGTCTCTGTGCCTCTCTCAGCCGTCACCATGTGGAAAAAACTGAATTTAAACACAACTGGCTGCACATCAACCTTTTCATCGTTGAGTCCTGGACACAGCGTTCTGAGAATGAGCCATCACCCTGATCAGTGGTAAGGGTGTCCCACACTGTGTCCTGCTCTGTCCTATGATGACTGTTTAAATGTGAGCATGTGTTACTCCACAGATCCTGCAGTGCTGCAGAAGTCCCAGTGAAGACTGAAACACACACACAGGCTGTGAGCTGTGTAACATGTTCCCTCCCCCCACAGCCTCATGCTGAATCTACTTTGTCAAATGTGTCTGTGCGCACTCTGAAACCTCCACACCGCACAGAGTGGCCCGTGGCTGCTGATGAAGTCGCCAATTAACACATGAATAATAATATCTCGTCTCTTCCTATAAGTGCATGTAAAAGGTGGTTCGTGTTACGCCGTGCTCTCCTACTGTAGGTTGCGTAAACTGAGTTGAACCATCGGGATGAACCCGTTGAACCCAAACAAAGCATTTCCTACTCCACAACACTAAGTGGCGGTGTGGCTGGACGCGCGTGTGTCTGGGCTGAAAAACGCGAGAGGCGCGGAGCTGCCGCTCACTCGGTGGCAGACTTCAGGCTGCGCGCACACACACGCACCACCGCGCACGATGCCTTCGCCGATCCCCGTGACTCGCCTGCTGCCCACAGACCTCTACACGTCTCTGGACATCGGCGCCTGCAGCAGCCCGCTGAGCAGATCCTCCGACGGCTCCACGTTACAAGTTCCCGTGCAGCGGCTCCACGGCAAAGTCGCCACCCGGCTGTGGTCTTCGGTGGTCCTCTGGAAGGAGCTGCGCTCCGTGCAGCCTATCGGCTCCGGAGGATTCGGCTCCGTCTACAGAGCGGACTATCTCGGGGAGAGCGTGGCGCTCAAGAGAGTCAAGAAGTACACCAAGAACAAGCTTGCGTCCCGGCAGAGCTTCTGGGCAGAGCTCAACGCGGCACACCTGCGCCACGCGAACGTCGTGCGCGTCATCGCGGCCACCACCTGCGTGCCCGCGAAGTTTGGAGATGAAAGCAGCATCGGAACCATCCTCATGGAGTTCGTGGGGAGCAGAAATCTGCAGCAGATCATCTACGCATGCGCAGAGCCGCTGGGGCAGAGCAGGTGGCTCAGGTACTCCACGGACATCGCGCAAGGCCTGCGGTTCCTTCACGCCCACCACATCGCGCACCTGGACATCAAACCAGCCAACGTGCTGGTGTCCGGTGAGGACGTCTGCAAAATTGCCGACTTCGGCTGCTCGTTGAAACTTGACAGCAGCTGTGAAGTGAGCGCGGTGAGTCCGCTGCTGAGCCACGTCGGCGGCACGTACACGCACAGAGCCCCGGAGCTCCTGAAGGGCGAAGGGGTGTCGACCAACGCGGATATCTATTCTTTCGGGATCACCTTCTGGCAGCTGATCACCAGAGAGCAGCCATACGTCGGCGACAGGCAGCACGTGCTTTACGCGGTCGTGGCGCACAGTCTGCGGCCGTCAGTGCGCGACCAGGTGTTCGGCACCGAGCTGGGGCGGCTGTGCAGCACTCTTCTAAGCCGGTGTTGGAGCGGAGATCCCTGCAGCAGACCCAGTGCTCAGGAGCTGCTGACACAGCTGGAGCATCTGCGCTCCCAAGATTTGAGCTGATTTTATATCTGACAGCTTCAGGTTTCATACTAGGTTTTAGATGCGTTTTAGTTATGTTGTTTGTTGCAGTGTCACCTTTACAGATGACCAGTTCCTTTATGACCTCCTTCATGACGTATCCAGTTTAAAAAGTTCAAAAAGCGTCCGTGTGCCTTCTTGGATTCGCTGCTCTGAGACATTATGCACTTTTCAGTTCGTCTGGCGCAAAAAGACAAATTAAAGTGTCTCCTGTCCTTATAAACAATAGTTTTCTTTGCATGTTTGTGTCACGTCTGTAAAAACGCGCTAGAACTGAGTAGAATTCAGTGTTACATGTCATATTCACACATAAGATGTCTGAATGCAGGAAGAAATGTTTGAGGCACTTGCTCTTAGTGTCTTGAGGGAAAAACAGATCAGTTATGTTTGTTTTAATGTGTTTAGTTTAACAGTTCAAGATATTAACGTTCCCTTTAAAAACAAATCTTTTAATGTTGTCCTGCACTGTTAGAAGTCATTTAACGTCTGACCAGCCACACTTTGTGAAAAGGTCTTTTGTTTTAGTCATCTTAAATGTCAAAGTTGTTTTGTCATGTTGAAATTGTAATATGAGATTTATGTGTGATGAGTTTTCATTAAAATTATTTTTATAAGTATTTTCTTTCTCACATTGTGCTGACGGTTGTTTTCTTCGGTTGTGTGACTTCTAGACGTGATCATCCAGAAACATGTGGCTCGGGTTCAGACTTATGTGTTGAGCATAATCTATTTAGATATATAAAATCAATACGTTTAGATAATTCCTCCAACTAGTCATATACACGTTCTTCCTCAAACTAGAACCATAAAGCAAGTTAAAAACAGTGGTGCTGGAAGGAAAACCTTTTTTATCACACCTCACATCAAGAGTAAACCATTGAAAGGGTTGCAGCATTGCTGGAGACCGTGTGGGCACGTGGACGCTAATCACGCCCATATGTTTTGGTCTTGTACAAAACTTTCTTTCCAGATCCCCAGGGATCCCAGGTATATGCTCCTGGGGATGATTCCTGTAATGATTTATCAAACTGAGGACAAATATTTATTCAGAATCATGACTCTTGCTCATGTAAAGAGACAATCGCGAGGAACTGGCTCAAATGCAAACCCCCAAGTCAGGACCAGTGGCAAGACATCGAGGAAATTCACTCAATGGAAAGATCGACTTATTCACTCAGGTCCAAAGCAGGGACCCACGCGCGGTTATGGGCTAAATGGTATACTTTGTGGATGAAGGCTGGGTCAGGCCTTGAGAAGTCAAGAGGCTAACCCAACGACACAATGAAAGTGGCAGAGCCCACTTTTGTTTTGTTTTATTCATGTTTTTGTATTTGTTTGTAACTAACAGCAGAAAAATAATGTTAAAAAAAAAAACAAAACAGTGGTGCTGCCCTTTAATAATCGGAAAGTGTCCCATTATGTGTACAACGGTTTCACAAACTATATGTAGCCGGCAGAAGTGGAGAAAGGCTCACTGCCTCCAGTGTTCGCTCTCTGACAACAGAGGTCACTGCTGCTCCACAAACCATAGAACTACATGCTCTGTGCTCACACACAGGACAGGGACCTGCTAGTGGAAGGCGATGCTTCGAGGTCAAAGTATCATGTGGTGAACGGGAGGCGTTTGAACAGCACCCTTCTCTCTGCCGCAACATGTACAGGGTCCAGCTCCACAGTCAGCACAGCGCTAGCTGTTTTAATTCATTGACTGTCTGTGTGTCTGCAATCTTCATGTTTCCGAGTGTGTAGTCGAGTGTGTAGGCTTCTAATGAGAGTCTGGATTCTGCTTGAATATATTTTGGACCATTCCTCTTTATAAAACATCTCTAGTTCATTCAGGCCTGATGGCTTCCAAGCTCTCTCTAACTCAAACCACAGATTTTCAATGATATTCAGGTCTGGGGACTGAGATGGTCGTTCCAGAACGTTGTACTTGTTCCTCTGCATGAACGCCTTAGTAGGTTTGGAGCAGTGTTTAGGTCGTTGTCTTGTTGAAAGATCCAGCCCCGACGCAGCTTCAGCTTCGTCACTGGACATCCTGGACATTGGTCTCCAGAATCTGCTAATATTAAGTCCATGCGTCCCTCAACTTTGATCAGATTCCCAGTCCCTGCACTGGCCACACAGCGTGATGGAACCACCACCATGTTTTACTGTAGGTAGCAGGTGCTTTTCTTGGAATGCTGTGTTCTTCTTGCTCCATGCATAACGCCCCTTGTTATGTCCAAATAACTACATTTTAGTGTAATCAGTCCACAGCTCTTTATTCCAAAATTAACCTGGCTTGTCCAAATGTGCTTTAGCATACCTCTGTTTGTGCTGTGGGTGGAGAAAAGGCTTCCTCTGTCCCCGGATAGTTGAACGATGCACAGTGACTCCGTCTGCAGCAAGATGATTTTGTAGGTCTTTGGTGCTGGTCTGTGGGTTGACTCTGACTGTTCTCACCAGTCGTCACTTCTCTTTATCCAAGATTTTTCTTGGTCTTCCACTTCAAGTCTTAATTCGAACTGTGCCCGTGGTCTTCCATTTCCTCCTTATGATCCTAACTGTGGAAACAGACAGCTGAAATGTCTCAGCTTTCTGTATCCTTCCCCTAAACCATGATGGTGAACAATCTTTGTTTTCCAGTCATTTAAGAGTTGTCTGTGGGATCCTGTCTTATCACCTGCCTTCATATAAATCCTCCTCTGTTGGTAATCTCAAGAAACATTGTAATTAATTTTCAGCTGATCTCTTCTTTGTAGCCATGCAAAGAGGAAAGAATGTGACATGACTGAGTTCACTGGTCCGTTGAGCTTTTAAATGAATATCTAACCAGAGCACTTTATACATATTTAATAGTCAACAAATAAACCAATTTAATGGCACACATACAGTACATACATTTTATTTATGCTGTACATTTACAGCCAGAAAATTTCCATAGATAAATATAATGTGACTGACAAACAGATTTTGCTGTAGCTTATGATATGACACCAGCAACTCGAGCTGTACTGCATTCAATAAAAGTATCACAATTAAAATGAAATCCATAATCAGACTGTTAAGAGCACAACAGACAGACACACTGTTCACTGGCACAGTAACACAGACCAACACAAGATGTGCTGGGATTTTGTTCATTACAGTGAAATAGACCTCAGAACATCTAAGTTTGAGTGGGACACTGAACCATTTCAAGCACTGGAGGAGACACTACAGCAGCACTGGCAACATGTTCCACCATGTTTAATACACAAGTTTCTTCTGTGTCATTTGCTGTGGGCTGCATTAATAAAAACACTACTGAATAGTCAGCCATCACATGTGCTACAGTACGTCAGTGCTGCGCTTGACTTCCTGTCGTCTTCTCGTCAGGTCATCTCTGTTGAGATCTCTTAAAGCCACACAACAGTGATTATCCAACTGTTTTCTGAGTAGAACTAGTCTAATTAGCTTTCCTCATAAAATTGGTGGAGTCATGCGTGTCGGTCATTACTTTAAAGGGTTTAAAATAATGAACGACAAGTATAAGGTTACATTTCAGTGTGATGCCAGGACAAAGGGACTGGAACAAACTAGTAGTGTAGTCATACAAAGTCAGTAGTCATTGTACTTACAGCAAATACGTACAGAGTACATATACATGTCAGGAAAATACACAGTTACAGTACAAATGAATAATATGCCCTTTCAATGAGAACCACATTAGGAAATTGTGTTCACTTGCAACTATAGTAGAATAGCGGCTGATCACATGATGGTGACTCTCTCTGGGGAAACGTGGGCAGCCGAGCCCACCGGCTCCAGGCGCTGGCATCGGTACTGACTGCAGTCCTGGCCCCGGCGGATTCGGTGGAGTTTGCGGGCAACACAAGGGAGCAGCATCAGCACCTTTCCCAGTATGACGCACACCGGTAGGGCCAGGGCCACCATGAAGCTGGGCGGCAGATAGAAACGGTAGGCCTCTTCCTCAAAGGCTCGTTTCCAGCCGAACAGCAGGCCGTGGAAGGTGGCAATGAGCAGGGCGATGTATCCCAGAGTGGACTGCAGGAAAAATCACACACAGAGAAGCGACTGATGTGATCATACGAGGAGAACAAAGCCACAGACGCCTGATGTACAAGACTCACGTCTCAGCAAAGAGACACAGACTTTATTCATTTATGTTTTCTGTGCTTAATCTTGTAAGTATGTGAGCCTATGCTGAGCTGTCTCCATGCAGTTGGATGTGGATGTGTTTCCTTATTTATTACTGGCGACTGTCAAACTGAATTGCCCACCATGGGTCAGAGCTCAGATCCTTTTGCTATTGTCACTGTTGCCTAACTCAACAACTAATCGCATGTCACTCATGAGAAATTCTTCTGAGTACCTGGATGAAACTGAACTCCCTCCAGTTGAGCATGCTGTGGACAGAGGGGACAGAGGTGATAGCCAAGAGCGACAGGAGCCCGAGACTCATGATGCCGAAGGAAACGTACATCTCCACCCTCCACACCTCCTCCTCATTCCACGCACTCTCCACGTTAGCGTGCACCTGCCGACACAGAGGGTGGGACCCACGTGTGGTAGTTAGTGACATGTTGAGTATGCGGTAGTCTGTGATTCAGATTCCATTACAGGAATATAATCTATATAATCTACTCCGAACCCTAAACACCCATGTGATTAATAGTTCTGCTTGTCTTACTTTATGAAAGACAGAAACCAATCACGTCCTCACTTTGTGTGCTGAGAGGTCAAATTAAAGAGCATCAGTGTGAACGCCCTCGTTCTACTGACCTGCTGGTAGGCCGTGTTGAGCAGCAGGTACCTCTCTGACCTCCTCATGGGCAGACACAGGCTGTAGAGAACATGGACCGCAGCCAGGAAGAAGCTGAGGAGGCCCAGCTGCTTCCGGCTCTGCAGCCAGCCCTCCAGCCAGTGTGGGAAATGTCTGTATTTGGTTCCATAGTAGAGCTGGTGTGCGGCTGCCAGCTGGCCTGCGAGGTACACCAGGGCCAGGAGAGTGATGGCAACAGTGGGCAAAGTCCGGTTCACTATCTCTATGGGGATCTTGTAGAAGTCACTCTGCTTGTATTTTACATAGGGGTAGATGATGTCTCGTACAAACGCGTAAGCGAAAAAGAAGATGGAGAGGGCAACGGCCGCGAGGACGGGACCCTTCCAGCCCGGAAACAATTGTACGGGCATGTTTTCAATGTCCCGCGAGGACGACAGGGTGCCCATGTCCACCGGCTGGAAGTTGAGCTGCCGCGCTAACTCCATAATCTGCTGCCGAGCCTCCACCGAGTCACTGCAAATGTACACCTACACAGAGCCAGGATTACAGAGAGGGGGCATTAGACAAATTGAACCACAGTACAGAGGTTCAGTGGTTATGACTTCATTGTTGACATCGTGACATCAACATTCAGGAGGGGGAAAGATTTGTATTGGAAACTTATTCAAAATGTTCATATTACTTCCTAAATGAAAGGTCATGTGGAGAAACGGGCGGTCTGACCGGGTCATGTAGCGTTATAATGCAAACCATGGAGTTATTTCAGGGTTTCTTCTGTAACAGTTCCCTGTAGGAATCCATTTGTTCTGGATATTACAGAAGGCTGTGGCTAAACCATGAGCGAATGAATGAATGAATGTGTCATTAGCCTCTATTTTTCAAAGAATTAAAAACGGAATAAAAAGGTACCTGAGAGCTGGCGTCTTTGGGGCAGCTCTGCTGCATGGCCCAGGCAGAGATGACGTTGAAGCCTTTGACGACGATAGTGTCTGGCAGCAGAGAAGCCAGATACTCAGCATTAGACTCTGGATACTGGTTCACCCTCCTGTTGTTACTCACATCCACCAGGATCTTCCCTGCAGAACAACAAGAACACAAGACAAGCGGGCATCACCCTACGCTATCAAGACAGATCAAGCACTTGAGAGAGTCCTCGTGTGATTACAGTGTGACTGTGAGAAGAAAGTGCCTGGAAATGTGCTGCTAGCTACCTTCAAGGAGATGCTTGAGGTCCCACAGGACAGAGTAGTGCTCACGGCGGATCGCCAGGAACACAATGTAGGCCTTCCCCACAGCATCTTCATGGTGCGTCACATCCACCACATGCGGAAATGACTGGGCTGCCAGTTTGGGATGGCGGCTGCCCACCACCACATGGAAGCCACGGCGCAGCAGGCGGACAGTCAGGCACTTAGAGAAGTCACCCGAGCCCAGGATGGCCACCGTGGGCTGCATGGTGATACAGGGTGCCCCCGAATCTGTAGCTCCAACGCCGTTCTTCACGCCGTTGGGCAGGAAACAGCCCTGGGCGTGGTGGAAGTGGTGGGAGGAGGAAGGTGTGAGGAACACTGGGCTCCTGCTGCTGCCCATCATAGAGATGGAGTCCATGCTTCCTCCCTGTCACTTCTTCTGGGGTTTTCTACTTAAGATGTTTCAGTGGAACTACAAGAAGAGGAGAAGAAGAGGGTTCAGTCAGACTGAACCTAGTGAACTGTTTGGGCACATTGTGAAATTTAATTAATACCTAATGTAGAAAACAACAAAAAAAACACATTCTGACAAAAAGGACATTTTGTCTGGGGAGCTGTTGAGATCGGTTTGAGTCAGGCCGTTAGTGGGTCTGTGTGTGTGAGTCTGTGGGTGCTGAGCGGGTGTGTGTGTGTGCGTCCTTTGCGCATCATCTGCTGCAGCAGCTCGAAAAACGCCGATAACAGGCAACCCGTCCACCTGGAGGACCTGCATCCTCCTTCTGTCTCTGCAGACACCGTGTTCTGATGAAGGACACGAGCGTGTGTGTGTGTGTGTGTGTGTGTGTACCGGCACACTGTGTGCACTGGTCTGCGTGCACCTGTAGCACGGCCGCAGCTGCACTAAAACCCACTGGAAGCTGAAGACAACACGCTGACACACGCTGAACGGCTCCAGCGTGAACGTGTGTGATGTCCACCACACGTCCTGTGCGAGGGTGACGGCTCGGTACCCACCTGTCCTCCATGTGGATGCTGCTGCTGATGCTGAGACGCAGACCAGCTGCTAGCTGCCCATAATGATCCTGATGATGGCCAACATCCGCTCTGTGAGCGCATGCTGCGTTCACGCGCTGTCGGATATGCTACACTTCTCCCTGAAAATACGTATGTAGATTGTGTTTTGATGCGCTAAATCTCGTTTTAAATTAACGAATCGTGTTGAAATACAATCAAGAAACATCAGCAGGCAAAGCAAAGTGTATAAACTAAGGCTAAAAATAACCTGAATATTAAGAACAATTCTAATTTAATAAACAAACCATCACCATTCACTTAAAAAGTAAACAATGAATAAAAAAGAAGCTGAGTTTCGCCTTATTAAATGTACATTGGTGGTTTTATTAGATCTAAATAAAATATATTGCAATTAGTATTCAGGTATTGTAAATTCTGAGTCACTGCAAACTAAGAGACCTTATCAGACCAAGGTTTTTAAGAAGATGCTAGAAATTGACCATTTTGTGTATTAGTGTGTGTCTTGTTGTTTTCATACGGATACAGAACAAAGTGAGAGCAATTTATACTTGTGACGAATGTGACAAACACGTAGCACTAAAATAATACACACTGCTGTTTAATGTTTACATATCTCAGAATTTTAGAATTTATTCACACACCACATAAATAGCTAAGATTTGAACTTTTATTAGCTCCATCGTACATAGCTTAAGTCCTTCCGCAACAGGCCTACTCTTTTATTATGTATTAAACTCTAATTAGACCAAACTTTTGCAACATTTGCTTGCAAAAGACAAAAAAGGTTGATGATTTGTATACAGTATGTGAACAATAGCAGCTGAACAGCTGAAAAACAAATACGCTGCACTGCATTAACAAGACGAGACGGTACCTTCCCATAGAGGGCGCTGTTTATTATTGTGTTTAACGTTTAAATACAGAAGAAGAAACGTGGTCCAGCGTTCATAGAATTTGCCCTGAAATGGGTTTTTACAGGCATCTGTTTACAATCCGAGGGACCGTAAATGTGCGTGGTTATTGAGAAGATTTAAAACGTACTAATGGTAAACTGGAACTAAATGTACGTGTGCTTTTTTGGGCAGTTGGTCTGTTTAAAAAAAAATTCATTCGAATAAAATCTGATGAATTAAATTATATGCTGACTCGTGTGGAATAATTTGACTTTTACAGCTTATATTTTTGCGACTAAACTAAAAGTTACTTTTAAGTTTACTTGACTAATATATTTCCTCTTCATTGACAGGAGAAAGCCTACTGCTGAAGGAGAGGGGGACTTGCCTGAAAGTCTGAACACAGGTTACCAACTTTCACACTCGGTGCTAACGTTACACATTAGGCGTGATGTTTCTGATAGGAGCTGCAGTTGGTATTTTACTCATAGGTTTGTTATTTATTATACGGTTATATGTTGTTGTGAAGACTGGACCAAAGTATAAACCTGGAATCAAAGGTCCCATCGCTGTTCTCGTCGTTGCGGGATCAGGTAACATTAACATGCACGAATGTAGCTGCTTTTTGCCCTAAAGCTAAATTGGTCATGTTTATAATGACTTAAACATGAAGCCACGTATTGTACTTTTTACTGGTGCATTGTGTAAATTCTCTTGCGTAATGAAAAACAAGTATAATTTGTTTTCGTCCTTTCCTTTTAACACTAGCCGACTTCCTTAGCTTTCATGCTAACAACACGTATTGTTCTGGACTGTACCAAAATTCCGAAAGTGATGGGGGTGGATTTCTTTTTTGTAACTATTATAATATTTTAACAGAGTGTATTCCACGGGGCCGTGACAAGCTTAAATCAACTCAACAGTTTAATAGTCTTCAAATTATTTTAAATTTTTACTGAAATTGTCATTCTGGACCTGCCCCCAGCATTTGTTTTATAGTGATACTTGTCTAAGTGCTTAGTGTCAGTGTTATTGTCACATTCTGATCTCATGTGCCTATGATGCCTTCTGCAGGTGGTCACACCACAGAGATCCTGCGGCTGATGGAGTGCCTGTCTGCGGCCTATGCCCCTCGACACTATGTCATTGCTGACACAGACAAGATGAGTGAAGAGAAAATATACACCTTTGAAAGCTCCAAGCAACAGTCGGGCTCTAAGTCACAGGTACACTGGTGCACAGCTGTCCAGCGGTTAGATTTGGGTATGAAGAGTGAGGGCATGTCTCTGCTCGTGTGAAGTTGCTGTCTCTTACAATATTTCCAGCAGCATCATGGAACGTGTCAGCCTGTTTGTGTGTGGAGTCTTGTTTGTATGGAGGTTGTGGCTCAAAATGAGTGTGCAGCTGGTACTTGACACTGATGTGATTGGCTGCAGTGTGAGTGTTCCCCAACAGGTGGCGTATGCACACTTCTCATTCTCTCATCATTTCAAGTGCTTGTTCTTGTAGTTAAAACATCATTATAGTCTTTTGAGTTAAAAACATACCAAACTCCTTTCTACTTTATACATATATGAATATCAGTGATGTTGAGAAGAATGTGTTTAGTGAGTGAGTGATTGAGTTATAATTAATGTAACCAGAATGGCCGTGAGCATCACAGGCAAAACTTTATTTGTATACACTGTACTAGTTGGCAAGTAGAAATAGATAGCACAGATAGACACGTAGTTAAGAACATGTCTTTTGTGATGAGTGACCTGGAGCTCTGTTTTTACGTGGTAGTGTAGTTAAAAGTGTAGTGGAAAAAAATCAACACTGACTTGTTCATGTTTCCTCGTTCCACAGTTCACCATCTGCCGGATCCCACGGAGCCGTGAGGTGCATCAGTCTTGGAGTTCCACTGTTGTCAGCACCCTGAACGCCCTGCGGTACTCCCTCCCTCTAGTGTTCAGACTGAGACCTGACATGGTGAGTGGACACAGAGGCTCAAGCAAGTAGGGTCGAAGGGAAGTGACGTGTGACTGGTTGCATTATGGGAAATGTAGGATCCAGTGTTTTTGGGTGCTTTTCCTTAACGGTGATGATACTTTGTATAATCCATCTCTCTTGCGTCACAGTTTTGAGTCTTTATACTGTTATACTAAACTGCTTAAGTCTCTCCAGGAGCACAAACCCATTCACCTTCATCATGCAGTTGCAAAAATACACAAATATTATACGACTACCCTGAAAATTCTTAAACACAAAACACACAGCTCTATCATTTAACTTTAACAAAATCATGCTCGCCACCGCGACCCGATTTCGGATAAGCGGAAGACGATGGATG
>JAUMTR010000012.1:22094979-22121147 GCA_032270685.1 Microctenopoma stevenorrisi
CAGCTCTATCATTTAACTTTAACAAAATCATGCTCGCCACCGCGACCCGATTTCGGATAAGCGGAAGACGATGGATGGATGGAAAATCATGCTCGCTGTGTTACACAACCTCTGTCTCATAAGTGGATTTTTTAAACTATATTCTACATACTTTGAACCAGAAAATGTGTAGTGTAGATTGTAGTTTTTATTCCATTTAAAACAAGAACACTGATGTTAGAGTGAAAATGCCCCATATTACCATAAATATGTGGACATCTCTATCTGCAGAAAACCAGTTTTCATGACACAGTATCTGCCTAACATTATGTATGTAAATGTGCTGTCACCATGTGGGAACAAGCCTGAAAAATGCTGGAACACAGAGCGGCGTGTTGTGTTGTGGGGCTGTGCACCCACCTGTGCTAATGTGTGTTTTGTCGTTTTGTTGCTGCTCGTCTGTAGGTTAACATAGACGGTTATCGGTGCTGCTGTGTGAACGCATGCATCAGAATCACAATGACCTTTTCTTTGATGTCTATTCTTTGGACCTCTGTTAGTGTCCAGATTGTTTGCTGTGGCTCACAGTATGGCACATTTATGGTGTTTGGAGTTTATACCAGTAGTAGAGATGTGTTTACCGACTCCAGAGTCCTGTGTAATATTCGACCTATGTGTTTGTATCTTAATGCACCAAAACCAACAGCTCTTACCCAGCAGTATAGGATCTCTTAAGACTGGTTTGAATTCTCTTTTCCAGTAAGTGTATCTTTATTAGTGTAATATAAATCTATTCACAGCATGTTTATGGATATAGTAACCCAGACTATAGTGTTTTAAAAGACTAATATAACACCGTATAAATTCAATCATACAAAACTTCCATTTCACAGCCAAACAGTCCTTAATGAGTCACAACATTTCCCATAACAGCATCAAGAAATATTAAATGGAGAACGTTGGCTTTCACGGGGTAGAAGATGTAAGACTTCTGACATTTATATAAAGTCTGACACTTTGTTTATGAATGAACACATCTGGATCAGTGCCTCTGGTCTGGCAGCCCCTATGGTTTCCAGGTTCAGCTCTCTTATTACAGGCAAACTGTGCCATTTCCCCAAACGGAGGCAGCCGCCATGCGGTTTTGTCAGATGTGTGTAGTGTTGGTGAAATTATATGATGTGTGTGTTTGTTAAGATCCGGACAAATCATTGAGTTGTAGCTATTTTTTGCTGGCAAAGTTCCTAAAATTAAAAAGCGCTACTTTGACTAAACGTGCCACATTTCTCTCTTTGCAGAGACTAATCTGGTGCAAACTGTGAATAAGGTTCACACTGTATCATTATTTGGTTTAAAGTGAGCCTCACACACAGAAAGTGTCACTGAAACCTTGCACCACCAGCCGTCAGGTATAATAAAGGCAGAAAATGACACATTTATAGGCAAGTGTTTGTGTTGGACAGCTGTGCAAACGAGTCATCGATCGAGACAAAGACCTCAAAGATAGTCTCCTTGTTTGTGGGGATGACACGCTGCAGGCAGCTCACGCGTCAAGCCAGTTTAAGAGACACTACATGCCGTTTGATGATGACACACACTCCGTTTGAAAAAGGCAAATGCTTTAACTATTAGTTTCTTTGGACACAGATAGTATAAACTAAGAATACACAACACATCGACTTTGCTTCTTTCTCTGTGTTATGAAGACAAAATATATATAATGATTAGCTATAATCCAACACTCAGTAGCTGTCAATAGAGATCATTACTAACTTGTATGAATAACTGTGACTTAAAAGCAAAATCATTGTCCGTCTCTGTTGCTACGGATAATCCAAAACCTGTGAATGGTTTTCATTGGTGCGATGTGTTTGTTGGAACGTGAATTAATCATTTATTTACCATTTTCAGTCATGACGTCTTTACGATTTGTGTGAATCTAAATAACTTGCATAATAGAAAACAACAGAAAGGTTTCACTGAAATATCTGCCTGGCAGAACCTTCTGGTTCTCGGTGGCTGGTTGGGAACAAAGGCGGGGACTTAGTGCCAGGGCAGCCATGCCAAGAATGTTCCAGCCAGGCTTATGGCTGCAGCGCGGCTGATGAACAGTCGTGAACCTCCAGCCACTTTCATCACCTTTTATAGAGAGGCTCTAAAAGCAGCAAAGACATCACAAATACACGGGACAAATGTGCCTGCTGCTGTTCTGGTGTGATCTGACCTTTCACTCATACTAATTCACTATTACTATCTCCAGCTTCATCAGCATTTCCACCTATTATTTTCTGTTTTTAAAGGTTTGCTGATGTCAACAGTAAATGCAATCCTAATAATTATATCTTCATTTAAGCTGATTAATGTTATAATAATTGATTAGAGTAAAAGACTGTGATTATTTCAGAGGCTCACACCAGGAAGTTACTCAGTAATCTCGGTTGATCTTCTGCTGTCATGGTGCAGTTTATTTTATTAACTACACAACATTCACCTTAATTCCACAGAGAACTAGCGAGTGGATTCTAAATGTTTGCATCTGCTTCCACATAAACTCTTTGATTTGGTGGGTGTAAAATAACGACTCTAACGGATGGCAGCGAATGCAGAGTGTAGTTTCTCTGTAGCAGCTTGGGTGTCTGTGCTGTGGACCTCAATGATGACTTCTCCAGACTCCAGTGCTGCTCTGTCTGGTTTCCTGTAAACCCACACTCCCTCAGTCTCTTCCAGCCCTGAGGCCACTATTCATCCCAGCCCCCTCCCCCTCTGCCTTTGACTCTCACTAAGCTGCTGCCACTGAGTCACACACATGCACCATTTTCTGCTCACGTCGTCTTTTTAAAGTTCACACTTAGTTTTTCTACACTTTCTTTGTTGAGGGATGTCCAGCTTGAAGCAGGACACACAACCCTCCCAACCCTGAGATGTTGGTGCAGAAAAATTCCCTGTAGCATCCTACCAAGACTTTAAACTTAAAACCCATCATTTAATTTAAAGAGTCATAACAACTCGCATTAAATGATAATATTAATAATTAATACTGTATTAATCCCTTTGGGGAAATTCTTTTGTACAGGCAGCTGCATTTTAGGAACCAAGGGTAGGGGTTCAGTGTCGTCTCTAGGGAGTTTGTAGAGAACTAGCCTACCAGCTGATTCAGGATCACCCCCCCCCCCCCCTAAAAGCTTTAATTAACTGTAAATTAACAAAACTTACATATTTACTGTACATTGAGTTGAGGAAAGTTTATTTGATTCTAATTCCCTGAGTAATAAATCACAGTAAATAGGCAAAATTGCTCCCAAGAGAAACATGAATGTTTCTTCCTTTAGACATGACAGTCCTCAATAGCCCAGTACGTTGCTTTCTCTGAAGTTTAGAAAAAACGTGTGTGTCATTTCCTGGAAATGTGCTCACCCCCCTCCTTCTCTTTGTGTTTGTGTTGTTGTTGTTTCAGGTGCTGTGTAACGGCCCAGGGACCTGCGTTCCCCTCTGCCTGGCTGGACTCCTGCTTGGAATTCTGAGAATGAAGAAAGTCCTGATAGTCTATGTTGAAAGTATTTGCCGGGTACAGACGCTGTCGCTCACAGGCAAGATTTTGTACCCGATATCAGACTACTTCTTTGTACAATGGTCCTCTCTGAGGGACAAGTACCCCAAATCCATTTTCCTTGGAAGAATAGTGTGAAATATCTGTTACATGTGAGATCAAAGAATTCCTCAATGTAGGATTAATTATACTGTAATGTTACAGTGCTCAAAAATAAATGATCTATTTTTTAACGGCTGAGTTATGTTTCTAATTAATCATTTAACAGCTGTATCTGTACCTTGTTTTTCTGTGTTCTGCTAATGAATCTGTTTTAGGCCCAGAAGTAAATGAGACGTGACATGAATATTCAGTGTTTGGATGTGCATAGTTTTTGAGAATTATAGATTCAGCACAGATGTTCTTATTCAAGAAGAGTAACTTCACTGAATCATCACTGATGAAGCCAACTGGTTTAAGAAGTCACACAATTACGTGAATACACTAGACTCAGCACAATACCAATTTCTATCTGTAGTCACAGACATAAAACATACACACAAAGTTCTCCGAGCCACTGTATGTCTTTTTAATGTAATATTTAGACATTACATTCTGTGGTCTTGTCCTAAATTACTGGATGAGAGTATAAAATGTGTTGTTTAAATGTCAGTGACATTTACAGTATTCTGTTTCCTTGTTTGTGTTGTGTTTCCTTTTTCTGGATTGAGGGCTGCACAGAGTCCCCATCTCCATAAACATAACCAAAAGCTTTATTATAAAAAGGTTTGTGTTGCAGAATTAGTCAAATTCTTATTTTGCATCCTTCAAAAATACAAAGTCTATAAAATCACTAAATTCTATCTCTCTGCCTCTTTCTGGAATTATTATTATTATTATTATTATTATTATTCAGCCAAACTCCATTCTCATGTCACTGATATCTGCAGCCTACATGTTAACTATTGAACTCATTAGAATGACCAAGGACAATATGATCAGATTTAGCAAACAGTAAAGTGGTTTAAGGGAGAGGAACAAAAGGAGTTTAAAAGTCACAGCTTGAGCTTAATTATTGGAAGTGCATTCAGGTTGTCTTGAACGATTAGTATCGACAATACTCTTACTTTACATATTTGAACTGATTTTCAAGTTCAGCGAGTGTTGAACGCAGCATCAGGAGGGGGCGTGGTCAGAGACAAACCGCCTGCTCTGATTGGCTGTTGTGGCCGCGTCAATCATTTGAGTTTTTTTTTCTTTTTCTTTTTTCCCTCCTGTCCCGCAGACACCAGAGTGTCGCTCCTGTTCATTGTGCAGCTCCTCGGACTACTTTCCTGCTGCTCGGGGTGTTTTTAGGGAGCGAAGCTGTTTGATAGGACCTTCCCTCAGCGCACTCTGTGCTACTCTGTAGCTCAAGATATTATTGTGGGGTTTCACGCCGAACAAAGAAAATGACTCATTTTAATAAGGGTCCAGCCTACGGATTATCTGCAGAAGTGAGGAGCAAAGTAAGTTTTCATCCTTTTGTCTCAGACTGAAAGAAAATAGCAAACAAAGGTTTAGCTAACGAACTTGTGTCGGTGCCCGTTACCTCTGGTTTTTTATGCCTCATTGAGAAAACACCGAGGTCGTTCAGCTTGTTTGTAGCAGAGTTGGTCTAAATCTTTCCGAAGTTTCCCGAACGTCGTGAGCCTCGACTCGGCGCTAACGTTACGTAAAATAAACAATAAAAACGAGCCTGTGACATTTTCATTCCCCAGTCTCTGTCTTTAGATTCACACAAGAGAGAGAAACGTGAATCACACGTAAAACATAAGTATTACGGCCTACTCGACTGATGTGGCTTGTGACAAATTAAAGGTTAACAGAAGTTGTTGAAGGCATATTAAAAGTCGATATCTTGAATATAAACCAGATTTGAAGTGGATATACCAGAAATTAGACCACAGTGATGTGAAACTAAAGTAGCTTCTGTTCTTCACTGTTTCTGGAGCGAATCAGAACAGCATATTTGAAACTATTTCTGAGTCTATTTTCATTATAAGGTGCACAGTGTATATTTATATTTGTATTGTGAAGCCTATGCGTCTTGCATGTAATAAAAAAAAAATCCAAGATCCAGCCTCCTGTCTGTGGAAGGACCCTGACCCCAGCTGGGGCTGTTTCCTGCAAGATGGATATGTTTCTCTATTGATCCACTGAGTCTGTTGTCTGTGTTTGGATCTAATGTGTTATAATCAGATTGCCACGTAGCGTTAATGTGATTACCAGAGCTCTCCTGTATTAAAATAATCACTAAGGCAAGTCGGCACAGTGCCCAGTCTGCAAGACTGTGTCAGGTTTCATGAGTTAAAATAAGGAAGCATAAATGAAAGGTGTCGGTCGGGGTAATTATACACAGATGAACAGTGTTGGGGTTGCATGTCTGAAGGATGACATCATCCGAAGCAGTTGCACTGCGCAGGCACAGCTTCTCCATCAAGTTTGAACCATCCTCACTGAGGCTCAGAGGGCATCTTGTGCACCCTTGATGTACTTTATACACAGTACACCTTATCTGCTTTTATCTGTGCTTACCATTTTAGTTAAGCTGACTTTTTTAGTCACTCTAACCATAGATAATGGGCAGATCTATTAGTTGTGTTTTATATGTTTACCCCGAGCTGTAGTTGCAGTCTGTTGCCATACAAATAGTGGAACATTGGCTGAATGTAGCTCCAGTTTGTTCCTGGCATACAGATATCCTAGTATCAGTAGTTGTTCAGACAGTGTCACAGTGCCTGAAAATATGCAGTTATGCAAAAGTCCCTGGCACCTCAGGGGCCTCCCAAAATGATGCATCCTCATGCATAAAAAAGTCTCTGGTTCAACTACTTTTGCAATGCAGCACTTTGTTGGATCACAAACATACAAGGGTGCATTCTTGGTGGATTACTTTGTTATGTGAACTATATTTCTTTTTATCGGGCCAATGGCGAAACTATTAGTGCCTGGTAAATACGTCACTTCATCTGCATTGTGCAGACTGTGTTTCATTGTCTAACTGGTACAGTACATTAAACAACACCCCTAAACCAACACAGTCTTTGTAACCAAGGACAGATATCTGTGTGAAAACTCTTTGCATTAACAAGCCTAAATGTAAATGTGCTTCATGTGGCTGTTGAAGTTTTTCCTGACTTTCTTTACAGCAGAGACATTAAGTTTGACAGTCTGACTACTAGCTCTATGTTAGAATCAAAGCCACACCCAGCAGCGATCAAACATTCCTCCCCCGCGTTTGGTACAACACTCACCTTAACTTAGGCAACTGTCTGCAGTTCTTCAGAAGTTCTCCTGGGTCCTTCTTTGACCTTCGGGATGAATCGTTGTGCTCCAGGTCAGCCACTTCTAGGAAGGTTCAACGTTGTTTTAAACTTTCTCCATTTTTATATAATGGCTCTCACAGTTTGACAGAGTAGCAAAATCTTAGAAAAAGCTTTTGTAACCATTTGCAGACTGATACATGTTCAGTTACTTTGTTTCTCATTTTTTACAATTTGTTAGATCACATCTTGCTTTTTCAGATATCATCAATTTAAAACTTGCTTTTGTATTATACTTTCTCATCTGTGTAGTTGGGGTTTTTTTCTAGTTAACTGCAGGCTGACATCAGTGGGTTCATCCCTGATTTGCACAAGGCTACATTTAAAAGTAAACCTCTTATGGCATTTTGGGCAAAACCACAAATACAGGCTAGAACAGAAATCGTGATGGAGAGCGATACAGTATAACTGCCTGTGGTTATCCCATTTAACTCTCAAGCATGTGTAAGGTCACTATGGAAAATATTCTCCCCACAGGAAGTGACTCATCTGAACTTTCAGGAGCAGAACTGCCATTTTAAGAAATTAGATCTTCTGTCTCACAACACAGAGATTAGGGATGCTACTGAAAGCAGCCTTGTTTAGTGTGTATATCAAACTTATCTACTTAAAGCTTCATCCAAAGCTTTATAATGTGTTTTTTATTTGAATTGAAGTAGTGTAATCTGTAATCATTACTGATTAAATGTAATGTTACAGATTACATAGCTAACGCTTTTACTTGTTTTTAATTGTGCTGTATAAGATTGCTGGTTTATTAGTCCCTTCATTGGACAGTAAAGTGAGCCTGTGCACAGTGTCCCCAAAATATCCTGATTAGTATCAGGGCTGATCTAGACTTTATTTTTTTATGGATTGATTTCAGCTAATACAAATGTTATGTTCACCTCAGGTTGGTAGTGCTGCTGGTTGCATAAGTGACAGTTTCACTACTAATTATTCGAATGCACCAGACTGAGCCATTCAGATTAGCACAGTGCACAAAGTTGTGAACAGTAACAGATCTGTTACTGAAACTCAGTTTAGAAAGCGTTCATTAGCAGCTTCCCAATATTTAACTGATGCTGTCTGAAGGTCTGATGGGTTTTCTCTGTTCTCGATCAGGCAAAGTTTGTGAGCCTCAAGAAGAGTAACTCAAGAAACTCTAAAATCAGGAACTTCAATATTTCTTGTGAATAAACTTATAAGCTTCAGCCTTTCTATCAATTTATAAAATTAGTTGCTGCTGCTACATAAGCTGTGCCTGCTTTTTTAATGCTGTAAGTGCACAGCAAGCGGCACTGACTCTGACTGCTCATTTACACGTGAAGTAGTGTATGAACTGTCGTCAGCCTAACAGAGCTTGTATGAAGTGAACGTCTATGCTAACACACTGTTGATTCCACACGTTGTTCAGTGAAATGGTTTCTGAAGGTTAATCCCACACGTGGGCCACCTGGAAAGTTTAAATTGTAACCAAGTGCTGTAGGATTTGGAAGTGGAAACGAATCTCTTCCAAGAATTTCAAAACTGGATTATGACACAGAAATGTTGAAAGAGTCCCTCAAACTAGCGACTCACTGCTAACCTTTATTATCTTTCTGTAGAAATGATCACAAATAGTCCAGAGCTGGATATATTCACCTGACAGAATTTATTACAACACATTTCTGTTATCCATTTGCAGGCAACAGCAAAGCGTAATAAGTCTTTCCTAGTGTGGTGAAGCCCTCTCCCCTGGTCAGGGGCCCATCTGTGTTGCATTGCATAAAGTGTGATCAGTAGTCCATGCTCTTCTTTGAGCAGCATACATCACATTCCTTAAATTCTCAAGCATAAACCCCTCGATGAGAACCCATCCACTAGGGCTTAAGCCAGCTCCATTTGATTTTTTACTGGCATCGTAGTGTTTTCAAGCCTGCGTAGTAAACATGCGCATCTTGTTCAAATCACACTCCGCTCTCGGTATTCAGATTCAAGAGATGCACGAAACGCAGTATCAAGAAAAAGTGTAGAACTAGTAGTGTAAAAAAAATTGGCCTGCATCCACTACTTTTCCCATGATGCATTATTGGCCTTTTAATTTTACATTTTGGTTGACAAATAGCCACTACACTTCACTCACAGAACAGAATAAAACCCAAAGAATTGTTAAATCAGTTTGACTGAAGAAATCTAAAACCCATTTGTTAGATATAATTTAAAAGAGTTCATTAGCTAACGGTGACTTTGTTCTCTTACATGAACATGAATTTATAAAATGAAGTAATCAGCCTTTTACAATAAGACGATCAAACCCGTTGCAGTCAAGCGCTTGTGTCCATGTTGCCTCTTTCCTTTTTTTCCTTGTTTATCAAGAGGCCACACTTGAGTTGTGGTTGTAGTGTTTGCTTAAACTGTGGCTGGCTGGGCAACAAGAGCACTCTCTCCCATGAATCTTTAAGCTCTTCTGCTCTGCCCACATCTTTTCACCCATGTCATGAACTCTGTGGCGACTGACTCATCAGGCTCTGCCAGTTTGTCTCAGTAGAAGTAACGCGCATTAATGCAGGCTTGCTGAAAAAACACATCAAAACCGACGTGATGCATCATTTGCATCAGGACTTTAGTCTGCTCTTTGTTAATGGTGGAGGTATATCTTGGTGCATTTTAACATTACAGCTTGTACTAATACCTTTTTTCCCTCTTCTCCGTGCCACAACCTGCTGTGTGATGAGGTCCAGTGTAATCGGCACACAACATACAACCGTGATTGAATCCTTCGGTGTCTTTAAAACCCCCATCCTAGAGCATCTGTTTGTTTTCACACCCTATATGTTCAGTCTGCCTGTGGGTGGCCAACTGGCTGTTTGGCTGTATCAAGCAAACAGATTGTGTTTGTGTGCGCAGAGCTGTCGGAGCGGCTGAAGAAACAGATGAAAAGTTCAATAATTCAGACTTCCTGACATAAAATAACTAAGTGTGTGTGATTGTTGGTTATGTTGGAACTTGTCATTGGTTTCCCAATGGATTGATCTTTAAAGCAAATCTGCGTCATTCTGAAATGCAGAGACACACGTAACAGGCTACGTACTGTACTGTACTTACTTACTTCATCTCATGTCAACCACTGGCCACATGGAGAGTGTGAGTACTCACTGATGACCAGATCACTCTGACTGCTTCACCTCTTCTCCCTCTTTTAGCTTAAGTTGCAGTCAGCTTATCATTAATTGTTCCCTTTCTTTCATAGAACCTGGTGTAGAGATTTGATTTTGATCTTGATTGTTATGATTTATTTAACCAGTAACTTGTTCAGTACTGTATTATGTTGCTCCTGTAACATCTAGACTTATGAAACAAGCTGCTAGATTACCGTCTGTGACATACACAGCCACTGTGGACGTTCCATGCGAGCACACATTTTTTGGGGGGGGCTGCGCAACCTCACCGATTTTGACTTTTACAGACATTTACCTCAGGAGACATGCAGAGGCCTGTATGTCGGATGGTCAAATGGCATCTCTTGTTTAGATGTCCACTCCCACTAACGGGAAGTCCAGTTTTCATTTCCCATGTAACGCACTGACACCAGAGTTCTGTTGTGTATCGTGCGTGCTGCCCTTTGATTGCTCTCGCTGTACTGTCAGTGAAAGGTTTCCAAATTTAAACTGACAGGAAATCTTCTCTTCCTGAAACTATTGTTCAGCCCCAGAAGGATAAGCAACGCTGATGTAATGTTGTATTGTGCCTCTTGCTGTGATTGGTGGGGCTGGTGTATGTGGAATAGCTATTCTGTTGGACTTGGATCACTTTGTTATTCTAGTATCACTAGCTTGTTCCACTGTAGCCTTAACAAAAGTGATGTGCATGAAATACGCATCTGACATTGATGTTCCCCACAGGATGAAGGAATGTTTGGCTGGATAGTCTTACATTTCCTTCTGGCCAAATGTATCTCCAGTGCACAGGAAAGGCCTAAATGGACGGGCTAGATTGCTAGGGCATTAGCATATACTGTATGCACACCAGGAGATATACTATTTCACAGCATGTCTACATTAAATTTGTCAGGCATTTCAGACCCCCCACACACACACACACACACACACACACAAACAGATAAGCAAGTTGTATATTAATGGGTGCTCAGGTGTATAATGTGAGAAACACCAATATTTTATCATCATACTCGGTGTTTCAGTGAACTTTACAATTAGCCTAATGTACGATGGACAACCTGTAACTGAATACTTCACTTTACTTTACTTGGCAGACGCTGTTACCCAAAGCGTCTTAGCAGAGCTAGCGCTGAGTGTCTTGCTCAAGGACACACCTGGTATGGGCTAGAAGCTTGAGCTGGGGTTCGACGCATAACCTGTCACAGTGCAGTCTTGGTAGCTTTCACCGAACGTTTTGGTTTTTATTTCTGTGCTGCCTTCAGTGAATGCTTTTGGATACTGGGATTTGTAATGGGATGAAATTAGGAGGGGGGTTGCCTGTTTTTCACTTCCAGCAGTCTCCGATGGTAACCTTCCAGATTTTCGCCTCAGACTCTGAATTTAATGGCTCCATCAAGAGAATTAGATCTATTTTTCCAATGAGTTCTTGGCAGTGCTTGTCTAAAGTAACTACTAGTGGAAAAGAGAGAAACATTCCTTCCTTCTAACTGTCCAAGCTCTTTGGCCTCTCTGTGGGGTGTCTGTGTTGTCAGACTCCACGGACACAAAATGGCTCACATTAATTCCTGAATGACGCAACTTCCACCCCTGACACCGTGACCAGAGAAGAGCTAACCTTTGACTGTAACCTTCCACTGAGTCACAGTTTGGAACTTAACATGCTCTTTGGCTTTTGGAGAGAACAGATATTATTATTTGTCTCCTCTACATGAAGCCAAATGTTTGACTGTGCATTTAGTGAAAAAAAGAATGGCAAACACGAAGCTGAATTTGTTCTGGTTTGTTGGTCAGGCATTTGAAGATATTTGAAGTTGCCTTGGGCAGTAATAATAATGAAATGTTTAGTTATAACCCTGATTTTTGATCCAGTTCTGACTGTAGTAACTATGTCTACAGTGCCCGTAAGTCTGCCCTGCGATATAGAAAACTATAAAATTAGATGTGTACTCTGTTGTTTGCCCAGGTGACATTTGCTTTTGCAGTAGCTGGTGATAAAGCTGTGGTATGTCAACAATGTAGCAGGGCAAAACAAAGTTTTTATCTTGTGTCCACAACAGAGTTTAGAAACTACATTGTTTTCACATTTAGCCTGTGCCTTGATAATAAAGTCACAGTCATACTGAGGAGTAATGGAGGGGGGGGGGGGGGTATCATAAAATAGCTATTATCTTCTGCTTTTGGTCTTTGTTCTATATTACCATGTACATTTTAGAGTGATCATCATCATAAACTACACCAGTGAACAGTGTTTAGTGCAGGAAACACATCACCTTGTATTTTTTTGGTTTTCAGCAATATCCTCTGAGAATATTTACTAATTTTACTCTTGATGGACATCAGAGATAGTAAGATGTGGAGAATATAGGAAAGCCACT
The DNA here is from genome assembly GCA_032270685.1 of Microctenopoma stevenorrisi. NCBI lineage: Eukaryota > Metazoa > Chordata > Actinopteri > Anabantiformes > Anabantidae > Microctenopoma > Microctenopoma stevenorrisi. Next base: position 22,107,365 of record JAUMTR010000012.1, read on the forward strand.
GTATCTGTGCGCCTTTTTATTTTGGGTATGACACAGAACGTTTTTAATTGTTGCTTTTTTCACTGAAATTTTGGTTGTTTGCTGTCAAGAATAATAAAGTAACTTAATTATCTGACTGCAGTGTCCCAGCCCGACTATAAAAGTTATATTTACATCTCCCTTCACTGAGCGTCCTGACATCACATAGATGCATTATTCCTGACATTTCTTTGACCGAATGACTGATCAATTTACAACAATTTAAAATGGATTTTATTGTTTGCATGTCACTTTCAGAGCTACCGTTCATTAACTAAGTCTAAGAAGCACATATCCTATCCTACCATGTCTAACATGATGAGCTCTGCTTTGCTGAGTAACTCCACAAGAATTCTAATAAACGACACCAGAGCATGGGACTTTACCAAGAAAACAACATTGTGATGAACTGACAGCATGTACTGTATGTGCAGGCCTGTCCATAGGAAAGCACAGTGAACTGTTTTGAGACGGACAACAGATGGTTTCTCTTTCTCTGATTGTACTGACTATAAACTGAAGCTCTCTCTGTCCTATGGATGAGCAAAGTGTCTGGGGGATGTTTACACAGAGTCAGGGAACACTAAAGGGCTGTTTACACTGTCTCGAGAGCTAATGGGGGAGGAAAGGTACAGAAAGGTTGCCTGGATAGTTTTACATTAACAAAGTGTCGGGTACAGTGCTGAGAAAAAGGGTTGTTTGGGGGGGATTTGTCATATTTAAATGATTCCATCTTACAAACTTTAACATTATACAAAGGTAATCTGGATATATGCAAAATGTTCTTTAAATAACGATATTCTGTGAAAAACTAATTGGAATCTGAGGAGTGTTTGTGTTGATACCTACACAAAAGTATCAGAATGCCAACTACTTTACTTTGCTTGGCAGACGCTTTTATCCAAAGCGACTTACAAGGTGCTAGCGCCGGGTGTCTGGCTCAAACACAGCATAGTCTGTATCATATGACCCAAGCGAGCAAACATACAGTTAGTGAAAACTCAAACAATCTATAGCTCTATCTATATGGTTTTGGCCTGGAGGCTTTAGCTGTGGAAAAGAAACACAGAACATTTTACTAAATAAACAAGAGCGCCCAGGAAAACAACAACAATAGCTGACGACAGAAACTTGTGAAGCTGTGAAGGAAAATCCATGTAGCAGTGACATTACAACCTCCACGGAGCGGGGATGAAGGTATTACAATCTACCATTCAAAGAAGAGTTTATGAGCAGAAATGCACAGGCCATATCTCAAGCTATAAAAGTAAAAGGTAAAATCCCGGGCGCCCGTAACATTTTCAGAACTTTCTTTTTCTTGTTTCAAACGTGGGGATAAGAGAACCAACTTTAGACACAATCTTCTCAAAGGCTTTCACAGTGATGAAGTAGTAAAGTAAAGATTAACCATTAATTACTGCTTTAACCGACCAGATTCCCTTTAACTGTGGCAGAGGTTTGGAGTTCCTTAGAGTGCTTTCTTTAAATATGTTTCATGTTCAGGACAGTGTTCTTCTTTCCTTTCTGTCACCAGTGTTGAAAAAACCAATTGAATATTTTATGTAACAAAGGTTGATTATAGGTGTTATGAAAGCCTGGGAAGTCGTATGTCATGTTCATTCCATTATTGAAAGTCAACAAGTGCTTTATGAGGCAGAGGACTTATGGATTATGGACTTGTGTCGATAGTGTCGATAAGTGCAATGCCTGGTTCAATGCGGGCAGCTCCCATCATCTCCACCTCTGTCATATCAAAGTTAAAATGGTAAAGTTAGCAGGAGGCTGTGGTTTTCTCCGTTTTGCCAGGTGTACAACTCCCTGCTCTGCTGTGCCCTGAGATGCTCTGCACATCAAATCATTTGTGATTCTCTGATTGGTTAGAGGGGGGAGCCCTGCTCACAATCTTTAAGGAGATGCTATTAGGAGCAAATGTATTTATTTTACTCTCACTAGTTTTTCATATACATTTTTTGTAGTAAATATGTCAGATTGAAAAAACTTAATCAGACTTAATGTGATGTTTTACTCTTTTAGATTGCTCAGAAATATGACCCGCTAAAAGAGGAGGAGCTCCGCTTCTGGATTGAGGAGGTAACAGGAATGTGTATCGGAGAGAACTTCCAGCAAGGCTTGAAGGACGGAGTCATCCTCTGCGAGTAAGTGTTGTGGTGGATTCTTCAGGTATCATCATTCATCCTTCACATGTTCTGAAGCGCTGTTTTCCTTCCTCTCTTAGACTGATAAATAAGCTGCAGCCTGGTTCAGTAAAGAAAATCAACCTTTCACAGCTGAACTGGCACAAGGTATGACCTATTCTGAACTGGAAACTATGTAGGTCTTTGAAATCATCTACTGATGACAAAAGTTCTTTAAACAAAGCAACTCAGAAACCAACATAAAGGGAACATTGAGCTAGTCGGAGCACGTCAGGCTCTGGGATGAAGTGAACTCATTCTTGAAGCTTTCTCTCTCTTCACTAACAGCTTCATTTGTGCTCGTATTCCCTCCTTCCGTTCTTTTTCTGAGTCTCTGTGCCAGCCTTCATCAATCTTTTCTTTTTCTGTTGATTTCTGCAGCTGGAAAACCTTGGGAATTTCATCAAAGCTATCCTGGCCTATGGTCTAAAGCCCAGTGACATCTTTGAGGCAAATGACCTATTTGAAAATGGGAACATGACTCAAGTCCAGACCACACTGCTTGCACTGGCCAGCATGGTGAGTGAACACACATCACAGAGGGTCATTGTTATCTGTGAAACACATTTTCTGTTTTGCAGTACACAAAGCTAATGTCACACCAGTGCTTTGACTAGCATGCCTTCTCTGTTAGGCCAAGACGAAAGGTATGGACACAAAGATTGATATCGGAGTGAAATATGCCGACAAACAAGCTCGACAGTTTGACGATGAGAAGATCAAGGCTGGTCAGTGTGTCATTGGGCTGCAGGTAAATATAATTATGTGGTAAATGAAGACTGAAATCTTTAGGCTGGCGTCACTTGGCCACAGTTTATGTGTAAATCTTTTTAAAGTTCAGGATATAACCAGTTTCACAAATCACATTTTGTCCTTTATGGAAAACACAATTTAAACATTTACAGTGTAGGCTGAAAAAAGTCAACCCCACGGTTAATGACCTCAACAAAGGTTAAGTGAAGTCAGGAGGTAGCAAGTCAGTTAAACAAGACTGTATGTGTTGTGTCGGAGCTATTTTGAAGCAGTTTCTGTTTGCTTCTCACATCATTACCTCCTAAAAAGGGATCTTAGGAGACCTATAACTAAAAATTGTTAGAAAGCTATAAGTCATTAACAGTCCTCTGATAGAGAGAGAGTTAGTCCTAACCCTATTCTCTCCAGAAGTGGAGAGCCAACAAGGCTGTGTGATGCAACAGACCTAAACATCAAAGTAACTGTAATAATTTTCCTTAGATGGGAACAAACAAGTGTGCAAGTCAGGCTGGAATGACTGCTTATGGAACCAGAAGACATCTGTATGACCCAAAGACTCAGACAGACAAACCCTACGACCAGACCACCATCAGCCTGCAGATGGGAACCAACAAAGGAGCCAGCCAGGTTAGGATTCACTCCTCTTTAAATACTCCTCTTAACAAATGTCTTTACAATACCCACCTCCACCTCTACCCCAATACAGTACGGTGTGTGGAGAGTGCCACAATACATTACATATATTTAATGACTATTTAAATGTGTCATTAAATGATTCGGTACTGGAATTAATTTACACATCATTTATTAAATATATAATTTATTAAATATAACATGTATATCATTTTTCTTAGGGTATATATAATTTTTTCATTGTCTCCTTATTTATTTCATGGTCTCTGTTGCTGCACATCATGAAATATAAGAAAGGCGTCCTTTGTGGATTGCAGTCTTGGAGAAAAGTTGATGTTTAAAATCAGTTCTTGTTAGGAACAAAGCAATAATCTATGTTGGTGGTAGAACGCTATTTCCAGCCCTGGTGAGATATGAAGTACAATGCAGGAAGTACAGTTTATGATGACTGCGTGTTTCTTGATTACTTGGACCAGTCCTACTCAAATCAGTGGAAATGTTTAGTCATTTCCACACAAAAATTAGAACAGGAAATGAATGTGACTTTGAAAATGTTCAATATGATCTATATGTTTTACCATTTGATAATTGAAGATTTACCTTCAACCTACAAGTTCTAAAATGACTTCCTAGGGGGTATAATTATGTGACATTATGTTAATCCCTGGTGGAAACCATGGTTACCGTCATTGTATGACGGCATGTAACGTTTTCGCTGCTTTTGGGTTTCTTGCAGGCAGGCATGTTGGCCCCTGGTACTCGCAGAGATATCTTTGACCAGAAGGTGGCGCTGCAGCCGCTGGACAACTCCACCATCTCCCTCCAAATGGGCACCAATAAGGTGGCATCTCAAAGGGGTATGAGTGTGTACGGTCTGGGTCGACAGGTGTACGACCCCAAATACTGCGCCCCTCCAACAGATCCAGTCATTCACACTAACGGCAGCCAAGGAACCGGAACCAATGGCTCCGAGATCAGCGACAGTGACTATCAGGCAGAGTTCCAGGAGGATGAGTACCATGGAGGCTACCATGATGACTACAGCTCCCATTACAACGATCAGGGCATTGACTATTAGTGGGGAACTCCACCTCCAGTGCAGTATTAACAAATGCATTTTATCAGCTACACAACAGAGCAAGTCTTTTGCTGTCCTCAATAGTCTGATTCTATTCTCTTAAAGCATAAAATGAAACATGGCCTTGGGTGCTTTCCTTATTTCACCTAGACTCTTTGATACAAGCAGCAAAGGTCGTCAGAAGTTGTAGTAGCATAGAATAAGACGCAGAGTTTCAGCGATTAAAAATGTATTTTTAAGCTTAAAAACATTATTTTTTAATACTCACTTTTTCAGATCTGTCTTAATAATAGAACACTGAAGTAGTGATTCCTTTCCACTGCATTGCATTCCAATGTTTTTATTTGTGGACGGAAACCTCGTCGTTCCATGTGAAAGGAATTCTTATACATATTCCAAATGGCTGATTTATGCAAGTCCTGCTTCCTCTGCCTGTATTCATACACCCTGCACAGTTTTTGACGCTGGTATTCCTACATGTATTTACCACACGTAATCGATAGTGTTTTTTTTTTTTTTTCAAACAAGCCGCATATAAATCCTGATGGCTGTCGGACAGTGCAGGTAACCTTTCTTTTCAAACTGTTCCTCTTGTTTTTACCAAACTGTATTTATTGCATTGACTCTCATTGCAAAACAGTACACTGTTATATGGTTCATAAAGATGGTATGCTATAAATAAAGTCTTAAGTTCTTCAGTTCTGAAAGCTCGTCTGCACGCAGTTGTTACAAACATTACCTGTCCAGTTGTTCAGAAAGAAGATGCTAAGAATGCTGTAAGAACAATCCCTGCAATATGAAGTGCAGAGATGTAGTTTGGACGGAGGGAATGTTCCACTGGTTAATTAATAACCAGTTAATTAACAACCAGCACTAATGTGGGGGCAGGTAGAAACTGTCAAAACTCCTATTTAACACCGATTGCATAGGGATTTCCAGAAATGACAATGAAATCAAATTTATCACCTGACAAATTTCAGACTAAGTGAACCACAGATATCATATGACGGCTAACTTGATTTAAAAGGGCAATTACATTCAGAGTGAGAAGGGCATAAAGAGTACATCTTGTGATGTTTTTTATTCTTTGACAGCAATTAAAAGATTCTACCAACAAACGTTATGTAACTAAAGCCAGATGTGTCATATTCATCTTCATTTATATTATTAATCCCAAAAAGTACAACAAAAAATGAAATGACAAAAAAGAATGAAGAGAGATAATCAAAGTTATTCATCCCTGTATTATATTACGTATGTGTCACAGCTTGGTTGCTGCACATGGTATATTAAGTTAAATGCCTGCGTTGTAATTACCGAGGATGACGAGCATCGTAAGGATGTTACAATAATACTGTATTATCGCAACATCTGCATCACAACATCTGTAGATACACGAATGTGGAGGAAGATTCTTCCATTTTGTCAGTTTAGTGTCTGCAGGGCTAACTCACTACCACATAAGGCTACAAAACAGCTAAATGTCACTGGAAAACTGCCAATTAAATATTTGCCGCACATAGGTTCTACCCAGCAAACCAATGAATTCACTTCATCTTGATGAGAACTTTTGGAAAGCTGCCGTTTGAAGCTCTCTCCAAGGATTCTGTAGGAATGGGCAAAGGCTGAGCAAGGGAGGAATCAGGTCCAGCGACTCTGCAAAACAAGCACTGCAGCAGGATGCAAGCTTTTCACGCGCTTCAAAGACCAGCTGAGATGGGAAACAGTAAAATGTGTGCATTTGCATTTAAAGGAAGCTGTTCATCACGGGGGAATCCAAAGACTGAGCAGTTCAATTAGACTCACAGTGCATTCCAGACGTCCACAAAGTCAGACGTTCTAACTTTCCTCTAAGAAGAAAATCACTGGAGCAGCCAAGTAGGACACTCAGGTCAGATTTCAGTCCAGAGTTTTCCAGGATGTAGCTACCCTGTCAACATGTCGTCAGCATGGAAACTCACAGTGGAAACTGCGTGTAGAACTATACCAACATGATGAAAACACAGAATACACCTGAGTTTAATTCTCTGTGACACATAAATTGTCTCATAATCCATGAGCATCAATGTTGCCTCAAGAACCACACACCACATTAAAAGAGATGTGGTTTTTCTTTTATCTATGTGAAGTCATATGTCTGCGTCTTTTGTCCCTTCCTTGTTTATTTGTACATCTTTGTGATTGTTTTGCATTTTGTGGTCATTATGTGTCTTTGTGTTTTTTTTTTATGTCCCTTTGTCATTAGTTGCTCTTTAGTTATTCTGGGTCCCTGGTTGTTTTTAGTCTCTTTATGGTGGTTCCATACATAATCCAGTTACATATGGATTCAAGTGAAGCCCACGAGCACTGTAACCCCGTGGGCCTGTCAAGTGTAAGCACGTCTATTGCACAATTTAAATGCATTTACCAAACTTGCATTTACAAGTTGCAGATGGGTGTTAAATGAAAGAAAATAACAAAATACTGTAGTCAAACATCAAGTAAACTGTTGGCCAGGACATTGAAAGAACTTCTACAGGTCTATTGTCCTGGAAGAAAAATATTTTTGGAGAAACTTTTTATCCTCTAGTACTTTCACGCTTTTAAGCCTGTTTACTGTCTAATGAAATCATGACTACAGAGCTGCAGCGAGTGTTTCAGAGATGGTATTGTGAGCAGTGACTCTCCCTGAGGTTAAATTTAGTCGTCTCTCATTGTGATTAGTGGATTAAACAGGCTTGTGTCTGTTCTGTAGTTGAGCACTCTGGGATTTCACAAAGTTGAAGACAAAGAGAGAGCAGCCAATGGGCTTCATGAGAATGCAATGGCATTCATTCAAAGCCCCTCTTAACCCCAAACCCCACCACACACACACACACACACACACACCCTGTTCGCTGCTCAGGAATAATCACTGCTTTGTGCATGCCTGCAGAATTCAGGGTGAAAATGCAAGACTCAATTATAGAGTGAGAGTCCAGAAAAGCATGTTTACCACAGCAAGCAAAGAGGGCCCTTAAAGGGAAGGCATAAAACAAAACCAGTCCTGCAGACACCAAGCCAGCTGTACCCGCCCACGTCACACATGCTGTCAGGGGCCAGAAACGTTTGAGAGAGTCTTTGAGCCAAATATTTAATAAATGATGCACAGCTTTACTTTGCTGGCCCAGTGGCCTGCTACAATAGTTAATACCACCAAAAATAATGAGGTGTGTTTAGGGTTATGGTTATGTGTAGCTAATGGTAGGCGAGCGAACTAGCTGAACTAAAGCATGTCCTGGTTTTTATTTGGATCCTTACAACTGTTTAATCCAGTGTGAAGAATGCTGCCCACACTGCAACCACAGGAGCAGCACAGTCGCCGTCTGAGGCAACTGTCTGAAACACCTGGACATTATTAGGAGGAAGTATAGGTGGAGCTCCTGCGCTCCGCCTCTTGGGCTATAATTCAATGCACCTCTGCTCAGGGACTGTGAAGGGAAGAGGGGGGAAGTGTGCAGTCCTCTGGCAGACACATGGACGACTGGGATGGTGAGAGGATTGGATGTTTTATTTCCTGAAGATGATAGGCTGGTGATCATGCTCAGCTGCGGCCCCTTCAGCTGAGATTGTAGGCTTGGAGGTTAGGTGGGGAGCTCTCAGCTCAATTTCTACGTCAAACTCAGTGGAGGGAAGATTTTGGCATAAAATCACCTTTGAGCACAGCACATGCATGACAGTGGTGTAGAGTATTTGTTATTTCTATATGCTGGGCTGTCAACAGAATGTGTGAATATCACTTCTGTCTTCTTGATTCACTTGATTTCCACTGTAACTTACAGGCTGGTTTGTGGTTCGTAAGACACGCAACCGCATTGGGAAAAGTGTTTATAGTAATTCCATAGGGCCACACTTTGAAGGCAGAGTGAGAAAACGGTCGTCATAAAAACAGGGAAGAAATAAGTCTGTAATTATTGGTGTAGGGCGAAGAGTTCTAAGTACCTTCTCATGCAGCACGCAGCTCATGTTCAGGCCTACTGTAGACATTTAAATTCTACTAGTGGACACATAACAAGCAAGAAGCTAATATAAATGACCTAATTTCAATTCCACATAGTCACACATATTTGTGTGACAACAAAAACCCATTGCCGTCAACATAAGCTCAGCTCAAATCTAGATAAATATAACAGTGGGTTCAGCAGCAGGTCTCCGTTCTCAAAGGCACGATCTGGGATCTTCATTTTTTTCCCTATTGGAATTTAACCAATATGAGGAAGACTGCAGCTCAATGCTTTCAATCTCTAGTGGATCAGGGAAAATAATCTAGACCCAGGAGCTCTGGGATCAACTGGGAAATCCAAAGACATTGTAAAACCCTTACAAAGTGAGGACCAAAGTAAGGACCAGCCTGGATTACCAAGGCCTTCTATGGCAAAAGAGAAGTCTCTGTTTTTTTTTGTTCTTCTACCCAGACATCCTGAATAATGTTTTCAGTCTTTTGGATGGATTCTTACGAAGTTTGCTTCCTTAGACAATATCTCCCTGTGTGGACACAACGTGGACAACGTGGACACGCAACTCCCTGAACATTGATTAATCTTGTGACTAGACCACAACGTAGAACGGTTTACTGAAGATTTATTTCAGTTAATTGTTGACTAATGCAACATATTTCTCTAAAATCTCTATTGTATATAAGACCCCTCAGTTTTACAGGAGTTTATAAGGCTGCATTGTCGCTGGATTTATGAATAAGTAGGAACATCTTTTGGGTGATTCAACTTCTCCACTACTAGAACCGTGTGTCTTCTTCTTCATCTCCTTCTCTCTTCTTTCAGATGTTTTCATGGAGAACTGAGCAGCTGAGTCTGTCGTCAGCCGACTGTTCTGATGCCGTCTACAGTCAGTTGCATAATCCCTGCCTCACACACACGTACACACACACACACACACAATTCTCTTCTTCTCCACATTTAAAGGGAAATCCTATTTCTTTATAGCCCACTGTTACTGTGAGGATAGGGAAAAAAACAAATGTGAGTTTAGATCAGAGTGACTGCATAAGAATTTGAATTGAGTTCCACATACCACTAACATTTTATTTTTGCGCTCATGAGTTGTTCTTAGTTTTTCTGCAGCATCTTTTTTCCTGCAATTGTCATTTTTTAAGAAAAGACAGGACTTTTTCTGAAAAGCAATAAAAACTAAAAGCTGTGATTTGTTAATTTGCTGACAAAAGTAAACAAAATTGTATTTAGTCAATTTATAGTTTGCAGTTTATCTCTTTAACTCTGTTACATCCGCTTTCCTTTTAACAGGATACAATTTTTTTGTTTGATTTACTTTTCTCCTATAAGTTTTTTGTATTTTTGTTTGTTTGATTAAAATAACTGCATACAAATACATATTACATGCTAAAATCTAAAGTGCTAGAATTTTCTTGTTGGTCAGTGAAAACCTTTTCAGGTAAATACTCACAGATTTTGGTTTTTATTTTAGGTACAATAAGAAGTAGTGGTTTGTGCAATTGCACATGTATTTGGATTTGTGTTGTCATGTTTGTGGTGATGTGTGGGTTCGTGTTCATGTAGGATTGCTTTCGAGTCGTTTTTAGCATTTATCAATGTAAAATTAATGACTTTTGCTGATTTCATTTTAGTTTTGTGCTATTTTCAGTCTAAATAATAAATAAAATATATTATTAGAAACACTAGTAACCAGGTTCTCAAAGGCATCACAGATCACATGTGCACATAAGGACAGCGTCTTGTTCATGTATTGGCCTGTGTGTGTGTGGGTGTGTGTGTGGGGGGGGATCAGCTGACAGATTTATTAAATTTGTTAGGCATGTTGCCGTCAACTTAGTTTTGATGATTATTCACCTCACTACACTTAACTGAATTATTTACTTACTTAATTTCTGCTGGTGAGCTTTTTCTCATGGGGATCATTTCTTGGAACTGTTAATCGAACAGGTTTAATAAACAATGTTTACAATTCACATGATTTTACTGACCTACTTTAATACAATTTAATGCAACCATTAGGCAGGTCTCTAGTTCCTCGAACACTCTTTGACATTCTCCAGCCTATTGTGATTTCATTTCATGATAGAATTATCATGTGGATTATATTATACAGGAATCAAAACACCACTTCAGTAGAAGCATGGTGGACTCTGTCTTCTGAGGACAGCACATGCTGTCTGCACTGAATCTGAGAGAAAACGCCAGTCAAAAAAAGAAAAATAAACACATTTGTCTCGTTTCCCTCGAGGTCTACACCTGCATCCCCATCACACTGTGCTTATTTATGGAAATAATGGAGAGTTTCATCTCTAAAGCAGCAGCCACCACAGCTGAGTGCTGAAGTCAAAGCTACAGTAAATTCATACCAATGTTTGTTTGTTTGTTTGCTTGAAAAAGGAGTCAAAGGTTGTGTAAACTTTGTGTGAGCAGGGTTTGGGTTGTCAAGCACCTGCCATTTCTTCTGATTAATCTAAATGCCCCCCTGAATGTAATTAATGTAAATTATGGGTTTTTTCCTGACCTCGCCAGACTAGGACATATATATGGAAGTATACCATAGAATATAAAAAAAATATAGAACTGACATAACACAACTGTCATCTGTAGTTGTGTTATCTGCTTAGTGTATAGAGATGGCAGTGCTTTTTCCGAACTGTCATACAAAACAATAGTGCCATGTAGTGGACATGATAAATTAACATGCTGGTGATACTTTTTACAGCTACCATCTAACCCTTCTGCTCTCTGCATGTGAAAGTAAAGATTATATTTAATGCAGATTTATTAAAACATGTATGAACTTTATTACGCTTTTTATATTCCATGGCAACCCCGGGGCGCACACTGCCTGTTTCTAAATTTGTTACTGTAAAAGACAAAGCATAAACTAATGGTCATATACACCATTGGAAATCTATACAGTTCAGATCAGTGCAGCAGGATGCCTAAAAATCATGAGGAACAATAGTTACTGTTAATATCATACATGAAGGGGCATTTTGTACCTTAGAGACACAAGAAATAATGGTTACTCACCACGACTGCAACTAGATTTGTAAATCTTCCAGGTTCCATTTCGCTGTCAGAGAACCAACAGGTTTGGCGATGACACTGACCTCCAGTGGATATGCTGCAGAAGTTTTTAGGACTTTAAGATGCCAGAAGACTTTCTTTCTTGACTGTCCTTCTTGTTCTTCTGTGGACACACACTTTTCTCTCTCCAATTTTTTAAGTCAGCCCAGTTGCTGAAAAAATGTACAGAAGCTATCTACAGTTGCTTCAGAAAGTGCTCACACCCCTTAACTTTTTGCAATTACTTGTGTTGCATCATATATTGAAATGAATTGTTATTTATGGTCAATCTGCAGTAGCCCATAAAAGAGATATTCCTTTGGCAATTTAATAAAAATAAAGAAGTGAAATCTTTCATTAGAAAACATACTAGATGGACAAACATCAGGCGTTTATAGTTGAGTGGTTAAATGTAAATTAAGGCTTGTTCTGAGTTTGCCAGAATTTCTCTGGGAGCATATTGATCTGATGACAGCATGTGTGTCTGGCTCAAGGACACATTTGGAGTTTTTTGTAAGGTCTTTAACTGTACAAAGTGCCTGGAGCTAATTTCTGTAGTGAATTGGTGCTTTGAATTGAAATGAATTGAATTAAATGAGACATAGAGGACTGGATGTCCTGTAAATTCTACTCCTTAATTCAGAGAAGACTGAAGTTATTTTATTTGGTCCCCAAGTTCTGGGAGACAAGCTATCCAATCAAATTGCCACCTTAGCTGATATTGCACTGGCTTCGAACACTACTGTAAGAATCTTGGTGTTATTTTTGATCAAGATATCTCTTTTAACCATTACATAAAAGAAATCCCCAGATCTTCCACTTTAGGAATATTAGGAGCATCCTGTCTCAGAGTGATGATGAGAAACTAGTCCATGCTTTTGTAACTTGTAGACTGGACTACTGTGATAATATAATATATATATAAAGCACTAAATGATCAGTCCATGATGCTGGTCTACTTGTGGTTCCTAGAGTTTCTAAATGTAGAATGGGAGGCAGAGCATTTAGCTATCAAGCTCCTCTCCTGTGGAACCAGCTTCCAGTTAAAGTTCTGGAGGCAGACACCCTTTAAGATTAGACTTAAAACTTTCATTTTTGATAAATCTTATACTTAGAGATGAATCAGTTGACTCTGAGCCACCTTAGTTAAGCTACTATAGATTTAGTCTGCTGGGAGGACTTTCCTGACACTTTGCTCTCCTTCTTTTCTATCTCTCTCTCTCTCTCTCTCTCTCTCTCTTTCTGTCTCTTACCATGACATCATTACACCTTGTCAACATTGTGACTTGTCTCTCCCCTAGTTGTGCTTTGTCCTTCTGGCTCTCTTTCTCTCTGTACCTTTCTGCAGGTGTCCTCGACCTTGGAGCTGTAGTTGCTGGTCCTACCAACCTGCCCAGTGCTTCGTCTGCTGCTCCTTGTTGTTGTTGTGATCTATGTTACCTGCTGTTCTTTTCTCTCTCCTCTGTCCACTAACCCGGACCGGTCGAGGCAGATGGCCACCCACCCTGAGTCTGGTTCTGCTGGAGGATTCTTTTGTTAGAGGTAGTTTTTCTTCTCCACTGTCACCTAGTGCTGCTAAAAGTGGGACTGTTGGGTTTTCTGCATTATTTTGGTTACATATACTTATATTTTTGCAATTGAATTGAATTGATTTGAATTAAATTTAATTGAATTGTGTTTTCCAGTCTTTGTACAAAGATAATACGATAGCCGTGTCAACTGCTAAGCTCACCACTCTACCACCATTGCTACGATTCAGCTGCCCCAGAATGAAGAGTAGCATCTTGAGTGAATATAAATTTAGGTAGAGTTAAACTAAATTCACTTCAATTCAATTCAATTTTATTTATATAGCGCCATTTTACAACAAAAGTTATCTCAAGACACGTTACAGTGTAAGGTTTAGGACCTTACACATTATATGAATATATACAGAGAAAACCCAACAGTCCCACTTGAGCAACATCTGAGAGGAAAAACTCCCTTTAAGAGGAAGAAACCTCCAGCAGAACCAGACTCAGGGTGGGCGGCCATCTGCCTCGACC
>JAUMTR010000012.1:22123540-22158572 GCA_032270685.1 Microctenopoma stevenorrisi
TCAAAAGAGCTATGACTCTTTGTCAGCCTGGCTACAGTGCTGAAAAGGAACCTGGGGTTGTTCTTATTTGCCTCAATAAACAAATGGAAAGCGTTAAAATAAGAATTAAACGCTGATATGTTTTTCACACCATTTCATTTTACCTTGTTGGGTCAGACATAAAATAATGAGGTGCTCTTTCTGCTATGAGATAATATGAAACTCACAGATTTACTTTTAGAAACAATGTGCATCTGCTTTCTCCAGCAGGCGGCGCTCTCGGGCTGTCATATCTGTATGTGATGCCGAGTCATTCACTTTAAGATTGTATAGACTTGGGGGCATAATCCACTCTCACACTATGAGATGTTTTTAGAAAGGGTGTGGGAGGGGTTGAGCAGAACCTTTTGAACAATCTTTACATAAAAGAAAAAAGAAAGCAGTTTCAGTTTCAGTTATCATAGTCAGCAAAAAACATTAACATTGTCCGCACTGTATTTATTGTTTGATGAAATCACTTTTTCTTTCACACAGCCTGCATCAGAAAATATATTATATCGATGACTAGAACAAAGGCAAAATGTTTCATGCAGTCTTTTATTTATGAACACTCTGCAGTTCTGTACAATAACACACTTGTCTCTATTTAAGACCATTTTCAATGATCATAGCAAATATAGACAAATATTGTGCCTTCAAAAATGGTTCCCTTTCACAATAATCTAAAAATACCTTGTTCTGGTTTAAATCTGCAGCTTAACTTTTGAAAATAAAATATACATTAAATGAAATACAACACTTGTTTATTGAATAGACTATATAGTACCAAGTACAATTATATGCAAATACACCATCTCTCTGTGACTTCTTACGCATTACATGCACAAAAGAAGAGGGGAAATAAAGATGCTGTGCATACAAAAAAGCTGTACATAACTTCTGTATGAAAATAGAAAGTATCAAAGCAAGATGTGCACCAATAGTCTATATTATGTTACAAAGAACTTGCAGTACAAAAAGACCTATGAGAAATGACCAGATAACACATTACCTGGAACATAGAGGTACAAATACTGGGTTGGTAAGAGGGCAAAGACAAAACCTCAGAGCCACTTCCACGTTAGTCTTCAACCAGATCCAACAGGTTCAACTCAAAATACAGCTGGACCAAAGAGTGACAGGGTCAAACAAGCAAACAAGAAGTTGCAGTTTTAGCTTTGAAATTTGGTATTAAACCCAGTGAATGTTGATGTCCAATGCATAGCATAAAGTTTGGTTTGGTATGTTTTCAATTTTATATATTGCTACCCCATAAGTGAAGTGAGTCTAAACCAATTGTCAGTTATGCCCACAACTTATAAAGCACTGATATGTTAATAATAAAATATTAAACATGTCCAGATATTATGATTTGTATTCTAACCTTTATTTTATATACAGCATCAGTATTAAGCATCTTCCGCTTAATATATATTTTTTCTTATTGCCAAAATATCCCCGAATGTATTTTCATTAAAGTAAAATGAATGACTGGTGTTCAGTTTAAAATAGGATTTGTAAACCAACAATACTGAACGTGTTACACAGAAATGAAGTTCTCTACAGAAACAGTGTGTACAAGGCACACTGCGATCAATAGCTACATCAAATCATTTCCTGCAAAAAAGTTCTGAAATCACACACACAAAAAAAGATGTCACGAAGGAAAACTCCATATTTAAATACACACATCTATTAATGCCACAGAATATGGATTTTCTTTTTGAACAGTATGAGGGTTAACACTTAAATCAGACACTCACACATATTGCAATTGCCAATGCTGAGACTGATGACAGGGCGCGAATCCCTCTCGGTGTAATCTCTGAGTATTTAGAGATTATCAGGTGCGCATTAGTAAAATAAAGCCAATAATCTCAGCAGTGCAAATCTAACACTTGTACCAATAGGCAGAGCTTTACACCGTTTACATGTAAAGGAAATCAGCTCTTTGAAATGGAGACTTGCTACTTGAAATGAACGCCCGTATATGACGACTATATTGCTCTTGATTGAAACTATTCAAGGACCACAGTGTTTCTCATTGCAATCCAGGCTCTCTGAGTACATTCTCTATCACACAAGTATAAGAATAAGGAGCACAGGGTTTCATTATTAGTAATACACCCAAAGACTACACTTTCAAAAATCTAGTTATTTCTTAACATAGATAAGAAAATATACATTTCTTCAGCAATTATATGTCTTAAATTGATTTTTTAATATTCTTAATAAAATCTTATAACTCTTTTTTATTTACATTTGGTGTAATACTTGATTGTAATGCAAAACTGTTGCCTTCATGTTGTTTAATTCTATTACATTTCTTTTATTTGAAACACTTTTACATTCATATTTCAACACCCGAGCTTGCAAAGCAGCCGGAGTGCAGACTCGGAATAATGACATGCATTTTTCCAAAAGCAACATAAGACAACTTCAAAAAGAGGAAGTCCACTTGCCTGAGCAAATAAACTTTGAGAGAGTTGGAGAATGTGGAAGGACAAGGATGAGACGGTTGAAAAGGCCTGGAGAACTGGCACCAGCAGTGCCTTTATTTGGCTGATAAAATGCTCTCGCAGCACCAGGACAGTCAGCTCTGTGAGAAGCAATGTGTAACAATATTGGAGCAGCCATGGCTGACTAAGCCATGAGGTGAGATGAAAGCCTTTGTTGTTGAAAAAAGCTGTTAACTTGAGAAAGATAGATTCGTTCAGTGGGGAAGGCAGTGTCAGAGGTTACACTCTCTCCACTCGACTGGGGTCGTAGGAGTCTGATGAGAAAAGAGCGTAAAGAAAAGGTGAACAATGCAACTAAAAACAAGTCACAGCGACTATAGGAACAGATCAACATTTTGAGAAACACGCCATTTTTCTTTCTGTTCTATGGTGGCATTGGGAGGATGAACTCCAATGTCATGTCTGTAGGATTAGAAATCAAATCAAGTTATGCTAATACTGTATTATGGCTCAGCAACAAGTCAGGAACCAATTAGTCTCCAAAAAATATACAACCTACCTTTCAGTAACTATAGTAACGACATAAATAGTATTAGTTTAAACATTGGTGATAACAGGCACCAAGCTTAGCTCTGACTAATAACTACCTCTAAAGCTCGTCACATCTTAACTTACAATAACTTCCATCTAAAACCAAATAAAATGATCCGTCATGATTTTATGTGGGTTTATGTTCCCTCGTAGTTTAAAGCTAAGCTAAACGTGTCCTGTCAGTGACGAGACTGATTTCATCTTTTCGCTTAACTTTAAAAGCATTTTGTCTTGCACACTCAGCAGGTGTAAATGGTTCATATCCAACCATCATACTATGTTGCTGTTTTATTCTGGAAGCATAATACGCACACTATATAGTTTATCTCTTACTGTAATTCCTTCATGCACACCTGAGACAGAGAGAATTTCCTCATCCTCCGTATTTGTGGGGCCACAGGTCCCAGTACTGAAACTGAGTGGCAGAGTAATTTCTCTCTTAGGAACACTGCGAGGTTTTGGAAGCAGAGGAGGCTTTGGGAGCCTGGTACGCTGCTTTGGTTTAGGCAGCTTTTTCTCCCCTGTGCCTTGAGTTGGTTCTGCTCTGCCGCCTTCGTCTGCATTATGATCATCTTTTACCTTCTCCAAATGCTTTTCTTTGTCATCCTCCACAATTTTCAGCTCCACTTCTCCTTCTGTCTCCTCTGTTTTTATGTCAAGATCTGTTTTATTACTCCCTTCATTGTCAGCAGCTAGTGCAATTTCATTATTATCTTTTTCTTCATCTTCTTGGCTTTGTTCTTCTTTGCATATTCCTTCATTCACTTCTTCAGGGGTACAGTCTTCGTCAAGATCTTCCAGCTTGCCTTGTGTTTTAAACATTTTCCCGTGTTCATCTGGGTTTTCCTCTGTCTTTCCACTTTCTTCTTGCATTTTCTGGTCATCTTCTACTTCTTGTTCTTCCTCAACGTGCTTCTTTGCCTCCTGAACCTCACTCTTTTCTCTGTCTGTATTCTTCTCCTCAGAATAAACATCTCCAAATTCTGGATCTTTTAGACTGAGGCGTCTTATTCGTGACACTGAGTCCAGCTCTTTCAGACGTGCCATTCTGTCTGTGGTTGACCAGCCCTGACCAGATGGAGAAACAGAAGAGTTTAGCTTATCTTGCAAGGATTCGATTAGCTTGCATGCCCCGCTTCGCCCCTTTTTCTCTCCGCTGCCCATGCTCAGTGCTAGCTTCTCATCAGGAGTGACAAGCAAGGATAGGGGAAGCTTATTGGGTGGGAACTCAGGCAGGTCTAGTACTACCACTGCCTGAGTCTCGGTTTCCTCTATGTCTTCATCATGGCTGTGGCTCCTGCTTTGCTGTTGTATGTCACCTTCTTCTTGGTCCACACCTAATCCTGTCTCTTTCATCACCTTTATCTCTGTGCCCTGGATAGGCTCCTCTTTCACTTGCTCACACTCTCCTAACACTTGCTGTGTCTCTTCATTTGGACACTGCCGTTTCTCAGAAACAGCGGCGTCCATTTCGTCCTGGTTGTCATTGTGTTGTTTGTCAGCCACACCCAAGGCCTCCACCGGTACAGCTATACCCAGTATCCGTGCTGCCCTCTGCTCAATGGACTCATTTTCAGGGATACCTTTTGCAAATTTGACTTCATACAGGTTGCTGAGATCCTCTGCAGGTAAAGCATTGGCTTTCTCCTGAATCAGTAAGTTCTCTAGATGCTCATCTGCCATTGTGGACTCGTTCCTACAGGTCAGAGGCTCAGAAATAGTGTATCGCTCATCTGCATCATCACCCTCAAACACAAAGGAAACCTCCCTGGTCAGACTTGTGACATGTGGTAGACCTTTCTTCTTGGGTGATCTGCTGCTTTCACTCCTGGTCCTCTGAATGCATAACTTCATCTCACTCCTGTCTGGTGATTTAACTTTTTTCACTTTATCTACCTCAGCTTGAACCTCTTCATTTGAATTGTGCTCAGGGGTACCACTACTTTTAAGTTCTATACCGCTCTCCCACGTGACCTGCACTGACTGACTAAGCTCATTATGATTGAGTGGACATGGAACTGAGAGCGAACGCTGCATGGGCTCCCCAGGACCACCAGGAGTCTCTGTGTATACAGTTAGACCCACATCTCTCAGCAAGGACTCTTGAGGGACTGGGATGTCCTGCCTATACAGTCGGTTTGACTCATTGTGTGGGTGTAGTGAGGACAGGCCATCCTTTCTGGGGGCTGGACTGAGGAGTGCAGATAGCTCATTGGGCAGTGGTATGTTGTTGGCTTGCAGCCTGGAGTAAACACTCCTCATGTCCACTGAGTCTAGATCAGTGGTAAAAGACTTTGATCTGACTTTTATATTTGGGGGGTTTTCTATGTGCACTGGTGGAAGACTGATTGCCTCCCTGCCTGGTTCTGGACCAGAAATGAAATGTATTCCTGATTTAAACCGGTCTAGTCCCTTATTCACCCCATCAGTGTGCTGACCCGCACTGGGTCTCTTGCTGATTGTGTCTTCCATCTCCTTATTAATACTCTCTAGTTCACCAATAGCATCACAGGGTCGTCGGTTCACTGGCTTTAAAAGAAATTGACCAAAGGCTACATGCTCTGCACTCTCGGGGGGACTGGAGTTGCTCTTCCTGGGAGAGGATGGTAGTCGATCTCCCCAATCCCTAGTCTTAGATGGGGGTTGAGCTTGTTGTGAGGGTTCCAGTGATTGCGGCTGCGTTGGACTTGAGCTGAGACGGGAGAAGGCGCTGTTGCTGGATGGATTAAGGTTTTTCTGTCCTGCCATGGGATAGCCATATGAGGAGCTATTGTCTGTTCCCACACAACTGTCGGTAGTGGTGTCTGAGACAGGCTGAACAGGATCTTTTCCACCAGGAGGTGCCTGGGGTTCTGGACTTTTTACTACCGTCAAAGGTGAGCCAGTCTGAGTTTCCTGATTACGGTACTGGTTTCCAGGCCAGGACCCAGCATAGCATAACTCTTTGTCTTCACTGGCTTGCAGAGCCCAGGCATCTATAATCTCCTTCCTTAATGGAGCCCTCTTGTAGTTCCTCATTGAGGATGTGCTGCTGGTGTGAAAGTGGGAGTAGTGGGGTTTGATGGGCATCTCATTTACAGACTTGCTGCGAATGTTTGGGCTTTCTTTCAGGCCTACAGCGAAGGTTTCTGTGTTTGTGACAGTCAGCCCTGGTATTGTCTCATTGTTGTTCTGATCTGCACCTAAGTCTTTGTTAATGTTAGTTGGTGTGTGAACTGGGACAGACACAAGGCAGAAGATGGTCTCACTCACTCTTCTCTTAGTGTTCCTATTGTTTTCTGGACCTGAATCTGGGGCAATTTTTTTTACTTGGGTGATGGTTTCTGCAAAGACCTGGTCAGAGTTGTACCCCTGGCGTGAACAACTCCTTGATAATGGGGTCTGAAATGTTGAAGAGGGAGATGGAGGAGGACGTTGGTTTTTGGAATATCTGTTGCAGTTTTGGTCAGTTGCTGGGAAGTTATCGACAGTCTCTTTGTGCAAATCACTGTGCCACCTGTTATTGTCATTGTTGAAGTTTCTAGAAGATGTCTGGTTAGCATCATCTGCCAATTTGGCAGCAATGAAAGGCCCCAATGGCGGGGGCAAAAAGGCACTGTCGTCGGATGCAGGCTCCGACACGATGACGCTGGGAAGCTCGTTGCGAATGTGGCGGATCTTGTCAGCATCTGTCAGGGAGTTGCCACCCAGGGCTGAGGAAATATGGCGGATACGGGGGTCATCAAAGGGGATATATTGGATCCCTCCACCAGGGTGCTCCTGGGTAGTGTACACGGGGTAAAGCTGTTTCTGGCTGGACATGCACCTGTCTCTCTGGTGATCAGGCCAAGAAACTGCTGGATGTCTGGAAAACCAGTGAGATCCATCTGGGGCCACTTGTATGTGATGGTACACATCACCTCTGTATCTAAAAGTAAAAAGAACACAGCTGCACTTTATCTGAACAATGACTTTAACAAAGCAAAAAATAAGAAAAATTAAGTGACAACTTAGATTAGGTTTGTGTTAGCCAACGTATTTATAGTGTTATAGATTAATGTCTGTATCGCAGTAGTTAAATTATGCTTTGTTACATCTTTACTAAATGGCAAACAAATTATTTAAAATGTCTGTTACAAGCGGCTGTTTCAATTTCTTGACATCAATACATTTCACATATTAAATTGATTTCCCTAAATTAAATTCAGAAAAAAACGTACCTGTATTCAACAGGAATGTCAACATAACCCTGGCGCCCCCCTGCCATTATAGGAGCTCTTTTATATGATGGAGGTGGGATGTATCCTGGAGGTCCAGAGTCCGGTGCAAAATAGTCCAATTGGGGTTCACCGGCCCTTGATATTGGAAGCGGTGTTCTGTCCCTGGCCTGGGGAATGACTGAATCTCTCCCAGACAACACCTCACAGCTTTCCCTGATCTGCTGGTGCATCTCATAGGAGGGCGGTCTGGGGGGCCGGGTGAAGCGGGGCTTTGGTGTCATTGACAGTTGGTTGGCGCTAGCAGGTCTGCCATTCTCTGGCCAGCGAGGGGCCCGGTAAAGGTCATGGTGTGACAGTGGATGGCCATTAACCCGCCTGTACAGATCCTGACCTGCTGAGGGTATTTCCACATATTGCAGGCTATCAGGCTGCAGCATCCTGGGCAGGGACTGGGATTTGGCTTTGGTCCTGGGGTGAACTACCATACCCTCTGGTGTCCTGGCATGGAGCCTCTGCTGCTCCTGTGCCCAGCGCTCACCCTCACTCTGTGAGAGCTGGCGGCCAAAGCTCACGGCTGGACGCCACTCATCTGTCCCAAGGCTCTGGCACTTCCTCTCAGTCACCATCCTCCACTGATGGACAGCAGCCTCTCTCTCTCTAGAGCGGGCATGAGCCTGGGCTTGGGCCTGAACATGGGCCTGGGCCTGGACATTAGCCTGAGCCTGAGCTGCCCATCGTTGCCTCTCCTGTGCAGCCCTCTGACGCTCATCAGCAGACAGCTCTTGGCCTCTTGCTTGTTGAGGCCCCTCCGGCCTGCCATAGCCTCCCTGTCCTCCTCCATGAGGCTCCCTGTAGTCAGCATAATCGAGAAGCACAGAAAAGTCCTGTCCTCTCCTTCTCCAGTAAGACACATCCTTTGACTGTGAATGTGGACCTCTGGTGCCATCACAGAACCTGAAAGAAAACATACACAATTAAAAGCACTGCACTAGTGTGTCAAGAAGCATTCAATAATTGTTGTTCTAGATCCACTAAACGCACAGATTGACCTGGTCTAAAAAGGTACTGAGCAAGTGAACATATACTGCAGAAAAATAATTCAAACATTAACATACAACCTTTCAGAGCCATTAAATGCAAAACATTGTTTTTGGAATTTCATATACTGTTTGCTAAATAATATGTGACATATGTGGCATAATGAACACATTGACACGCTATGGCTGTTATTCCCAGACATCTTCCAAGACAGACAGGAGCCAGTTTTGTCTTTCTATTATGCTGTTCCTAGTTCCTACTCTGAAAACAAGCAGCATATCACAAGCCAGCTCCTACTGTACAGTATCTGTGAGAGAATGTTTGATGGCAGACCTGATGGACTCTGACATGACGCAATGGGTCTCTGCATACAGGCTTACCATTTTAGGCTATTTGTAGATTGACTGACTGCCTGACAACGGAAAGAAGACGCAAGCACATGTGTACACCCCCTAAAGGCCCAGGCCAGTGAGCGTCCTTGACATTTCCAACCATGATCATGACTGGCCAGAGATGTTTGCTGGGGGAAGGGGGGCTTGCTGGGCCAGTTTGTTAAATGTGAGAGCATCTCACGTAAGATGAGTTACCATCATTACTCTAATTTGGTCTAAGGAGCACTGCCTAATTAGAGTGCCAAGTTAGGCCTGTTTCTTATCTAAACTAAAGCTGCCAGGCAAAACGGATTTGGATAAAGGGAAAAAAGAAGGCTGAACAAACAACAGACTAAAATCTCAGAACATATGTCTTAGCAATTCCCATATTCCCACTAGAAAGCTCTGATAGCACTGACAGAGCAGCAACATTAAAATGCAGATTACTCGTCTCAAAGAATAAAAAAGTGAAAAAAAAACAAATACAGTTCAACTGCTGACATTATTCAAGGTCATCTGTCTATTTTCAAATGCTCTGTCACTGGCTGGTGGCTAGAAGGGATTAGAGGGGGGAAAAAAAGCCAGCCAAACAAAATGTAAGAAAAAGTCTAAATTCTGTCAGGCCTGCCTAATCGTGTGGACATGGGAACAGCTGTATTGACTCTGTCTCAGTTACAGCACTTTAACTCCCAGAATTGGTGCAAATAGGTAAACTAAACAATTATGTTTTCAGGAAAAAACAGATTAGCTGCATCCAGGCGCTATCTCTAGAAAGATAACACATTCTAACAGTCCTTACTCAAGAGATTTGCAATTGCATAACTCCAGAGTAGGCTAAATATAGTCTATTCCCCATATACATATTTAAACAATCCTATATGAGTCCTGCATTATTGATGACACATGCATCACAGGATATAAGTTAATAGAATTATTGTGAAACAGTGGAAGCCATTGTATATTGTTTATGTTATGGGAGTATGTTATGTTATTGGGAAGGGGTAATCCTTAAAAACACTCCAACCAGTGTATATAAGACCGGGGTGCACAGGTTTCCCCAAAAGCTGTTTTGATTACAACTCCAAGGTCCTATGTGGCAGATTAAGAATCTAGCACACATTATCCTGCCTCCCCCGCACAAGACTTGATTGAAATGAAGAACAGAAAGATGCACACATGTGGTGCAAAAGAGAGTAGGTGGGAGAGACAGAGCAACAACATTAGGTACATTCATTTTAAGATCTCATGTGAGATTCCTGTGCCAATTACTATTGAAGATTTGTTTAATTTATTTAATCTGCTCCAAAAAAGCACCATAGACAAACCATATTCACGATAGGGCACGCAAAAGGGTTGGTCAGACAGGAGCACATCACTAGCTCAAGGTGCAGTACAGATTATTATCTTACCCACTGTCTGAGGTCAGTGAATCTCCCAAAGAGTGGGCATCAATTTGGCTGCGGTTCTCCCCGTCCCGTCTGGGCTGTGTCCTGTCTCTGGGCTCTGGGTTGTTGTTGTTGGGACAGCTGCTGCTGTATGCCTGGGGTTGCCCGGTTCCACTACCATTTCCACACGATACACGAGGCCCTCTTTCATAGCCATTCACTGTTCGCGGGCCTGCCCTGTTCTCTAGGATCTCGTGGTGTTTGCTGTAGGATGGTGGTGAGCATGAGGGAGCCTGGCAGGACAATGACGTAGAAACTGGGGTAGGGGTGGAGGAGGAGGAAGTGGTATGCTTGGGCAGCTTGTATCCATGAGAGATGAGGAGGTCCTCCACGCTGTACATGGTCGCATTTGTTTACGCTGGTGTTTTCCTTCTTTCCCCTGTCTGCTTTTTTGTTTTTTTTTTAAAGAGGAAAGTAGATCAGTTGTCAAGGCGTCTTAGCTCCCTCTTTACGTGCAGCGGCAGGATCATCAGCACAGCTGCAGAGCTGAGGCCATCACTGGGAAGAAAAACAAAGACAGGCAATGACATGAAGACACGTGAAGAGAATCAAGAAAAAAAGGTGACGGTAAAACCATTATCCCGGCTATGCGTGTCCAAATTCTTTCCTAAGGACATAACCCATGTGGACATGTGAGAGGACAAAATAAAAGCACTAACCCAAATTTTGATCCTCTACCTTAGCAGAAGCCTTTCCCTACCTCTTCTCATCTCAAATTCTCCTAGCAACAGCCTCCGTTCATCTTTCTCGTAGAGCACCAGAACCAAACCCGTCCAGAACTAAACAGGACTGGGAGTAAACAAACACACTCAACCCAACCGTGATAACATGACCATCTGCTGTAAGAACAGATTCAGAAGGCTGGTGGTGCCGCTGCTCCAGTGAAAACACAAAATGACACTGTTTACAGTGGGCTCCCTTCAGACTTACAGTGGCTGTAAGTTGGCTGTTAGCAGCCAACTATTGCTCGTGTTTTGCATAAGTCAGGCAACTAGGGGATTGTGTTCCTCTCCGCTCACCTCCACATTCTCTCTCAACATCTTTTCTAAGGAGTATTTTATGGTTATATTGTAAAAGGATGAAAGCTTTCTTTTTTCCATCATATGCCCTAAATAAATCTCCGGCTTGGATTGGAATTTCAAATCCATCCAAAAAGTATAAAACATACTCCATGCTTTCCTTTCTGCTGAGTAACTGAGTAAATGAAAACAATTCTAACTATTCATGTGTTTTGATTTGTGACTGCCATACCATTTTTGTCAACAGTTCTTGCTTTTCAAATGTGAATTTTGGAGATTTTCTTCATCTTCTAACTAAATATCTTTGGGATGGATAAAACAAGGAATGTGTGAGTGTCACCTCGGGTTCCGGAAACTGCTTTCTGTTCCAAAAATGTCTATGAACATTATTATCAAGGACTTTTGAGGAATTGCATTGATGATACCCAGTGTACATTTGCTTGTGATGTAATGCCCTTGATGAAGTCATATTTGCTGCCTTGTCAACAGGACAGATGCGGCTGTAGCCCACTCATTCAATACTCCCCACTGGAACACACTGCCAACAACCTGGCTGTCCTTAATAAGAAATGGCATTTGAGAACAGCAGTGAGAGACCCACTGCCAAAATCACATACTGTCAGTTTAAAAGCCAATCACACTATGATTGTTTAATGACGGAGCCAAATAGCTTGTTCTCGGATCTGAAAACCACACGGTCAAGCCTATTCAAATGCACATAGATTAGCATTTGTTTAGCATCTTAACATTTGTTCAGCCACGATAGTCCCATGGAGATGAAAAATCCATCTATAAAAGGAGTACCGACTTAGAGGGCACCATCAATACCCCTCTCTCTTTCCTCCTGCTCCCTTGCTTCTCTTCTCCTTGTACCTGAGCCCTAGGACAGCCTACTAGGTGATTAACAGGCTCCAACACTGTGAAATGCCGCTCCCTTTGTATGTCTGGCTCTCTAATACGATTATCTTTTTTCATTTAAAACCTTAAACCTGTTAGTTTTGGAGGATTGACTCTTGGCGCTTTCCCAGTTAATACTTTTGTTGAGTTTAACTCTTTTCACTTATGTTTTGAGTAATCTGCTAAAAGAGAGGCCAGTGGTGATTTCTGTAAGTAAGTTCTTGTGAACAATGTCATTGAAACAAGGGGTTTGGTTTGATTCATTTGCTTCCAAATGAGCATGCAAAGCTGAGGCATACATAACTTTCGCTGACTGCTATTTTGTGAACTTTAGCTGAACTTGGGCTGGGCAACAGCCCAAGGACTATGTTCAATAACTCTCACATTGTCTCTGACATACTGTAAAGGGCCACAAAATGGAATCCAACACATTTATGTGGTCATTTGTCACGTCAGATTTTTCATTGCACCTCACTTGATGGGTCGTCCTCTCAAGTGTAAACATGTCAGTTTTTTAGTTGAAATTCAGAACCACCTCCACATCAGACTTTGAGATCAGTCAGATTGCCGGAGGTTTAATTAAGTGCGTCTTAGGTCAAGGGCTCATTAATATGATAATTTTTTTTTGTTAAAGATTTGTATATAAACTAACTGAACGTCCATATCTAGCTAAATCCTAAATCTGAGTCTAAATGAGGATTATCCAGTAGTGAAAGAGAGGATGCCCTCCTGTAAAGTGACCAGCCCTAAGTCAGACACCTCCTTCAACCCCACCCTCACTCTCTCCTTCCTATGACAAGCTCAGTCTAAATACTCCTAATGCTGTTATGCAATGGAATTACCCATTTTATGTCAAATAAAACCTCTGATTTAAGCAACAGTGTGCAACACAATGATCAGCTTTCATCCCTCTTAACACAACAACATTGTATTTCACTACAATGCCTACTTGTTTGAAAAGGCATTACAGGCGCTTGAATTTGGCAGCTGCATAAAAAGTGCACATCTACTGCATTTTTAATTGCACGGCTAACTCAAAGAGAAATATTAAAAATATACTGTAGGTTATAGGTAACATATGCTGCAGAATCAGATCAAAATAAGTAGAACTATGTGATAGTTGGCACTTCCCTACAGATGACCTTTACACCAGCCCCCTGTTTTCTGTAGTTAGCAACCGTGCACTACTAGTGTACCATGGTTTATGTTCACTACGCAGTCAAAGATTTAAGACCTCCGCTTTCGAGGTCAAGTGAACTCTTGTCAAGGCCATGGCTTGTTTATTGGAATCAGATAAAAAGCATGTTTTAGCTGTGTGGCGGGGGCTCTGCATTTACTGGTGGCTACACCAGAAGCAGGCTGCAGGGGCATGATGGCTTGCAGGTTGACAGTTTGGTGTCAGCTCCTTATTCATTGCCCAGCTGAGATGAGGGCATGGTAGAGAGGTGGGGAGGAAAGAAAGCAGACAGACAGCATGGGTGGCAGACCATGCCAGACAGAGACCTAGATCAGGCCTCAGGGAGGAAAAAACTGCAGTGTAAGAATAGGTTAGTAAATAGTCCAGATTGCATAGGTTACATGCCTGACATGATAAAGGTTACCTGAATAATTCAGACTATATGAATAAACTTTGTAGGTCGTGAACAGCCATGACATTTTATGAAAATTCACTGTATAACAAAAATAACAGAACATTTGTGTCTGCAAAGTGGTCAAAACAAATTGAGTAAGTATGATTAACATTTGGCTGGATAAGGCAGAAATATGTTAAAATAGCACAGCTGTTCTAAAAGTGAAGAACTACAGACAAAAACAAATCTGGATTTAACAGGCTCCAGTGTAAAGGCACCACAACAAAAGAAATTTCAAACACCAGACCATGGAATCAAAAAGACGATAAGCCTGCTTCCTAAAATATTCCAGAGGAGCCACACCTCTCCAACACATTGTTCACAGTCTCCTTGGATCTATAACAACTGACCCAAGTGGGTGTGTACTTGGCTAGATTCTGGCCTGCATCTGTTAGGGCTGTGCACGCACATGGGTTTCTCAGGGATGACAGCCCATCACATTCAGCAAACAGCAACAGTCTGCAGATTGTTTATCTATGTGACATTACTGTGTCCAGTGGACGGGGCCACGTCTCTCTTCCAGAGGAAGTGCGTCGCTGTGAGGACGGAGGAGAGCCGACAGTGTCGCAAATGTTTCCAATCAGGCTCTCTGCGGGCTCCTGTTTGTCCCGAGGAAAGACGTTGGAGCCCTGCTTTCGGCTGGGATAAACAGCCAAACAACCTCAGGACATATTTTACCCACACTGACCTCTAGAAAACACAATGTTCCCCACCTCAGGTAGACTGTAACTCAGCAACATAAAATGTTGGCATATTACCTGGGGAGCTGGCCTCTAGACACTTGTCATCCATCAGAATAAAATCCCACTGGGCTCAGCAGCAATGCAACAAGTTAAGGGCAGTAAGGAATTTCCTGCAGCAATATCCGTGGAACAGGTTTTGCAAGCTAACAAGTGAACATCTGCCTAAATAAGAAGCAACATCAAAGCAATTTCGCCGTCCATTATTAAACTATGCTCATCACCACATTGCAACCCATGTGCTTTCTCTAGCGTCCACACCCTCGTGGTTGAGAGAGCACCAACAAGCGGGGCCAGAGCACCGTGAGTCCAGTTGCTTATTTGGAAAGATTTGGCTGAAAAAACACCCACTTACATTGTTCTGCTGAGCATATCCCATGGCAACAGTTGTTTTGCTTTTATGAATGGCACCTCACAAACAATAGCATGTGGGCTGCTAAGATATCTCCTCTGCATCGTTCCAGTCCAAAACTTATTACAGTCAGACTCCACTGGCAGCGAAATCAAAGGCAAGATGGGATGTTGGGGTAGGAGGAGTGTTTTTATTCCACCATATTCCAAGACATCACAGTCTGCAACACTGTGACGTGGTTCTGGTTGCTTTCAGACTGTCAAGAAGTAGACCAGCCAAACATTTGTCCTCCCAGTTTAATGCAGTGTCGGTGTTTCAATCCAAAGATTATTATTTCAGCAACAACTGGCGTACGCACAAGAACAGCACAGCTAATAGCTCATTAATGCATAAGGCAGAGCTGTTCAGTAAGTAAGACACTGCCAACGTGAGGGTAATTACATCAACGGACTCATTTTCCTTTGCACAGCAAGCTCAGTTCGGCTGAAATGTAGAGATCTGACGATTTTCTTCAACTGAATGCATCCAACCATTTCACATTAATGTGCAGGGAGATACAGGGCTGCACCAACGTCACAACTCATGCCGACATTTGAAACGAAAAAAAAAAAAAGAGTAGTAAAGGACAGGTTATAAAGCACGCTAATGGCACGTCTGCAATACAGTAGGTTTTCCCTGCACTGAACTATTGTGAAGCCACGCTGTATATTAGCCTGCCAAACTGGCTTCATGGTAATTAGTCAAGGTCCGAAGCTTGGTGGAGGTGACAGTGGCATGGCTTATCAGCCAGAAGCACAGTGATCAAAGGGTTAGCATGCTTTGGCTTCCTGCTAATCAGATGTGAACTCTGCATGCGCCTCGCTCTCTGTTGCAGAAGGAAAGGTAATAAGCAATGCGATCCGATGTAAACATGTTTTACAAAGAGACTATGCTCCCAAAAAGACAGCTTCCACACACACACACACACACACACACACAATCACACGATATTTAAAGGCAGATGACAGGATGAGGCAAAAACAGAATCACATTGACAGATAAAATGTGATGCAGATTACAAGTGGGATGAAACAGTTCCTCCCGCACAATGTAACCAAAGTGTGATGATGGATGCCCTGATCACTGTGGAGAGCATTAATTTTCATGTGGTGTCAAGGGTTGTCTCAGGGGCTTAACTGCCGCATTGAGATAAAACTGGCAAACCAACATCACAAAGCATCAAGCAGACGCCATACAACAGACATGCACTGGCATCCAGCCAGGACAGAATGACACAGATACATACACGGAGCGTGCAAACCATTTTCATTTCGTGCTTCGGATTCGCTCTGAGAGGCACACTGGCAGATGTCAGTGGCTTTCACACATTTCTGGCTGGCTTCATCCACCAGCCTCATTCCTCCTGCCTGCGTCACCTCTGCTCTGACATCACATGTGACATCAGGCAGGACCTCTGAGGGGATCCCTGTAGCAGGGCAAACATCAGATGACTTTCAAAGGCTTTAGCTTCAGCTACCCAATGGCAGGAAAACTCATTTTCTTGATGTGCTTGGCCTAGAAATAAAGCGAAAGACTGACAGTCAGAACCAGGACAGCGCTGTCTGCCATCAAACATTCTACAACAGCTAGTGCACAAACACAATTACTTGAAAGGGAAGGCCTAGCCGTAGGAGAACCAGACTGCCTGAAATGCCAGGAAGTTATCCCAGCACTCACTTGTCACGAACCACTCCTGAAAGCTGAACTCACGTGAGTCATTTCAGAGCCGTGGAGGGCCCCTCCAGTTTCGCTGACCAACCCTTTTCCTCCACTGCTGGAAGGAATTAATGAGCTACTTCCCTTCTCAATAAACTGCCCATCCCATCATACTTCACCCCCTCCTCAGGGCATGAAGCGGGGCCTTGTGTTCACACACCATCCCACAGTCTCAAGGATGTGTGAAAGACCTACCACGCAACACACCCACACAACCACCAGATTTTTCTTACCTTGTCTTTCTGAGAAGCCTCATACTAGCTGGTACTGGGGTACGTTGAACAGCATTCTGCCTTGTTAACCTGTCGGTGGCTGGTATCTACAAATCCTGCACTTTTCCGTCTCAAAAACGTCTTCACTGACATTTACTAACAGCGTTCGATGCGAGCTCACTGAGCTATGAAAGGTCTTGGTAAGAGAGAACAGACCGCTCCTGGGCAATGTTAACAAGACTTCCATAAATACTATAAACAACACTACCTAAAATAATCAGACCCGAGGGCATAACAGACCAGGCCAAACCACAGCGACTGGATCAAATCTGCTGGGACTAGATTACTCTACACTGATGAAAACGGCATCTCAGCTCTCTGCAGCAGCATTGTGACAGATACCATTAAGTGGAATGTGAACAGATCAGGTGAAAGCGAGGCTTTGACATCCTTGGCCTCTAGAGGTCCCTAAGCGACAGAGGCAATTTATGTGGAAGACCTTCTAAGATTGAGCATCACAAACACTGACACGATTTGAGGTGTGATGCAGCAAGCGCTTTATGGATGGAGCCTTATAGGCAACCGCGTTAACGTTCAGTGTTCCAGTGCACATAGGAGTCATTTAAGGAAAGTGCAGCTCTGTGCAGTTTGTGTGACTCTAGCTGTGTCCATGAAGCACTGCGTGCAGGGAGGGGGCTGCATGGGTGGGGGTCAAGGAGCAGCCAAACGTCATGCAAACACGCTGCAGGTGTGACAAAGTGACAACACGCAAAACATCAAAGCATCCCAAACTTGGCGCACCGTTTGCGCCTCATGTCCATCGCACGTTTGGTGCCGACGAGCGTTCGCGTCTCACCGCCGAGAGCCACACGTTGCCGCCGGACCTTGAAGGAGCGCCGGGGCCGGGGCGCCGTGTGTCGTGCAGGAGATGATTGACAGGCTTGGCACGGCGCTAGCCCGACCGTCTTCGTCGCAGGTCGCCGCCGCCGCACATTAGCCTAGCCCCGATGCCCCGATGCCCCGATGCTGCGCGCACCTCACAGAAGCCGAGCGCCAAATCCCGTAAAACATCTGCCGGTGTCAGGACCAAGAGCAAAGCTGTTTTTACAGGACTGCAGACGTTACACGGACCCGTAGAGGTCCTTGGTTGAATTCGGCACAGACATGACCTAAAATACAGACAGCATTTCTCTGACAGCTCTGTTTTATAACTCCGGCTGCTTTAATATCGTGCATTATATCGCGCTGTGGATGGAAACCCCCTAAGAAAACGTAAGGCAGAGCAATTCTCCAAGTTAAATAAGTGATATCTGTTTGGAGTTGTGTTGAATGCCACAGAAGACACGCCACAGCCGCAGTGTTTGGCTCAAGTCCTTCACTGGGTGTCCTCGGCCAAAACGCGCCTCGCTCGTGGGCTGGGACACATAAAACTGCGTGAATTAGGACGGAGTTTGGCCTCTCGCACAGCCGAGAGAGCGGCACGGAGCGGGGCTAACGCTAGCCAGGCTAGCTCCATCAGCAAAGCTTTAACCTTCATGTGATAGGAGCGCGTCCGCGGCCAGCGCGCAAGTTAGCGGGGTGAAGGAAAGCAAATAAAACAACACCGCCATCCCCGCTGTCCTTCACCTTCTAACGGCGTGTCCCCGAAAGTGCCACAGTGTTGTCCTAAATCCTCTGCTCCTGCACCGGCAGAGCAGGCGGGGAGCGCCGAGGCAGCTGGCCGGGCTGCAAGTTGTGGGTCCGCTCAGAAATGTTGGGCAGATGCGACCCTCAGCCTCTGTCCGCTCCTCACGGTAGCTGCCGTCCGCGTGTGTCGTGCAAGAAAAGAGAACAAACAACACAACGCAGAGAGGAGGCTCAGGTAAACGCGCGACGCCACTTTTACCTGTGAAATGCGTCGTCGCGTCGCCGCCTAGTCCCCAGCGGTCACTCCTGCCGCTGCTCCGGACGGACTGAGCTGCGATCTGCTGAGGGAACGGCCCCTCTACAGCACAGCACAGCACAGCACAGCAGCGCGCTCAGGAAACATCCCTCCTCTCCAGTCGGGGAGGCAGCTGGATGCTGCTCAGCAATAAGGTCACTTCCCTGTCAGCATTTCGAGGCAGATTTATCCATCTGAAGTGGAATCCCCAGGCTGCCTCGTTTACACGGTGTAATTAGTGTGACACGCAACTAATGCACCGCACAGTAATGTCACGCTGGTAATGTTGATTCCTACAGATGCGTGGAAGCTCAGTTCACCTCAACACATCCCTCCACTGTTTAAAATGTATCCAGCTGTATGTGTGTGTGCATGCAGACTGTTTGCTTGCTGCCAATAAAACTGCTTTCTTTCCGTTGTCCTACACAGACAATTAATCTATACTGGTTTGATCAGACGGTAAATCATTAGCTATAAACAGTTATCATTTCATGAATCTAATTAAGTAACTAATAAGTGTTGTTGTTTGAAAAAACAATCTACAGATT
Source organism: Microctenopoma stevenorrisi (assembly GCA_032270685.1). Lineage (NCBI taxonomy): Eukaryota > Metazoa > Chordata > Actinopteri > Anabantiformes > Anabantidae > Microctenopoma > Microctenopoma stevenorrisi. Next base: position 22,142,737 of record JAUMTR010000012.1, read on the forward strand.
AGTCACAGTGTATGATTTCCTTCAGATGACCACTTTTGAATGGTGGAACTGATTTAGGTATAATATTGTTATTATGAGAAGTTATTGAGAGCCGTAGATCAGACATCAAGTCCATTATTTTGTTTTGGTTTTCTTTTATGGTTTGCCAAAACTAACTGTACGCCCACCTGGCTGCAGATCTTCAGAGCCAAAAGCCGTACTCCTGTTCCACCTCTTAAAAAGAACAGAGAACCCTAAAACCTCCATAATATTGACACAGATGTTGCATATGACTGAGGTCCCCTGAAACCAGGGGAGGGCTTCTGTTAGCCCTGGCTTGTGTATTCCCACTGTGGAAATAATTTCTGTGGACTGCCCAGTGTCTGACGATTGAAATCCATCCCCTAATTTATTTGTAATGGCTGCTTTGGTCGCCCACTTTGCTTGATCACAGCTGTTCCTGTGCTCCTTGGGTAATAGCCTCTGTGCAATAGTGGTCATGTTTACATTTAGTCAGCTTAACTTTGAATTACCTAATCGATTATCTGTTTTCCTGCAAAGCCGACCGTTGTTCCAGTTGCTGACTTTACATATTATGTGGCCAGTAGCATATGTAGAAAAGCCTTCATAATGACTTAATGAAGAACACAGATACTGTATGCACAAGGAAAGGGAGTTAGAACGATGGGTAAGAGATGTGCTGCTGTGGTAAAGCAGGTTGGAAGAGATACACCGTTTAATTTGACCCGTGACTCACCAGCATGTGCTCGGCATCACTGAAGGTCAACACTTCAGTTGCTCCCTGCGTTCACAGACTCCACCCCGACTGTACTGCGCTGCACCCAACAATGTTGCTGTGTCTGTTTTCCATTGTGCCGTACATATGCAGCTCATATGCACTGCTCTGAAAATGTGGTGCAGAGACGCTGAGGTCACCGCTGTGTTCGCCAGTTGTGGTTTTGAGGTTGAGCTCAGTGAGCGGCGCTGTCTGCTGTGGCCTGCTGCAGTTGCCACTCCCCAATTCCCCAGAACCCATGGTGTAACATCTTGACTTCGTAGGTGTGTGTGTGTGTGTGTGGGGGGGGGGGGGGTTAAGCTGATACCTCCATGCTCCATTAGTGCGTGACCATAACCAACCCAGAAGAAAACTCCACCCAATTAATGAATTTTATATTGCACAATACTGCAGATGGTCATATATTTCATAGACATAAATATCTATATCTACATCGAAATATCTATGTAGCCTGGAAAGTTAGTTTAGCTTATCAAGAAATCTGGAAACAGGGGAAATAGCTGCAATAGCCTGGCTTCATTCAGAGATTTACAAATGAATCCACCTATTCGTAAAGGTACACTGGGTCGGCCACAACATTGTCCTGACTGTAACCCCTGAAAAGTCCCTACTTGCTGTTTTCACACTGGCAATAAGCGATGCAGATTTGTTTTATTATCATAAACAGGTGGGGTAGCTCATTCCTCCAGCTCCAGAGTTCCTAGCCAAGCTAATCATCTTGTGACATATGTGGTTCTGATCCTCCTTTTTTAATCTCTGCAAGAAAATGAATAAAGGTATTTCCCAGAATTTCAAATATATTTATTTAATAAGTAAAATAAACTTTAGTAAACTGACTGATAATCTGTTTACTTTAGGAAAACAATTGTAGCCATGTTTTTGAAAACAGCCATCAAAAAGGTATCAAACGTATAGACTTTTGTCTGAGTTTCATTTATTAAAGAAACATTGCTTCTGTTTATACTTTTAGTGCGAGTGACGGTGGACCAAATTCACAAATCTCGTGTTGTTTGCCATCACTTCCATTAAAGGCCAGTAAAAACAAGAGGAATGATTACAGGAAGCAAAAGCTGTTTCAGTGTTCATATGAGCGTCTGACTATTGTTCTAAGCCACACTTAGAAAAGATGTAACCTTACCCTATACTTTTGGTTCCTGCAATACATTTTCCATATTTAAAGGCCTCAGTACAAATTCCTGGCCTTTTCCACAGTGCCATGAACATGAAAATATTAAATCTATTTCACTTCTTAGACCTAATAATAAGTGGTCAGATTTAATGATTCTGAGCTCTAAAAATATTGGATCAGCCTTAAAAAACAAACTATAAAAATGTTTTGGAATGTAAAATCCAGATCACGAAAACTACTAGAAGGAAAAGAAGAAAGCTCCAGCACAAAAAGAAATATGTCCCTATCATTATGTCCAATCAGTGTATATGATGAGTTGTGTATATTCCGTCTGCTGAGGTGAAGCTCACATCAAAGGCCGCTGTGGAAAGAGGCTTGCCACAGTAGCTTTAAATAGATCAGCAGGTAATGGGCTTTAGAAGGCTGTAATTGTAGCAGTCCTAATGTAGTGAGCGTGGTCGACTTTTAAATCTTGGCATGGACACCACAGATTACCATCAGGAGGCTACGGTGCCACCTGGCAACACCATCCTTTCTGTGATTGGTCTAATTTATGGCTGCTAGTGGTCCAGGACCTGGCGCGCCAGCTCTTGTCTCAGCATTTGTTTTGAGACAAATAACTGGTCATGATTTAACCTCTCACATTTGACAAGAACAAAAGAAAACCTGCCAGGCCGGCCTCTGAAAGCTGCAGGGTTTCTGAAGCCATCTCCAGACAGATTTTATCTTTATATCACCTGATGGCTCGCTCTCAAAGAGAATGCCAGAGAAACATTTTACACGGCTGCTGGCCTATATTGCCTATTTCAAAAGCTGGATCCTTTTTCATACAGGAAGAATGTGCTAAACTTGGCTGAGTTATAATAACTGCGCATTTGTGGGCCCTGTGGACCAAAAATGTCCATTTCCCATCAGAATCCATCTGCAGACCTATAATTAGGATTATTTTAGGAAAGCCAGAGTATCCAGTGGTCACTGCATCTTCTGAATCAATCTGGCAGAACCACAGGAGCTGCCCTGAACCCAAACAATTGCACCACAGTGTAATGTAAACACAAAAGTGATTCTCTGTTGCATTCCTCTATCTGTCACCACTGCTTCAAATTAAATTGTGAATCAACAGCAGGAAACCATTGTCAACATTTGGGTTATCGGTGGGCAGAGATTATGGACATGTGCTCCTTGTTTACTGCTCCGTAACACGGTTGTTGTTTGTCTGGGGCAAAATATCTGAGAGCAGAACTCATTTGAAAACACGACGTGCTGCTCACACATCACATACTAACATACTACTTTAAAAAAAAAAAGATTGTGAGATGGTGTGAGCTCACTACATCATATCCCGACATTGGTTATCTAATCAACTCAGTTTGTTCCTCCGGAACGCTTTTATTTTTCTAGGCTGTGATCCCACAGCAACTGGCCAGCAACTAGCTGAAACAGCAGAGAGAGATAGGGAGAGAAATTTGGTGAAAAGTAATAAGATTCTGGGCAAATACAAACGACCAGACACGTGCTCGCACACACAGAGATGCTGAATTCTCTCTAATACGATTTTCAGGCCCTTTCCCACGTAACACAGCCATGATCAAGCTGCCTTTACAACAAAGCAAATCCCTAAACAGCTGGGTTTTGACAGAGTAAAGTGCCTACCGTAACTCAGGACAGATGTGTGGAGGACCTGACCGTAAGAGGTCCGAGCCTCCCTGGCGGTACTGCACCACCCAGAGGCATCTGCTCAGGAGATCTGAGGCACCGACCTGGGATTGTGTGTGTGTGTGTGTGTGTGTGTGTGTGTTTTAGTCTGGCTGTGGATTGTGGTTATTGTTATAAGGTAAGAGATCTGTGGGGAGGAGGGTTATACAGGGCTCTCTTGACACGAGGATCATACAAAGGCCCCCTAGCTTCTGAACTGATGGTGTGAACAGCTGCCTTGTGTTAATGTTGGGATTCACTTTGATCCACCTGGATCCAGGTACATAGTTACTTCTGGAATCTGCAAGATGTTCGTTCACCTGGTTTTTACCACCAAGGCTGCATGAAACCTGGACCGTGCTGAGACCCCGTGTTCTCCAGATTAGTGTGGTTAAAAGCATATTAAATATCATGTAAAGTACTGTACGCTATAAAGAGTGCACCGTCTCGAGAACATAGGAATCACATCAAATAATCTGAGACCAGAGCTTTGGTTGGTTTTTCCTGCCTCCTCTGTCAGCTGTGAGAATGAGTCTGTATTCAGACAGGTAAAATTGATTTATGCTCATGAGAAAACATGAACAGACTGTGCTATGTGTCTTACAATAATTAGCAATGTGAATATCATTACACAGCCTAATGAAAGCTACAGGATAGAAATGATAATAAACTGCAATATACACTGTGATGCGTTTGAGCTTGTGTTGCGTGGCCATGATGAAAGTGAACACTGGTGGTGGAATTTCTGGATGCGGACATCTGAGACAGTGCAGAATGAGCTGCTTACCTCCCGTTTCTTTAGCTGCTTGTCTGCATGTTCTCAGTTGCAGAAGAGACGAGCAAAATGTACTTATAAATAGTAAATGACTAAAAATACAGACTGTTTACTTTCATGTTAATTTAATATTTTAAAGCAGTGTGATGCATGATAATAGTGCTTTTGTTTATACTAGTGATATGTGGTTAGAAGTGCCCCCCCCAAAAAAATAATTTCACCTACTAATAATAGTACTTAAGGCCCTCATTCTCTTTCAGTTTGTGTGCACTGTGTGTTTTTGAGACCTGTCATGAGCATTAACTTTCTCAGCAATTGATGCTACTGTAGCTCTTCTGTGGAATCAGACCAGAAGGGCTCCTGCTGTTTTGTAGCTGCTTTGACCCAGTCAGAGATCACAATCTGGCCCTTGTAGGAGTCTTTCTATTACTTATTGGCTGATGCAGTCTTAAAATGTTTATTTTCTTTAACAAATTCCACCAACTAAAATGGTGTCAAAGGGAGGAAAAAAACACTGCACTGAGATCGCAGTTTGTATTGTTACAACCCTCGTTGATTGTTGCAGTGAATCTCAGCTAAAATCAGTATTTTAGCTGAGAACTGCCAAATTAGAGAGCCATCTGGCTGCAGTCCTCGACAGCCTCTGCTCTTTTCTATGTTACTATGTAGTTTAATTTAAAATTATAGATGCTTGTTTAAAAGTACTGAAATAATTGGCATGAGTGGAACCAATGAAGTAATGATCCGTCCCAACTCTCCTAACTCCTGTTGGTAAATGAAATATATCTGCTTCTTATTGTTGCCAATCTAAGATTTCCCAAAGGACTCCACACGGTCACTGGTCCCCAGTTATAAAACATATATGGTTTAGATTTATGATAAAATCTTTTACCCACTCCAGAATCCAGCTTGAGTTTTTGCTCAAAAGCACAAAATACATGCATTGGATCAAAACCATGGCCCTCAGAGAGCTGATACAGCACAGACCACTAGCCCTGCTGCTCTGTCTGTGACATGTCACATTGTTTGAATGCAAAAGTATGTCTTGGGTTATCTGAATTAGATAAGATGGAGATGCTTTGTGAAGGCAGGACATGACATGCTCATGGGAGAGATATTTGACCTCAGATTGGTATATGACTCATGCAGATAAGTGCTGTCATGCAGACATTGTGGCTAATTTGATGTCCTCATCCCAGCTGCCAAATGTGACATCAGTATACTTCGCAGGGGGACGACACATGAGAAACTGGTGCGACTGATAGCTGTCATTTCCTGTGTTCTTGCTGATGAAATGTCATGCCAAACCAATTCACACGAAACATCTGCAGCAAGGATACTGCATCCGCTGCACCAAACGCTCCTTAAATCATCCTACTTGATTCATTTCTCCGCACTTATCATTAGAATGACAGATCTACTCCAAGTATGTGCACTCGGACGGATCGCTTTATCAGAAAATGCTCGCCAGGCTTGGTAGACATCTCAGTGAATCACTGTGTTTGTGTGAGTGCATTCATTTTGTCATCCCAGTGCTGTGTTTGCACTCCTCTTTCCTCCTCTACGTTTCACTGGGCTGTTATATGGCAGAACACACAATCCCAGTAAGACACACACACATGGTTAGAGTAATATAGGCTGTCCCCGGTTTCTCATGGGATCTGTTGAGAGTGCTGCAGAACAGCCCCAGTGAGCCAGACATGGAAAACAGGGGCAAGGAGGATGGAAGAGTGCCAGAGGGAAAATACAGGCTTATCGTGTAGACAGCTCAGTGTTTCCAATCTGCAAAAAAGTTTTATAAGTTTGCAGTAATGCATAATTACACACAGCTAGCCTAATTACCAGTCTGACAATGGAGAGAAAGTGCATTATTTCAGAGCTAAGTGGTGATATAAAGGGTGACAGACTCATTCTCTCATTTAACTCTTATTGTACAAAGGCACGCAAATAACTTTTCTGCTTTTCTGTTTTATTTTTGGCTTTTATTCATGCTTTTGTTATTATAGAAAAACAGCAGTGGGTCTATCTAGAAAATTTGTCACTGAGGAAACAAAGAACAGTTCGTGTGTTAGTTGTAGCACACCTATGAGACTAGTATAACAGTGAAATGTAATTGCTGAGACAACAGAGGATCTGACAAGGGCTTACTGGGAAGAGAGGGTATTAATGTTGAGGCTAATTGTGCAATTAGCTGCTGCTGGTCTGGCAGGGGCATGGCTGTAGAGAAAGTGTGTGTGTGTGTGTCTGGACAGGAGTAAGACTTTACTTTGCTTTACTTTACTTTACTTTACTTGGCAGACGCTTTTATCCAAGGCGACTTACAAGGAGCTAGCGCTGTGTGTCTGGCTCAGGGACACACCTGATAGGGATGGATTAGGAGTCAGACGGGGTTCGAACCCACAACCTTCTACATTCCAGTCTGACGCCTAACCCATTGAGCTACCAGGCCACAAACTGCACATAGGTGCGGCTAGGTGAGGAAGTAAATCTGTGTGTTTACAGTGAGAGACCGAATAAAAAACAGGGGGGGAACCAGACACAGAGAAGTTAAACAAATCTCAGTAAATCAAAGCAGCATCTATATTTCGAAAATATATATATTTATAATAATATCTTTTTTGAGGGAAACCTTCTTTTTTCAACTAACTCTGAAACATATGATCTGTGGGGCTTAGGAATATGACACAAGTCCTGCTCTAATCAGTACCAGGCACCCATCTCCACCCATCAGCCCCTAGTTCATCCTCCTCCCCCTGTTACACCCAATGACATGCTGGGCCACTGAGATGAGATGAGACAAACAGGGTCTCTCTTCAGCTCTCACTAGAGTCACTAAGGTGCCGGTGAGAGGACAAAAAAATCTCTCACTTGAGTCAAGCAAGTTAAATATCTTCTCAAAGTGGCCGACTGCACTGGGCCTCTACTTGTTCATTGTTCAGTGAGTGAGCGGGGCCGTGATTCAGTTAAAGGGAGAGGCAGAAAGGGAACACTGAAGCTAACCACAACCACAGGATTGAAGAATGCCAGTAAAGTCTTTCCTATCAAAACTGAAATGAATTCCAAAATAGCTGAGGATGATGATAGCATGTTGATTGGACCAAAACCTGCATCCTTTTCATGGCGGTATTTTTTTAAAGATTCATGCAAAAGCCCATGCATGCTATAGAGAGAAAATAAGGAATGTCAGTGTGATATGAGTCACTCTGTGGTAACCAGGTGTGAGAGATGGATGAGTGATAATGGTTGATGGGGACTGTGCGCACAAACACACACACACACACACACACACACACACAGACTAGATGTAGTTGGGATTCCTCAGCAGGTTTCCTGCCTCTCTTGACATGTTGCTCAGGGATAAGGAACCCTCTCTCTCTCTCTAGACCCAGAGGACTCACTGCAGCGTTTCACAGAACTCTTCCAGTGACTAATTATAGTGTCAATCTATCTGTACCTATTCCTACATCCAGCTGTTCCACATGCGCTGTGACCTTCACCCATAACAAAGAATATTTACTCTTTCTGGATTCTCAAGTCTTGCATTTCTTACTTACTTCTTACTTTTACTTTAATGGATGTGGTCTGTAGGAGTAGGGTAGGGGCCAACGGCATGAAAAGCACTTCCCATAATGTTGTTACACAAGTCCTATTGCACTTTTAAAAAAAGCAACTCACCTGTGTGGTCGGCTGCAGCCAATACCACTTGACCTAGTATGCTTGGCAAATGCTGCCCAGTGCAGAATTTTCAGAGAAACTGGGCCAAAGAAACAGAATTAAAGACAAAGACGTACAGCAAACACAGTGCTGGAACTGGAGTGAGTGGGAGAGGTGTGTTGAAAGTGTATCAAAACAAAGCTGTTCATATTTTTCAAGCTCAATTGAACATTAAATCACTTTGGGCAAGGGAAATATGACACTGTGTTATTTTTGCACAGCTCCAAAGCACTCTAGAGAGGTAAAGACTGAGCCAAGAGGACTAAAAGTATTTGTTGTTTTTCTGCATGTTGATTCTGAGTGGAATCTAACCTTTCTTTGCTGTTTTATTCCGTGCGACGGTGGAGGTCTGTGGTGAGGAGTCTCTTAAGAATGAAGTTAAAGGCTCTATCCACAACTCTCAAGGGCCCATCCCTGCCTCATTATTTTTACTACAGTGCTGCATACTGTGGAACGGAGCTGGTGAGGGTGTCATCTGCGTCATGCATCTATCAGACTTTTCCAGCAGTTTGTGTGCATGTAAACAATGTGACAGGGGACAGAAGGAAGTTGGAGAATCAACTCTAGACTAGACTCCGTTGCACAGTGAGACCGACCGGATTAGATCTGCTTACAATCAGCAACATGTAGACCTCCTACCACACAGCTGCCTGCGCACACAGCAATCAACACGTTCCACTTAGTTCAAGAAACTCATTTATTAACATTATCAGCAACTGCCCAGTTCATGGCAAGTCCATTGACTCAGACTAGAAGCAGTATGCAGGGTCATTCACAGTGCATCACCACCAATTCATTCTTTTACAGTTTACTCAGAGCCATAGGACCAACACTGCTGAATACAGATGTAGCTGTGCTGTCCATGCTGCTTCAACCTCAAAGTGAACCTCACTTATCAGCTCTTTAAGGAGTACATGCGGTGTAACCATTAATTAAAAGGAGATGTGAAATTTGCATTAAAACATGCCTAATCAGCTGTACACTTTAATGTAGAGGCACTTGAACTGCCCACTATCTTAGCCTCCTCAGAACCTGGGATTCGAAAAACTCTGCAAATTATTACAGTAATTGGTGCACTGGGTCAGACAAACTGTATATGCAGCGAATGACCACAAACGAACAAAACATCTGGAAAATGTTAATTTCGAATGATCCAGAGAAGGAAGCCTGTCTGTCATCACAGAGGTAAAATGGTCCAAGTTCTGAACATGGCTGCTGGGTTTTTATTGAAATTTTAGGAATAAATAAAAATAAAGGAATAAAAAGTTAAAGATTTAAGATGTTAGGATCTTTGGTTGAGGAATTTGTGACAGCTAATAGAGGGGCAGTGTTTAAGCTTGACAGTCATTGTATTTCATGGGTGTCTTACATAACACATCACCACTAACACACTGTGCAGCTATAACAGCAGTTTGGACATTGAATAATACATTCAAGAGCAAGTTACCGCTGCCTGAGGTTTTTTTCCTGGTCATCTAGTGGTTTAAATAGTGATAGTACAGGAGTATTCTAGAGGTGTGTCACCACCCTTTACATCATAGTTGGGTGTGATTACTAAAAACTGTATGCAAAGGTCATACATACGTACATATTAATTACATACTTAGTGCATATGAATTAGTAAGTTGTTCCCACTACACATCACAGATAACATGTTTTATTAATAACTGCTGGTCTCTGCAAAAATCTGCTTCATCCTGTCGTTGTTCTTATTACTGTGATGCTTAAAACTCCAAGTCATGCCTGCAGGGAATTTTTTCCTCTTCCAACAATGCATGAAGTACATGTTCATTACTTTACCATGCTACATCCATAATAATTGTGCTGCTTTTCACTGTTCCCTGGTAGTTATCATTCTGTCAGATACCATGATGTGAATGTTGGTGAAAGCGTGACTGGTTCAGTGCAGGTTAAGAGCCTGATCATGTTGCAGGGCAGATTTGGGGCTGCCTGGCAGAGAGTGTTTTGCTCTGAGGTTTGTATGCACACAACCTGTGTTCTGAAGCCAGCAACCAACTATCCAACCAGGCACCTCCACCACCTCCCTCTTCCTCTGTAAACAGAGTAATCTGCAGTCCAGCTGCAGCTCAGGGACAGTGGTGGGAGTCAGGGACACGAGGCAGCCACAGAGTCTAAACACCGGCCACAGGGAGGTGGGATCACATAAAGTATAATGTTGCTAATAATTCATTGTATTTCTTTTTGTTCTTTATCTTTGAAAGCTCAAGTTCATAATCACATGAATGAAAGTCACCCCAGAACAGTCTGCTGTGTGTCAGTCTTTTCTACAGTGGACTCCAGTGCCAGCATTGTATAACAGAAGAATAGACCTCCAAAACCATTGGGGTGATTCCCCACATTCAGTGTATTCCAGCATTCCACATTCATTTGGCACTTTTGCCATCCAAGACCCAAAAGGACTGCCTAGACGGTGCTATAAAATCTGAGGTCAGAAGGACCACCAACATAGTGAGGCCCTTTGAAGGGTCCATTTAGTGATCGCTTTCCTACACCCCCCCTATTTAGTGGGTATTATAGGGTTTTACTGTCCATCCGCAGAATAAAGGCAGGATAAGAAAACTATGAAAATATTGATCCAAGTGGTTTGGTGTAAAGTTCTGCCATGTGGTAGAGTTTGTGGCAACAAAGCTTGGCGGAGATTCATTTGACTGTTTGCATGCGTTTTAACCTGTAGCTCTGCAGGTTAAGCTGTTGATAAAATCCACCATTTACTATTTGGTTCTGTTACAAACAGTTGCTCAGGCTCAGTTTGTTTTGCGGTTTTACTCTTGTGATTGAGACTTACAGACTTCAATTACTCAAAGAAAAATCTCTTCTTCATTAAGTTCTGCAATTATAAAGTGAGAAATTTTATTTTCTCACCTGTACACAACAATGTTATTCATAACACAATTTACTTTGAGTAATACATCACAGGAACTGCTTTACTGCTGTTATTATTGCTCACTAGAAGTGTTGAAGAACCAAGAAACCAACTTCATGACTCCTCTCTGGAGCTCCTCTTAGATAAATGAAGAGTTTTGGCATCTTTCAGCTCGTTGTTGAAAGACGCCAACAACGCCATGTAATTGCCATGTAAATGATGATGTTGTGTTTACAACTCTGTTCCACAAATAAACCAATTAAAGGAACTTTAAAGATACACATTAATAGACATTTTATGATGTTACTTTTAAGACAATTATTTCAGGAATCTAAACCTATTTTATATATTTTTATGAATGTTTTTTTCTGGCAAACTAAGGTGTTCTTGGCAAACAGCACTTAGACATGCAGGAAAATTATATGCTGCAGCTTTAAATAAACCAAAAACTGACTTAGGAATTATGTTTGGACTGTTCAATTAGTTGAATGTGAATAAAATGTTACAGCTAGTTCATTGGGGTGTGCAAGATGAAATTATGTTGCTAGTTCAACTCCCACAACTGGCTACAAATGAGCAAATTTGAGTTATTAAATTTCCACCAAACATCATAAAATGATGATACAAAGTGTCGTATGAAAATTGAATTTGCCATAGTTTTCAGGTAATTAAATATTAAGCATGGATCCTGCTATTCTAAAGATTCATTCTTTTCTATGGTGAACCTACTCTTCCATTAGTATGTGAAGCATTCCCTGAGTTCAGTCTCTGCATCAAGATGTCAATGTCACTTCTAGATTTCCAGGCAAACTGTGATTTCTGCAGGGTCCTAACTCTGGTGGGAGACACACAGTCCCATCTGCCCAAAGGGGATGGGTGTGAACCCAGCCAATGGCAATCCACATTCCAGGAGATAACAACATGAGAAAGCTGATAACATGTCTTTGTGATAGGACTCCAAAAACAAACCTGATAACACACTATAAATACAAGACTTCAAGACAGCTTGAGTCCATCAATAAGCAGTTTATGCCCTGAGTGCCACACTGACAACAACCACGGAGAAGTACAGTAACAAAAGGCATCCATCATAATTATATCCTGAACTTTTAAGTTTACACCCACATGCTGATTGTTTATAGAGGATTCCTTCCCATTTGTCATGTCACTTTAATAGGCTACCATGTAGGTCGTAGGAGGGAGCGTAGTAATCAGCCTCTTTGGAATACGTCTCCAAACATTACTCACATACACTTTGACTCCAGGAGTTCAAGTTAAGTGTCAAGTCCAAGCACAGTATAGTCAGTGGCCATGTGATAAAAAAAAGTATTTCGCATCTTACCAGCAATTAACAGGCCACTCCTCTTCTCAGCAAGCTGTCCACAACAAACAGCCTGTTGGTATCTGTATATGGGGGGAAAAACAAACAAAAAACAAATCAGCTCTGATGCGTGGCTCCACCATGTTGTATAATGAAGGGAGTTTGTTGTCCCAGAGGTGGAGAGGAAATTATACTAATAAATTGCTCTGGGACATACACAACAGAGTCATGTCTGAAATTCTGTGGCTCAGGCATGCTGGAGTAAACTGTAAAGTGTGTCTCAGGGTAGCAATCAGACATGCAATCGGCAGTCTAGGCCAAACATTAGTCCACATCAACCTGAGCAGCTGCCTTTTTAACGACCAGCCAGAGAGTCTATCATCTGAATGGGGCTGTGGTGGGGGTTGGATGAAGGTCAAATATTAGTGAAGGCAGAGGTTAGGGGTTAATCCTGGAGGGCCGGATGGTCACTTTCATGGATCAGTGCTCAGAGGATCTCCAGTCCTCTGAGCTTGGGGGTGGATTCGTTTGCATGCTTGTGCAATAGCAAACTTTACACTAATCTGGGCATTAGGTAAACAAACAAACAGGAGCTTTGGAGAGAAATCCGCCTTTTGTGCGTTTTGTGTTCTACATAGAAATCAGACGAGATTTCAGGGGAAATTCTTTTCTAGTGCAGATAAACAAAACATAAATGCACTCGGATTTTAAAGTTCATCTGGCAGCAAACTACCATTCAAACTGAAACCCGTTCATCAAGAACTGTCTACTGGAAGATTACACGCTAAAGCGGAGTGAAAAAGCTATGATTAAGATGTGATCACACACAGTGCAGGTATAGCAACCCTTCCCCACCCTTGCAAACATACTACAGCCCCATCCTCCACACATACATTCACACACCACCCTCGACTAGACTGACTCAACACAGATTGCTCACATATGCTCCTGGCTGCCTGCCACCCGCCTCCTGCACAGCCGAGGCAGGCGAGCGGAGCAGTTTGGTGAGGGTCTGGTGAGACAGGCAGAGCACGAATCAGCAGGCCCAGTCTGGACTGGACCAGTAAAGTTGACAGTAGGTCAATTTGGCCTCCAAGAACAGCACTGACCTGTTGTGTATAAGCTGAAACATATCCAGCTTCACTTTGGGACCTGAAATTATAAAAGCAGGTCAGACAAATAATAGATATCCCCAACTATATGTGATGCAATATCTTAGTCTTATTGTTTTATATTTAAGGCAGAGGGCTGGGATGCCCAGCCAGGTGTGTCCCTGAGCGAGACACCCAGCGCCGCCTGTGGCTGCTCACTGCTCCACCCAAGGGGCGATGGGTCAAATGCAGAGAAGAAACTTCGTTGTAACGTTCAGAAATGTATCAATGAACAATAAAGTGGATCTTCTCCTTCTATCAGTCCCTCAAAAAATGTCAACAGAGAATCAAACTAGTTCCTCAACCCACAGACTGCAACAGAGCTGCAGTTAACTTTACAGGTGTGTAGTTCAAATGCCAGCAGCTGTGATGGTCTGCTGGCACATTTCTACACACGAAACATATTTTTATGTTATTTATTATATTGTAATTATGATTCATTGAGAAAAGTAGGATTTAGAAGCAGAAATGACTTTTCAGGAGTTATATCCTTATACAAGCTTTGTCACCCAACCATAGGCGAAACTACAGGCGGTAAAGAGAAAAGACAGCTCCAAGGAAAAGGTAAGATTTGCTTTTATTTAAACCATTTACACATTTTGTGTGTAACGATTTGATTTGTTGTGCAAACCTTCAGCATACAGCGACTTGAGATAAATATCAGCATAAATAAGACTGGGTTTTTGGGATTTTATGTTGTTAGCTGCAAAGCTTTCAGTTAAACTACTGAGTCATACACTTTTTGAGAGAGATTTTGCTTTTAGTTTAGCTTTCAACTAATTTTCTGTTTCCCGAAAACAAAACCAGTTATTTTAGGATGCTTGTTCAGTTTGTTCTGAAATTTCTTTCATAACACAGTGTATAATTACAAACAGTTTAATTGGCTACAGTATTTTCTGACCTCTATGCTAAGGTGAAATACTTTTTTGAGTATATTTCATAACATTTTTGTTTGTACATTTTTGTGTTTCAGTCTCAGGAGCTGATTAAAGACCCTCCTAAACTTGACCCAAGCCAGGGCAGCCAGGGCAGCCAGTGTGCACCCAGCACACTTTAACAAGCCCTGATACAGGCAGAAAAACAAAACCAGGAACTGGCCTCACAAAATGCTGCCCTGAAGAAGGAGATGTTCGCAAAGGAGCTGAGCTGGGAGATGGAGAAAATAAACCTGATAAAGTCTTTGGAGTCACCAAGACACACAGGCAAAAACAACAATTTAAAAGACCAACAGATCCTCTCCCTTCAGAAAACTATCTATGACCAACAGATAGAGAACAAAAGTCTCCTGTCCTATTGCAATGAACAGTTCAAGGAGATTATGTTCTTGGACAAACGCAACCACAAGACCATGACCAACTGTGAGAGTAAGATTAAAGCCACCAAAGAGGCCTCTTCCATAGACATGATGGTCTTGAAGGCAAAGTGGGAAGAGCGGTGGCTTATTCGACAGGAGGAGGTTAGTTACCAGCTTGTTACCAAGCTGAAAGAAAAAGAGATGGAGGTCACCCAGAGAGAGGCAGAGTGGCAGGCCAAATTCAAAGCTCTGGAAGGACAGCTGAAAGCTGAGGAGGTTGAAAAGGAGGTCATGTTTAAGAGGATGCAGGAGCTGGAAACAGAGGTGCTCCTCAAAACGACCCAAATGGAGGAGAAGATCAAGCTCCTGTTCCAGAGGAACAATGAACTTCAGGAGCTTGCCGTAATGACAGATAAAGAAAAGGCAAAGATCAAGAAAGAAGCACAGAAAGCGCAGAAGAAGAGAGAAGAAACTGAAGAAGGAGAAGAAAGAGAGGGAGGAAAGAGAGAAAAGGGAAAGAAAGGAGCATGAGAAGAGGGAGAAAGAGAGAAAAGAAGGAACAGAAGCTCAGACAGGAAAAAGAGAAGGAAGGGGAAAAAGGAAAGAGATGGAGATGGAGGAGAAGGGACTTTGACCCCTGCCGACCTTATTTAACCCTTTCACCAGCTCTGATGTAGAAAAGAATGAAGGGATTTGTCCTTTTTCACAGCAGACATGCTGCAGCAGAAGAAGCACAGGTGTATTAGTTATGGCTGGGGTCCATTAAGAGGCCCTGCTACTGCGCATGCTTGTCCAATGGCTTCGCTTAGCGGGACACTTAGTGGACTGTGATCATCATTAATAGTAATGGATGCCACCTGAACGCCTCCTTCAGGTGGTGTTCCGGGCATGCTCCACTGGAAGAAGGCCAACCCAGGACACGCTGGAGGGATTATATCTCCCGGCTTGTTTGGGAACGCCTTGGGGTCCCTTGAGAAGCGGGAGACAGTGGCTGTGGAGAGGGAGGTCTAGGCTTCCCTGTCTAGGCTGCCGCCCCTGCGACCCGATCCAGGATAACCTGTGCTTTTCCTGCTGTAGCATGTCTGCTGTGAAAAAAGT
>JAUMTR010000012.1:22158672-22188681 GCA_032270685.1 Microctenopoma stevenorrisi
TTCACAGCAGACATGCTGCAGCAGAAGAAGCACAGGTGTATTAGTGATGGCTGGGGTCCATTAAGACGTCCTGCTACGGTGCATGCTGGTCCAACGGCTGCGCTAAGAGGGACACTTAGTGGACTGTGGTCATCATTGATAGTAATGGATGTTGCCTGGACACCTCCCTCGGGTGGTGTTCCAGGCGTGCTCCACTGGAAGAAGGCCGACCCAGGACACGCTGGAGGGATTATATCTCCCGGCTTGTTTGGGAACGCCTTGGGGTACAGGAGGTGGTGGCTGTGGGGAGGGAGGTCTAGGTTTCCCTGCCAAGCTTCCCTCTCTCTTGGTCCCTAGGGTCAAATTACCAGCTGCTCCTCTCTTCTTCTGTTTGTTAATGTGATTCTAAATAAATAAATCTGTCTTAACATCATAAACTATTATCTATTTCTGTGCATGTGTGAGTGATGGTTGATATATTATCTCAGGTATATTGTTGTATAAAACCACAGTAGTACATAAACAGATCACTGCTCAGAGCTCTGCTGCTAATGTGAACAAGAGATAATGATACAATAAACTGTATTTGTGGATATTTTGTTGACCACACTTGCTTCTAGGGAATTTTCACATACTTTACTGAAAAGGTCCAGCATTGTCACTATAATAAATGAAAACGACAAAAACATTTTATTATGAAAATAAAATAAAATTTTTGGTTCCTTGGAACAGTGTTTGAATGCAGAAATGTTAATATATAATATGATCTGTAGTGTTTGACTGTCAACATTATGTTCCGCGGTCCATAGTAACTGCTGCAGATGGGGCGACACCACGAGAAGCTATTACTGCAGTCTTACGGCTTCTGTGACAGGAGACAAACTTGTAGAATTAAGTGAAAACCTGCTCACCTGTACCAATCTAGTCCTTTGTCATAAAAGCGGCCAAAGAAGTGCAGCACATCGCCCACGGCTCTCACGTCCGGATGGATGCGCAGGAACTCCAGCAGAGCCCGAGTGCCACCTTTCTTCACCCCAATGATTATGGCCTGAGGAAACTTTTTGCTACCAAAAGTGTTTGCTATAGATATGTTGTTGGATGAAACATCGCTGATAGATGAGTCCGAAAGTTGTTCCTGGACAAACGAGATCGGGGACACGTTTTAAAGAACCAATTACCAGCAACTATCTGAATGACAAAAACCATGATAAAATGTAAATGACAGCTCACTTTTGCCCACTGAAGGAATTTCACTTAACTCAAATCTCTCTCTAACATGATATGGTAGGCTATAGCTAATCAGTTCTGATTTACTTATCGTGTGATTTTTCCCTCTTCTGCTGTTTCGGTTGATGTTTACACCCATCTTTGCACATTTTTAACACTCTTAACATTTTTAATACTTGTAGTGAAACAGCTCTGCCCATTAAGCAATCATGCATGACTACATGTTCTACAAGCACCTGCAAGTTTCTGGAAGTTGATTTATTACTACATCCTGCTCAAACAAGGTAACCAGAAACATGGTTAAAAAGAATAAATGCTCACATCATACAGTAATACACTTAATGCATAAATGAGCAATACTAAACTATTCAGTATATCAACTAACATATGCTAAAATATACCATGGGACATGGGTTACACTATCCTTGGTCCTGTTTTATAAACTACAGCTAACATGACTCTATGGAGGAGGACAGAAAATATGCACACTGCAGCCACTGAATGACAACACTAAATAACATGCCTTTTAAATTCTGGGAGCATATTACAAGCTACATAAAGGAAACTTCAGCCACATAAATGAAACAAACCATTCTTTAATGTCTGTAGAGCTCCAAGGTCAAACCTAAAATATTTCCTTTATTTTCTTTTAGAACTCTTTTAATAAGACTTTGGATAGCCAAACAAACGTTTTTCTTATAGCCTAGTAAAGCTACTCATACACTCGGCATCATTTTATTTTGCTTTAAACCAACAACAAGTAAAGTCCTGATTGTTTTTTGCAGGCGTCACTTTATAATAGCAGGAATTACAGACGGCTACTTGTTCTAAAACAATTCACTGCAGTGTTCGATTGATGGATGTAAACTGTCTGCAATTAAAAAAAAGGAAAGCGCACGACTCTATAGTGATTCTGCAAATGGATAGTTTTGGTGTCTGTGTTCTAACTTTCACATTCAATTCAAAAGGTGTGACCTCCTCATTACACCTCCTTTTCTTAATCTGGCAGAAATTGAAAGCCCATCACAAACAGCATCCACCCGTTGCTCCTCATCTCCCTGTCAGTGACGTCTAATGCGCCTATTGATATTGACTGTTAAGACACCGGCAACAGCGTCACCTCCATGTGTCTGGGTTCAGGGAGAGGACAGATTCTAGATGAGCCACCAGCTGACCCAGAGTACCCGCTGCAAAACTGCTCCCTTTTCCTTCCTGCAAAGAATCTTTAATCTACCTCTCGACTATTCCTGCCTGCCTGTCAAAGCATTCATTCAATAATTTGCTGTGTTCTATTTCTATTCTCACTGTCAACGCATTCTCTTGCAATCTCCCATTCTGCTCTTCACAATCATACGTGATGACAATGACATGTTGGCATCACATTTCTCTCTGAGGTGTTTGAAATCTGGATATACTCCGCAGCTAAAAATGAAGAAAAAGAGATAGAGATCTATTTCTTCCTTCCTTCCTTCCCTCTTTCTCCGGCACACACCCATGTTTTCGTTTGCAGTGCAGGGTGGAGAGCAGGAGTTGGCCAGACAGCAGGGGTGGGTGTCATGTAACTGAAACTGGTGTAAAGGGCTCAGGAGTAGTACTCTCTTCACTTCCTGCTAATAGATCATTGCAGCGCAGTCATATGTTTTCCCGACTAAAGATGACAGTATAAAGAGTGGCTGCCAAAATGTTGTTGCACCCCAGGAATCCCCTTCCTATTTGTAATATCAGTCCCACTAGGAGATTATATTTTTCAGCTTTTCTGAGACTCCAACCTGGACACTCTGAAACTAGAGCGAGGCCTGACTGCAGCCTATATTTCATACGGTATACGGAGTATTCTCTTTTTAGCTGCGTTGCTGGCTTTGTGCCATTACCAGAGAGAGAAGATGCCGGCCATTAGATTCTATATCAGCTAGTGCTCAAAAACGAGGTTTTCTCTCAGATTTTGAGAGGAAAAAAAGGAGTGCACGTCTCTGAAGTCAGTTTGGAATAGAGATCTTTTTGGAAGATCAACATGGTTATTATTCAGGAGAATAGGAAATTTCTCTCTCTATTACAGCACTGAGAATAGGAGACTTGAACGCATGCTCCCAGTATCCAAAATATCAAAGCGTTAGCATAATTACTATTCAAGTAGAAGGGACCCAACTGTTTCCCCACTCCTCTTCACAATTTCTTGCAGAAAACTTCAAAGGCCTTCCGTCACTGTTCTTTTTATAACCCAGCTTTTTCTTCAGCAGTTAGACAAAAGGAGCAGAAAACCAAGCCAAGGACGTGAGAACAAAAACAGGCCAGGCGGTCAAAGGCAGAGCCATGGATCTAGCATATCTGTCAGACCCATCACGCAGTCAGTTATTGGATTACTCATGGCTCACAGACTCCCCAGAGCAGGACGAGTGAGACGGAAAAGGAGTTGTTTTGTGGCATGTAGAAAATTTTGTGTTTTCTATTTTTATGTAACATCGGTCATTATTCTGTCAGGGCTCAGAAGCCTATTACAAGCCATGACTCAGTTAACATTTAGCTCATCATGTGGAGGGATAATGAGCAGACATCTTCACAATGAAAATAATAATGAGCATTGGTCATCTGGGTGAAGATTAACACTCTTACATCTTCTCTTTTTTCATTCTCAATGCTCATGGCGTCTTTAGCATCTGGTTCCAGAGATGATTGCAGCATTTATTCATCTGTCACCCGCTTCCCCTTCTCAACTTTGTCTGTTGCTCACCCTCTCCAGTAAACACGGGGCTAAACGAACATGAGAGAGGGCTTGCATTCACTTTCAATTAGACAGCCATTGCCCATTTTTTGTCCCCAATTTAATAATACATTCATGCACTCTTCTTTTTGTTAATTGCTCCTGGGCTCACACCAAAGGCAAGAGTGGAAAATTCCAAAGCAGTAAGATAACTCAGTCCTGAGCTGCTCTATTGCAAATTAAAGGCATGTGTGGAATTTCATGCCGGAGCTAGCACGTGGAAGAAAAGAAGACAAAGATATCTGCTGATTGTAATGCAATTTTAATTTGTGCATAAGAAGAATTGTAGATATATAACTAATCATTCATAGTTTTAGGTTTGACTGTCACTTAGTGTTTAATCGTGCAATTCTGTTGAACACTGTTCTTTTGTAATGGTATAAAAACAGTGGTACTGAATAAAGATATGAATTACTCAAAATATGATATAAATTTGTGTGACATAGAAAGTTGCTTCGTAGAGAAAAAGGAGAAGGTCTGCAAAAATAAACATTCCACTACCACGTCTCCTTTCACTACTTCTTTCTCTGTGCTTTTCCTCTATCATCACGTTTCCTCCGCCTTCCATCCCCCTGTGAGTTCCTGGAGAATAAAGGCATTATAGAGGCTCAAACCTGGCTGCACATGCCCCAAATGCCTATTTAATCAAAAGAAAATAAACCTGACCAAATTCACATATTGGTGTCTGCGTAAGTCAACCTGCCTCACTGTTGAGAGAATTAAAACCTGCTGTTGGAGCATGGCCCTTGTCTCTTTACCCCCACGCCTGCTACCTAAACACAGGAGAGGAAGGCACGCCCTGAACTCAGCACATAAGAAAATGGAGGAGAAGAAGAAGAATCCACTTTATTGTCATTGAATACATTATTACATGTTACAATGAAATTTACAAATCTAATATGAGTTGCTTCTCATTCTAAATGATAAGCAAATTTATGGCAAATGAGCTTTCCGTGCTCTTCGCAAACCAAAAACTAACAGTTTTTGTCCCATCATACATTAACAGAATGCATATAAACCCTCCATCCCTGACAGCTTTTGGGGGCTTTCTGCAAACCACAACACAGCTCTTGTTACAGACTATTTGAGGCTGAATTTTTGTGGACAACGGCCTCCATCCAGGAAAAAAGCATCAACATCATGCTGCTCTCTGCCGTCGCCCGCACGGCCTCTTCCTCTCGGTTTCCTTATCCCAGACAGGGCTATCATGTTACCATAATGATTCCTTTTGGAGGAAAGGCCTGTCTCTCTCGGGTCACACGTCAGGCTCCAATCCCCCCTCTCACTTCTGCTGACTTCTTGGTCCCTCTTGTTTTCTTTTTACTCCTTTTTCCAGTCTATTCCTCTGCACTGCTACCTAGAGAAAACCAGTACAGTACAAACTCCACAGTAGCTGTGGAAATGCAGCATCACAGTGATGATGATTTTTCAGGGTCCAGATGATGGGATGTTGCCTCGTGTTAAAGGGATAACCGGCCAGGAGGTAAACATAAAGCTAGGAGTGGAATGAAAGATAATGTGGGCCTGCCTGACCTGAAAAATCCAGGGAGGTTGACCCTCATGACCTTTTAGTTTGACCTATTGACTATAGCTTGAGGGTAATCGTGTCAACTGCTACCATTGAAATTCAAATAGAGTATACATGTGATCTCACTGCCATATTTAGAGGTTTACAGCAATAACACGGAGCACATAAAACACTGACTGATTTACCGAGTGATTCATTGCTAAGGCATAATCTTTGCAATGCTCTTGCACTAGCTGAAATGTTTATTGCAGCACAGCTTCACCTAGATCGGGTAGTTAAAGGAATAATGTATCCCCCCCAAAAAAGCTGTTACAACACACAGTCATTAATCAATCACAAACGCAGATAGGAATGCCTCCACCAACTATGTTCATCAGAATATGCAGTCGCAAGTGGTGATGAGCATGACTCTCACATCCCCAGCAAAGAAATAATCTACATCTCTATACAATAATAATATACTGAGCAAATACAAATCTTTCAGGGTCATTAGGTTGTTGACATTATAACAGAAATGACCTACAGAGTTCCTACAGAGAACATGAGTACTGTACACTTGGTACATCTGTCTGAACAGTATATATTTCTGACAACCTTGATAAATATTTGATCATAAATATATATACAAGTAAAAGAGAAATTACTCCTATTATCATTCATTTGACTTGCTTAAGTAAGCCCTCTCATTTATTATTATTCGAGTCACAGGGCTAAGCACCAATTTTTTTCTGAGCAGTAAATCCTTGACAATCTTTGATCTTTGAAAATCCAGAAGGTCATTTAACAACACCTACAGCTGTACTGAAGCTATTTCCAAGAATCCCCAAAGTCTCATCCAACCATCTGGATAAAAAAAATACTGTATATTCTGCTGCAAATTTCCAAACTTTCCTAAGTATTGCACAAGATGCAAATCTTAACCTAAAGATATGGTCAAAAAAAAGAACTTAAAATAAGTAATAAATATCAGTATAACTGTCTACTTTCATATTTTTTATACACAATAATGATTTTATTTTCTCAGAATTCGCCTTTATTTTTGGATTAGGAACAACTGTTGAAACTTCGAAACAACATTCATTGTCTGTTTTTCTCTTAATGCCAACTTTGTTCTTTAAGCTGGTCAGAGAGGTTTTTAAGGATTTTGCAAATAATTTCTGAATATATTAGATTGTATATTTAAATGACCTTCTGGGTTAGTCATATATAGCTGAGAATTGTATTATATTATATTATATTAGATTATATAACATATATACTATGTGTAGTATGGTTAGCATTATATTTTTCAAAGCATTAAAGACCAATCCTGTATCAGGTAACTCTGTCAAATGGATATAAACAAAAATCGAATTAATGTCAATATTGCCCTGTTGGCTGTGTAAGTGTAGAACTACGCTTAAGTTTGAAAATTTCTAAATGATGTATCTCAAAACTAAACAACAACAGTCTGGCAGTGTAGCCAGCCGTTCTATCACCCAATCAGCCAGTCATTCTCCCATGTCAGTGGGCCGCTACTGATGCTGTCTAATGACTAGGAGCTTTTGATCCAGTGGGCCTTACCACATTCCACAGACTCTAATAAGACTTTGTCCCTCCATGTGAGCTTATAGTAGCTTCATTAACCACACTATGAACCTGCACAGGAAGTTGATAGGGGTTTTATTGGGGTTTTATTACGCAAGAGGAACTAGGGCCAGTTTAATTGCAGCCAATGAGGAAGGTGGGAGTTGGTGGTGGGCACTGGGAAAAAGAATAGAACAAAGGTGGTAATCTGCATTTCATTTCTGCCTTTTCCAGTGTTCTCAGATGTGGAGGCAAATGACAAACAAATGATGAAAAGAAATATGCCACCAAAATAGAATAATAATCTCTAGGATGAGTTTATGTTTTTTCCCCTTTTCTCATGCTCAGCTAACTTCTGTTTTGTTGTACCAGTGGCATGCATTAGGAACTGCCTGAGCTGAGAAGTAGTGTGTAGACCACGGAAATATTTGCAAAGATTTTTGGAATTTGGATTGATTATTCGAAATAATACCTCCATAGTTACTTCATACCTTATATTTATGCAGTGTAGATTTTACATGTCAGAGTGCAAGAGGTGATACAAGATCTGCACTACCAATTTTAGCAGCAGAGATAAAGAAGTGCAGGACTTGTTCCATTTGACAGCTGGCATTCTAGTGACACTGTGCTGACATACTTAGTGTATTAATAGTCTATTTTTGTAACTTCTTGTTACAATGTGATTCCACTTTCACGATACACACATCTGGATGAGTTCATGTGTGGGTATTGCTGAACACGAGGTCCCATCAACTATCCGCAGGCACAATGCTGATGTATGTTTGCCTGCCAGGACAGCTACTAAGCACTCAAGCTGAAACACAGAGCTGTCTTTGTCGTGTCCGCCCTCACATCCATATTGTCCTGAAATGATTCCACCAAGTGCTTGTTTTAGTTCTCCCCTTGTAGCATCTCCACCTTCCAGCGACCTCCAGGGAAGCTAAGAAGTAATAATCTATTAAGTAATAGACATCTTACTTAATTTCACATTGCCATATCGAATTTTCAAAAGAAGCCAGCATCCTA
The DNA here is from genome assembly GCA_032270685.1 of Microctenopoma stevenorrisi. NCBI lineage: Eukaryota > Metazoa > Chordata > Actinopteri > Anabantiformes > Anabantidae > Microctenopoma > Microctenopoma stevenorrisi. The sequence continues at coordinate 22,166,757 of JAUMTR010000012.1, forward strand.
AATTGATCAAGACACTGTAAGTTTGTCAAAGAAGTGCGAACCAAAGTTTTATGATGAAAAGTTAGCAGAGCAGTTGATTTGAACAGGTCTTTCTCTGTAGGGCACCGACAGCACAAGGCTTGTTTTGAGTCTGTCTCATTTAATTACTGTTGCTCTTTCTTTTGCACAAATATCCAACTTGTACTTACTGGAATACAGTGAGGCAGAGAAAAAAAGCATACACCAGTATTTCAGGAATTCACCAGCCACCTACAAGTGACATCTGAAATTAATTGTGCATGGAGGAGTAGAGAGAGGAAAATGTTTTCCATAGAAGTGAAATGCAGCATAGTCTATATTGTAGGAGCAATACTGCTGAATGAAAACAATCTTTACACTAAGGGAGAGTGAAATACTGCAGATTTGATTGGAAAAATAATAGGAAAAAGATGAGTCCATAGTTTCTGATTATAAAAGCAACGAGTCTCTGAATTGTATCTTTGTGATTTCCTGGTATGAATGCCTTTACGCCTGAATAGGTAGGAGCCAGAAAAACACAAACAGAAGACAGATTCTGATATGCCGCCCATTTTAACACATGCATTGTTTTTGTGCACAACGTTCAGTGTCCATATTATTAAATCAAAATGTGGTTATGTGTAATTTGTAAATAACCATTTCATTTCACTGAGAGGCTGATCATAGTGTTGTTGTATGTCACACACCATACACAATACCGAACATTCTACCTTTACTGGTAGCTATGGAATAGTGTGCTATTATTTTCATGCAAAATCAAAAATTGATCAAATTCATGGCAAATATATGCATTGTTGTTCAGTTTGGACCTTTTCTAAATACCAACTGCCATTACAGTTTAAAACATTTCTGCTTTTCTAAAAAGGTACTTTTATGAAATCTTAGTTTATTCCTTTTATGATGATATAGGCTTGAACTGGCTACAAAAAACCTGAGCTGGTTGGCTTGGTTGAAAATGTCACTCCTGTGATAAATACAGTTCTACACATTTACAGTGATTGACAAGGATTCACTAGGCTACACTTGACAAAGTAAATAGTACATAAAATTACAAGCTAAAAATTGAACCAGTGCTTTAAACATAAAGTTGATATTTCCTCTACGCTATGGAACTTGGATTATTAAATGATAAATCTTCTCTAGAAAATGCAATTTTCCTATCAGGGCTGTATTAACACAAACTAGCATACATAATGTATCCATACTGGTGTGTATCTAATAAGAGCTGTCCACAGAGGGATAGCCATAGCCAGAGTGGATGTGCAGCATCTAACATAGTGTAGCTGATAAGGAACTTACTGGCTGTGAACTGTAGATTAAGCTCTTATAAAAAGAGGGAGGAGAAATCTGGCTTATGAGGACAAGAGAGAGAAGGGATGTTAGTGATCAAGGCTCCAGCACAAGGTCAACATTATTATCTCCTCAGCACCAACAATGAACCATCAGTATATTACAGTAACTGTATCCTAGAGAATTGCTGGCTTGGTGCAGGAGCCAAAAACGGTTCATAGCTCGTGGGCTTACTTAAGCAGCCTGTAGAGCCTGCAGTACCATAAATGTGCATTAATGTTTCCCCCTGCAGCCCCGCCCACATTCTGCTGTTCAGCCCATAGACTTTACAACACAGGAACATCAGAATAATAAAAGTCCCTTTTCAAGGCTCAGGGAAAGTTTAATAAATCTAAAGATATAAAACATCCATGGATTGCAAACTGGTAATACAAAAGAGTGAACAATGGCATTGTTTGTAATCCAAATTGTTGTATCAACAGCTTTACAGACATGCCTTTTATCATGTTAATATTTTTAAATACGCCCCTGTACTGTACCATGAAAGCCTTCAATAGCCTAATCAGATAATCTGGACACAAACATGATGCGCAGCTTAGCATGAGTATGAGTGTCCCGTTAACAGTTTAAGCACCTTTTCAATGTAACATCCAAATATTGAGAAAATGTATATATTCAAAGTATGCAGGACACTGATCTGTGCGGTCTTTATGTGTTATGTTATTAATAGATGTGATCAAACACTCGTATTGCACCCAGGAGAGCTTGGTGGAACAATGTACATGACCACAGCATTTCCAAGGAGATTCACCCATGTCCTACTGATTGTCTTGGTGCCCATGAGACGGTTCACCTTCTTCTCTCAACGGGCCTGATCTGGCCAATGCTGGATGAATGTAGCTGCTTTACTGTCCAGTGAGAAAGAATGTGCAAACCACCAAGCTGTCAACAATCAGGGGCCTCTGTTGCCAGTAACTCTTTGCCAGGCTCAAATTATTCAACCATGCATCCTACACTGAAACAATGGTACTGTTGGCGGGTCCCAGACATGAACATACAACAAAGAAAATGTAATCTATTACGGTGTTGGTTACCAACAGTTTGCCTCATGTTTTTATTGTGAAGGACTGTGGTGTCATCGAGGTACATTTTTACTGGTGTAATTAATTGTATATAGAAACTTTCAATAGCAACTTTTCATAAAGACATTATCTCTGCTGATATACAGCAGAAACTCTCCAGCGATACACACAGTGAAAACCTCGGTGGCCTTGGCATGTGTACTCCAGTGCTTGAGGAGAAGGAAACCTGAAAGTAAGACAGAATCTCAGTCCCCCAGGAGTCGCCAGGAGGCTTGTTCTTTAATCACGTAAACAAGTGTAGTCACCTCCAAAAATGTTGCAGGGACAATTCATGGAACTGTGAGGGGAAGTGATTTGGAGATTACTTTATACACATGGCTCTGGGGGCTTTGTGGAGTAGGTGGATGTAAGTGGAAAGTCTGGCATGGTGATTAGACAGCTTGATAAAAGATCTTGTGAAAGTGATCCTGCTGATTAGGCCTCAACATCTACAGAAACTGTTTTGGGTCATTCAAACTCAAATTAATACAGAAATATTTATCACTTATTTTTATGTTTTTCTAACTCCCCAACTTCTCTCACCATTTTTTCCTCAATACCCCACAATATTTTTTAAACCCTCAGGTCTCTCTTTACATCCTTTCAGTCTCTTAAGGGATATTAGGAGCCAACAAATGTGCAGCAACATAGACTGTGGCCTTCTTGTGTGAGAGTAACTTCATCTTGGACTTTTTGCCAGTCTTCCTAATAAATCATGGTCCATGGTTTTGCCACCTGCCAACTCCCTGAAGGAAGGTCACTGCTGGGCAGGTTCACTAAACATAACGTTGGTCCTTTTGCTGTTTTAAGTGTTCCATTATTTGGAGACAGTCGCATAAAATCTGTACTGCTGCATTTGGAATGAAAAGTGATTAACCTTGACACTGACCTTCTGGCAGTGGCCACAATTTCTATCACTGTACTTGAGCTGTAAACTGTTCAATAAGTGGGAACTATTATCATCAAAGAGATGTTTATAGATTAATGAAAAACAGAACAGCACATGCTAAACCACAAAATACAAATCAGAAGATCCACAGCGCTGACATGTAGCTCTTTCAAATAAACCCCTAAACACCCAGCAGTCCCATTTCATCAAATTCCCCTGAGGTGATGATTTCCCCACCCAGTGCTTCTCTAACCACCACGTTTCATAACTGTTTTGTCGCTGCACCAGAGCATATCCATCAGTCAGAAACTCACTCGTGGAAATAAACAAACTCAGCAAACCTCAAAGAATGCTGCCACTCTGAGAGGAGAGGAAAAAGATGACTGAGAGACAGAGGGGGGCATGTTAAATTTGAAAGAGAAATGTTTGCCAGAAGAGAGGAGGCAGGGACAGTGAGTGAAGTTCAAAGCCGGGAGGGTGTGGGGGTGGGCTTCATAGGCTCTCTTCTGCTTCACTCCTTTCCTCCCATCCATGCAGTAACCCCACGGTGAAGGGTGGACTAGTAGTAGGAGGGGAGTGGGAGGTAGTTAAAAGTCTGTCCTCTCACCCCCCTGACCTTCCACAGCAATGAGCGGAAAAACAGCTGTGGGCTGCACACTCCCTACTGTTAAAACACTGTCCCATGGGCCTGAAACACATTTAAACACTCTAAGACACACATAGGACGTGAACCTGTATAGGCACTTTTAGCACATGCACCTTTATGTCTTTTCTCTTTTCTCTGTCTAACACACATAAATACTACATCTATAAAGTTGCTTGGAAAAATTATTCAAACACACGTCATATTTTACACACTTTGTGGCATAAATGTAACTAAAGTCTAAACATGATTCATAAGAAAAACTTAAATCCCCCTCACACCATTATTTCATTACCTAGTAGAAGCTTTGGCAGCAATTATTGCTTGAGGTGTTCTCAGGAAAGTCTCCACAAGCTTCTCACACCTGGATTTAGACAGTTTATCCTACTTATCCTGACAGACCCTCTGCAGCTCTATTAGATATATAGAATATATATCTGTGAACCTCTATCATCGGGTCTCTCCACAGGCTTGTCCTGAAGCCACTCCTGCATTGTTGCGGCTGTATACTTTAAGTCCCTGTTTTGCTGAAAGATGAACTATGACCCTAGTCACAGGTCTCTGGAGCAGGCTTCTCCATTTGGCTGCATTAAATCTTCCCTCTAGGGTTCCCTGACCAGTCTCTGAGAAGCACATCCACAGCTCAATGCTGACAACCAATGCGTCTGTCCAAATAATTATATTTTCTCCAAAATGCTTTTTATTCAACCACCCGAGCATAAAAGTATCTTTAATGAAGAGCTGCCAAGATGGTTGTCCATCTAGGAGGTCCTTCCATGTCAGCAGATGAATTATGAAGCTCTGTTAGAGTGACTGTCATATTCTTAACCCAAACAGCTCTTGCCCAGTTGGACAGTTTGGATGGCCAACACTATCAAGGGTCCTCCTAGTTCCAAACCTCTTTTCAAATGTATTGAAAATGATAAAAATACTCATGTTTATAAATAGTTGTACACACTTGTCTACAGAGTTTCTTTGGACATGCTATGTGAATGGTGGAACCTTATATGCCTTTCAAAACTATATTAGATAAATGTATTTTGTAAATTACATTTATGTAGATTGTTGGCCAAAATTCAATTTAATTTATGAAACAATGTCTGCAAAAGGTGAAAGGACCAGAATGAAATACAATAAAATAAAACAATTTGTCTGTTTATTATGCCATTTTTGATCATCCCTTGTAAATATAAAATCAAAAATAAAAAACATAAAAAGGCTAAATTTAACTTAAACTATATATATTTTACTCTGTTGTTTGTCTTTAGTAGCTGATTTATTTAACTTAGCTAGTTAAGTTATTGAGTAAATAATTGTTTAGTTAGCTTAACTTTTTATTATTTGGTCTTAACCTAATTATTAATGATACTGTTACCAACTAGTATTCGCAAAACACCAGAAGCTAAATATTTTAGGCATCAGCTTTTTAACCCTGTCAATAAACATGTCACTCATTTGCATACTACATACTGCTGGGTTACTGTACTTGGTAGACAATACAATTACCCACAAGCAAGCAGAAACTGATATTTGCTGCGTGCGTAACTTGGTTATTGGCTGACAGAATCCACAGACTCCCCAAACTTCATTATATCTCTAAATAAAATCCAGTGACTAGGACAGCAGTTAATAGAAGGTCTTTTGGAGAAGGCATGAGTATATACACCAGAGTATGGTGCATGGATATTTTTCAACATCGGGGGGTCCTTAACATTAGTTCGCCATCGAAAATATTTTAGCTACTGTTCCTCTACTGTTGGGCTCCATAATAGCCAAGTCTGCTTTTTTAGTTTCAAATGAAGCTTTACTTTTTCCTCGATACAGTAGAATTAACAAAACAGATGTTTATATCCATGGTGATGATGAAGCTTCTCAGGTATCCAGGTGCAGTCATCTGTAAGTTGAGTCATAAAAACTGACTTGTATATGTATATCTGTATATCTATGGTGATTTAGTGTAAACAAATAAGACTGGTGGTTAATGTTATAATAGTCAAGTATAATCCACAGTCTTTAATCTTTCACAGACATCTGGTAAAACTCGTAAATTTCCACAGTGTGGCTTTTAATTACAATGGAGTATGAAGTATACAGGGATGTATTCAGTAATCATTCCCTTATTTTATGTCCCAAATAAGGCATAGAAAGGCCTCAATACTCCCACCTAGTGTACATGCCAGGAACTACAGAACGTGTTCCTGCATTTGTCTCACCTCCTATGTAAGACATCAGGCAGTAATGACAAGATGGAGCTTGTTCAAAGAGTCTTAACTATTATTTTGCTGATTTTTATTCTTTAAGGAATCTAACAAGCTCTTTATCCTCTCGCTGGGCGGCTTTCTTTTCCTGCGACCTTTGATCCCTGCAACCTGTGAGGGAAGCAAAAGTGTAGCCAGTCCCCACGGCATGGAAGTGTCTTGCCCAGCTTTACATCTGGGTGTGTTTGTTTCAGTCTGCTGGAGCAGCCAGGAGCTCTCCTGACACAAAGCCACAAAGCGCTCTAGCTGGGTGGTGTTGACGTTCTTGCTGACATTCAGGGAGGCTTCGAATGGGTTCTGTATGTGCAGCGGCGTCATCTCTGGTTTGTTCTGTTCTTTACCCTGGGGAGTGAGAAGGGGACAATTCTGGCAGTTGAAAACATATTCATGAGCAGCTAGCAGCCATAAGTGCAGGCATGCATGTACTACTGTATATCTTATAGTCCCTCTATCCTATTGGTCATGGTTTTTGCTCTATCTAGGGCAACTTCTTCATAGGGTAGCAGATGGCACAAGGAGAGACATGGATATGGCTGTAGAAGATATTTGATTGGTGCAGTGTAAACGGAGAAGAACATAAAAGGACAAAAAAGTGGCACGCTAGTCAATTTCAGTCAGATGTTTGGACATCCTGTTTCACTGTTTTTTCCTCAAGTCTTATTAATGTCAACACTGTGTAATATTCAAGTCATTGAAACTGACAGAACAAATATGGAACAATAATATGTTGGAGAACCCAGAATATCCATTATATTTTAGTGTCCAAAGGAGCAACACTCAGCTTTGGGACACTTGTGGCATTCTCCCATCAGATTCACTAGGTGGTCACCTGGAATGATCACAGAACTTGAATTAACCTGAGATTTTTTTGCCTGGTTAAGAAGCAGAAGAAGGGTGGGTACAGAGTAAATAGCCCTATTAGTACTACTTCTTTAGATACCAACATCATGACAGCAAACACTAGTTACTTTAGGAAAAAAGATCCGTCAGTCAGAACACTGTTCTTGGGTTGAATGGGTTTAAATTAATTTCTCTTTTCTAACTTCTGTGCGTTTATTATATATAGAGAGGGTCGATAGACAGTTCCCATTGTGAAGCATGGAGGAGGAAGTAGGATGGTGACTCTGTTGGCTTCAAAATTGAGGGCATACTTAACCTCCTAGGACCTGGCGTCCACATATGTGGACATCACATTCTGGGTTGTCTAGACCAAAATAAAGAATTTTTCTTTACATGGTGCTGATATCCACGTGAACGAAGACATTATACTTTTACTGTTTGTACTTTGTTACAGACATACAGTGGGGTGCGAAGGTTTGGGCAACCTTATTAATCTTGATGATTTTCCTGCATAAATTGTTGGTTGTTACGATAAAACATTTCCATTAAATATATCATATAGGAGACACACAAAGTGATATTTGAGAAGTGAAATGAAGTTTATAGGATTTACAGAAAGTGTGCAATAATTTTAATAACTGTACATCTTCCGCAACTGTTAGCAGCACTTGAGTGATGAGCCATTGCTCAAAGGGGCACACATTTTGTTTCTGTTTTTGTTCTTAGGACAAATGTTAAGTTTTGCAGATCACTACTCAATTGTGACTTTAAAATTTGAGTTAAAAAATATTGTCATATGAGAACAAATATTTTCTCAGAAACTACATCATGTAAAAAGATAATTCTTTGTTTTTACATTCAGGTCACAATTAGCCCAAATAGCAAAGAGAATTTAAAAATGCATGCCATGAAAGAGTTTGGGTCTTAGGAGGTTAACCAGCATGGCTACTGCATCCATTTTGCAACGACATGCCATCCTTTTAGTTTGCAGATCGGACTATATATTTTCCCAATACGCCATTACCCCCTAAAATCCTCAAGGTTATGCAAACACTATGTTTGGCCTCCACAATCTTTTGATCTGAATCCTGCTGAAACAGTTTGAGATGAGTTGGAAAAGAAAAAGCAGTCATCTATCAGGTATCACATGAACCATCGATATGTGGATCAGTAAGAAGTCATGAACATTGCATGTTTTGTACCGTCTGAAGTCTGACAATAAATGCTCTGGTGGGATATAGAGATTGAGCGGGAAAGGCAGTAGGGACAGAGTATAGCTGCGTAAAGCCATCCGTCAGGGGAGTGAAGCGGACTGCAGAATTGTAACACAGTAAAGCAGATTTATGGCTGTTGCTTCACTCGTGAAAGCATATAGGCATGGGTCATGGTCAGTCTACTTGCTGGCTCCCTCTACTGTGTCAAACTTGATCTTAGTCTCATATATAAGGCTGCAGAGTGCCCCTGTCCCAGATCGATTCACTGAAGCTAAAGCACTGGCAAAGTCCCTGCAAGTCACAGACTACACCACCAATACACAAAACTACATCTTTTTTAAAAACAAAGACACAAGTAAAGGTTATTAAGCCGGTTATTATTCACTGTCATAAATCTAAAAATATAGATGAATTTATCATCTTGTACAGCCCCACTGTCTTCTTGATACTGCAAGATGTTCAAGGTTTGTGATTTTGATATTTCAAGTTCCATTATATTCTCTCTCACAGCCTCCAAAAAACATTTCATAGGCATATATTTGCAATAACAGGATACATATGAGAATAAAGAGAACAAATATGTATTTGTTTACACTTCTTTTAATTAGGATCTTGGCTAATGGGCACTGGGCCATGTGGGGCTGGCATCAATCACGGATGACAAGGACAAACAGCTTTGTAAAATGGTGAAGTTTGTTGTGGATATCTTTTCATTTATGGTCACAGAATATATTTTTAATTATGTTGTAGTTGTGTTTTTTCCCCAAGCAAATTATGAGCCATACAAGTTGCATGATGGCCTAAAGACTGGACAGAGATAACAACTTGATAGAGCTGATAGACTTGGTTGTCAGTTTCCAACATTTGGTGACACTGCTCCTGAATTATATAATAAAAAAACCTTGGCATTTCTGTCATAATATTTCTTGTTACATCTGCAATAAGATAATATTTTCCAAATCATAGGTCAGGTGAATTAACCAGAAGCTGTAAGTGCAGGGATAGTTGGAAAACAAGCGCAGCTGCAGCGCTCTAGAATCGGGCTTGCCTTCCCCTGGTCTAGTTGTACACTCACAAGGATAAGTAACAACACCGTTTGCTCATAGTTTTCTGGATACATTGGTCATGAAATGTGATCTGACTGAAGACAAACATATCAAGAAACACAAAAATTCTATTACGGGCAAAAAAAACTTTTATATGCGCAATATTCTACACTGTTAGCTTCTACATGCACACGAAATAAACCCCACTTTCGCTCATCTTAACATTCCTTATGGGTTTATTCCAACAGGACTTGACATTTATTGAAAGAACCACAATTGCTGCACATTTGGCACCAGGGGCTAGATGCATGAAACTCCTTGCAGATATATGAGTGGTAAGAACGCACAAAGACAGAAATCTAAGAAGCACCTTGGTAGACTAATGGTTATAGCTCATAACACATAATTACAGAACACCTGGTTCGTTTCTAAGTTTAATTTATACAGAAATATGCATTTAATTATCAGATTCAAAAGGACACACTTATGCCTGGTTGTAGACAGAGATCAAAAAGGAAGAATGCAGTTTTGCTGACAAGGTTATCACAGCACTATGTATAAGCTGTGGCCATCTTTTGCACCAGTACCACTGATGTATTACACACTACTTTAAATCATCATAGCCTGTCAGTCACCATTGTTTATTGTGTGAAAGATAACCAACAGTTGACTTTAGCCCTTATGTTTACTTTAATACAGTGGATAATTTACCCGATTAGAGATAAATCAAAAGATGACTGATAAGGAAACAATTGCTTTAAATAAGAGAAAAAAAGCCAAAATCCATAAAATAGTTATTTAAAATTAAGTTTCTAACTTCATTCTATCTTCTACACTTACCTCCCCTTCCACAATTATTTAATCTAGTCTAAATTTAAAACTAATTTACTCTCTTCAACATTTAGATGTTCTTAACTGTTCCTAACTATTTCATTTGTGTTAATTGTTTTTTTCATTGTGTCTTACATTCTTTTAATATAATATCATTTGTTTGATCTTTTCAATAAAGTTTTTTTTAATTTTATTTAGCTGTTGAAAATAAACAAGAAAAATTTACCAGTTTTTTAATGAAAAAGACAGTCTTAATGTACATGTTTAACAGATTTAGAAAATTCAATATATATACTGAACAATAACAAGTGTGTGATCTTTGGCCAACCAACCTTCAACTTTCTGGGGCTGCTCTGAAGCTGTGCCTGGGATTACTGAAATGATTTTAACATTACTGAAAAGCCAGATTTTCTTTCACAACTTGTTTTTCGATTGTGCACAATATGTGAGAATCAAGTTATACTTAACTCTTTCTGATCCTTTGATTCATTTTAAAAACGCATGGTCTGAAGTATGCGTGAGGTGCACACATTCCTGCACATTCTGCAATTATACATCCAAGTTTATGTGTGGTAGAAAAAGCATATGCATGTGTTGTGTGTGCGTTGTTTATACATCTGACTCCAGGTGTATGAAACGAAGCAATGTGCGCTTACAAGGAGGAAGATTGTTCTTCGATCCTCATAGAGGAGGCAGAGTCAGTGACTAATTTTAAAACTTTAATAAAGTTAGAACGAATGAAGAAAAAAAATATAGGGGAGGAAGTGGTTTTAGTTGTACAACGTTTTTATTCATCTATTTTTTTCCCGCATCAAAGTAAAACATCCTTTGTGCGGACTTAACGTTTCCCACAACTTAAAATTAGCTCAATCAGTTCAATTACATTATATTTAAGTGATAAATTTTGTGCAGTACCCTCTATTACCTGACTCTGACAATTAAAGAGCCACTTTCCAAACGCTTTCAAAAACACTGATCATCTTCTGCGCCTGTTACCGACAATGATGGTGGCCAGAGAGGGATTGTTCAAATACTTACCACAGTTATATTCATGAGATCAATGCCATATTATCTCATAGCTTTCTGCCACAACAGCTGTTGTTTTTGGCCTAATGTGCGCTTAGGTCCACTGTGTACAAACCAGCTTCCAGAAACCTCAGCGTACTGTTTCTGAATGCCTCACAACACTGATCACCTACATTGTGTTGTGATTTCAGTGCCAGTTTCAAAACCCTTACAACCCTATTAATAATCATTCAATTACTTTGTCTATATGTGCACTGCATTCTTATTTAGTCCAAGTCCAACTCAGTCAATATGACCTTGAGATCAACTCAATTAATAGGCAAAATAATAGCAATAGAATAGCAAATACATATAAATAAATATATATACATGACTTGGTATTGGTATAAACAAACACACATACCTTTCTGATATTTATGGACATCTTGCTGAATGGAAAAGTTGCGTAGAACTCAAAGAATTCACACAGTAGTTGCTCTGAACCACAAAGGAAAAAAGATTACATGAGCTTGAAGGGCTGCAAACAGAAATGGTATCAATCAAACAAAATCACAGCCCTATAACTCTAATTCCACGCTCTCATGCTCACCTAGTGTTTCTTTGTTGCTCTGTAGCCGGATCTTGCTGAAGTCGCTGACAAACGTGCAGTCATTTCCCTCAATCACACTGTTGTCTGCTGGACCTTGTGGGACAAGAGCAGGGATTTGAGGTAAGTGACTGCCTTTACACGCCTATGATGGCCATAAACAAGACACGGTTAGATATGTTGATGCATTCTGAGGGAGGCAATAGTGAGACAGGAGAAGGAGAGGGACCTTGTGTGTGTCTATGTAAGTCGATAAGAAATTAAATATTATTTATTATTACGAAAGAAAAGAGAAGTAGTATGTATACTGAAGTCCTTGCTTGGCTGGTTTACATCTCCTGCAGTGCCCATGATACCAGTCTCCTTCACCACACTGGGGCTGGTGTGCTGCCTGTATGTGTGTGTGTGTGTGTGCGTGTGTGTGTGCGTGCGTGTGTGTGTCCGGAGGAGACGGGGGTCATTGACCTTCCCAGAGTGATGGGTCTTTTATTGTCTTGTAAGCACTCTGTGTGATAGAGACTACGCTAAATGGGACTGGGGAGGGGAATGTGGTGGAGGGAGGGGTTTAGATTGCTTTTGGAAGACAATTATCAGGCAGCCAAGGTGACAGAGCGAGAGAGAGAGAGGGAGAGAGAGACATGGAAGAGCTGCCACAGACTCAGCCAGGCTGGTGGGTTAGTGATTACATACTTTATTGTGAATTGTTAGATGAATTCCCTTTTCCTGTCAGATAATGTTTTCATGACTTAGATGTGATGATCTATAGTGGCCTTGTAGCTCAATGGATTAAGCGTCAGACTGGGATGCAGAAGGTTGTGGGTTCGAACCCGTCTGACTCCTAATCCATTCCCTACCAGGTGTGTCTCTGAGCCAGACACCCAGCGCTAGCTCCTTGTAAGTCGCTTTGGATAAAAGTGTCTGCCAAGCAAAGTAAAGTAAAGTAAAGTGATGACATGTTTCCAGTCACATTGATACATAATCAGCAGTGTCAAATGCTGTGCAAATAAGATACAACTTAATCCTGGTCATAACAGATAAATAATAATATTTTATCTATTAACAGCACTTTGTTTAATAAGTGATTCGTGGTTTGAGTAACATTCCCTAGTTCTTTAAGTTTTAGACTGCTGGATCAACAAGAAAAGAAAAACATGACACTTTTGTTTATAGTTTTCAGTTAGGTCATTATGTAGTGTTGTGAGAGAGTAAATGGATGTTCTTGTAAGGTAAATTATAGTAAATTAATATGCGAGTGGCCTTCTGATTTCTCTTTTGCATCTTCCCATCCTGGAGCTGGTGGAAGTATACCTAGTCTAAAATTGTTAAATCATTCATACTGTGGTAACTGGCAAATAGAAATGTATCATTGTATTTACATACAATAGTTTTGCTAATTTATATGTTGATTTGTTAGTTTTTAAACACAACTTGAGCTCTGCTGATTGCACAGGGTAGATGCACGACATGTCCCGGTAAGATTCTAACTCAAAGATTGTACGTTGGTGCATGTTTTTCCAGCCACTATACAACTACTATAAATTAAATATTGACATACAATAGTTTTGCTAATTGATTTGTTGATGTATACATTTTTATTATTATTATTTAATTTTAAAGGATTACAGGGATGTAATACAAAAGATCAACAAAATCTGCGTAATATCATGTTGCAAGGTTATAAAATATATTGCTGTACCGGCAAGGTCTCTGAGATGGTCCAGCGTAGGGATTATGGGGGGGCTCGTCCTCTGCAGGAAGAACAGCACCATAACAGTGAGGGAAAAGTTAGTGATCCAGGCTCCAGGGATGCTGCTGGTGATGCCGTGAGTTCGGGCCCAGCAGCGCACAGTGAACACCAAGCATCGCACCCGTGGATCGAGCTCTCCGTACAGGTAGAGCAGCTCTGTGCTCTTCATTGCCACCCTGTGGACAACACACAGGCTTGATAAAAGTACTGACAACTGTGCTGTATGTTTTGATGAGGAAATGTTAATGTCTGATTGAGGTTTCTGATTGAATTTGTTTAGTAAATCATCTTCAATCGCAAGTAATTTAGATGCTCTGTTAAAATGATTCTTAAAAATATTTTATATGAAAATGACAAATAAAAGAATGGCATCTAACACTCAGTCTACACAACAGTGAGTTTCTGATCTGACTCAACAGGGAAAAATCTTTTTTTGAGAACTAAGTTAAGATAATGAAATTCTGCTTTACGCTGAATGTTAAAGGTCAGTGAAACTAAATTCACACCAAAACCACCACTAGAGAGCAGCCTTCACTTATTTGCAGTCATAGTTGCTGTTAATTTTTATCTAAAACACACTTCAGAAGGCCCAAAATGTGCTGTTCTTTAAAGATCGCAGGAGATGATTTCAGAAAAGTCCCCACATCCACCTACAGCAGCTTGGTTCAAATTCATTTCCTTAGAAACTGCACTGTGGTTTTCTGTACGTTAGCAAGTGTGTACATGCTCATCCGCAAAGACCACATCATGTTCAAGGCTGGGCTGTAAGTGAAGAAGTGAAACACAAATGAGCCCCTTCCCTTACTAGTCAATGTTCTGTTTCAATGTGGCAAGCATGCAACTGAGACACTGCAGCACTTCCTGACAGTATAGTTTCTGTTAGGGGCTTTTGCTTCGCCATGTTGCCAACATATTCAGGACAACAACAAAAGTAGCAGTTTCTGTGGAGGACAATTCATGAGATGACCTGGATGAAACTGACCCATTTCACTGGATGAAACTGACCCATTTCTTTTCTGAAACACAAAAGCCACATCTAAAAAATTTGTCACTATGTGCATGGGGTAAATAGCTGAGGGTGAAAACCTGTTGTTGGTTGTGAGGTCACATTGAAAGCCAGAGGGCTGGTGGGCAAAACGAACTAAAGGACATCGGGCGTTGAGAATCTTCTGCACGCCGACACACCCAGGCCCAAACTGGTCCACACACTCTCCGATAACAGAGAGGATGCTCTGGGTGACAGCCCGATCTGAGTTGGCCCTCTTCATCTGATATTCCAGGGACAGACCTGATTTGGGCTAACAACAGAGAGTTCTGAGATGTATGATGACCTAAAGCACCCTTCACTTGTTACCTTGTGCATTTTATTTACTTATCATACTTAAATTTGCATTGTGAATTATAATGTCTTATATTGTGCCCTTTCAAAGTAAAACAATATAGTAGTTGAATACTTCATCTTACAGTGAAACAGCATTTTCAGTAGCAGCCTACAAAAAAGATAAAATGAGAGCTGTACCACATGTCCTTTGCAAAGTTTTCTGTACAGTAATTAATCAATTCTAAAGTGAAAGAAAATTGTGTGAGAACATTGACATAGTTGTCTAATCTGTGTGAAGAAATATGTACCAAACAACCCTGATAATTACCATCTTTACATTGTATCCACTGATACCATGCAGGTCCAGAAACATGTCCAGGTCACAGCCCAGCTTCCCGAATCCATTAACTGATGAACCAAATGGGTTGATACTGCATTCTGGGAAATAAGCAGCAGCAATGTCCTTAAGCAGAGAACAGACAAGAAAACGCAGCCGGCTGTTCTCCTCTGTTAATTGATAGGCATCTGTCAGGGAGGTTATCTGTTGGTCTACCTGCAGGTAAATAAAGAGACAACAGTTCATAGTGTAAACCTTAAGAGATCTATTTAAAAGAATTTTAAAAGATGTGTACTTATTTTATCTAAAGTCTTTGGTTATGATATTCCACTTACACTCTCTTCTCTGGACAGTCTCTGTATGAGGTCATTGATGGGGATGGTGGTTTGTGGCTGACACTGTTTGACTGACTGCTGGTTTAGTGACTGTGAGGAGCCAGGGTTCCTCAGTGACAGTAGTCTTGATTTAAAAGGCACTACCGATTCATGACTGACGATTGGAATGGCAGTTTCGTCAAGTAAAGAGGCAACACTGTCCCGGCTGGCAAACTCCACTACAGCATACATGCCCTGATGAATAACAATAGAAACAACAATGAACAACAATGTCATTTTCCAACTGATTCCTAGAGGGACAGTGCACCATAAATACATAGAAATGTGTTTTGTTTAGTTTTTTAATCAGATGCACATGTTTATTACTTACATAGCTTTCATAAAAAAAACATTTCTTGATGTCACCATGCCTTGACAAATACTTGAGAAACTTTTTCTCATTGGTTCGAGAATGGCAGCTGATGAGGACAGATCTGTCAGCTTGTTCTTGTCTCTCCACCTGGACAGCGTATAAGGACTTGTGTCTTGCGTTTTCATCTGACAACAACATATAATAAAATATATACTCAACAATTACAAGAATATTCACATTTTTCTTTGAGAAAGACATATATTCATCCAAATAGCTGCATATCAGTCAACATGTTTCATGATAACATTACCAAGTTTCTATGTTTTTCATAGAATTAGCAATTAATGAACTGGGAAACGAAATGTATCATTCACAAAACAGTAACTTTCTACTTATTTTCTGTTAGATAATGTCATGTTGCACTACAGTCAATTGTACGCACACATAACGATTTCTCAACTAAGTCTGGACTGTACGTTCAGCACAATGTTACCGGGCTAGCTTTTAAGCTAACTTGGTTTAACAGCTTGATGTACTAACCAGTTTCGTCTTTTCGAGCTTCCTCAGCTTGCGCAGTAACGACATTTGTTCCGATACCTCTGTGAAGAAATGTATGAGCTTTCGGTACACACTTCACCAAACTACCCATACCCCGTATCTGTAACCTGCACACTGCTAAGGACGACGCCATTGCTATTTTGAAAGAAACGAAGTGGCGCATGCGCAAAGCTATGTGTACGGCAACCGGGAGGTAGCAGTTGAGGTATTTTCGCACTAAAATTGAGCGACAAACTAAATTAAGCTTTGTGTCATTTTATTAGGTCCCATATAACATGTATAGAGTTACAGCTAAACGTTCTACTTTAGATTTAACCTATGTGTTAGAAAACTCCAAGATGTTAAACTTCTCAATGTCTTGTAATAAGTGTTGTCCTTAAAATAACAACATTTTTATTCTGTAGGAAAACACCCAGTGGTTCCTGGGAAGGGGGTGCTCTGTGTTTCAGCACAACATCAAAGCAACATCAAATGTGTTTTTCATCTGACAAAACGAAAGAAAGGGAAAAGGAAACTAAAGTAGTAGAGAGTTGGCGTCTGACATAAAACCTTGCCCCCGTCGCCTACACTTCCTCTGTTTACTTCCCTCTAAACGCAAAGCGAGCTCTGCTGATCGCGCAGTGTAGACGCAAGATGGAGAGACGACCGTCCCGTTAAGTTTCCAACTCAACGATTGTGGCAAGTACGTTGTTGCATATGTTGTTTTTCAACCGCTATAGACTCTCTCACAACGACGAGTTGTGTTATCTGCTCAAATGAAGAATAGCCGCTAAATAGTTATGACATTTCTGCATAAAGTGATATATTTTACAGGCAGGATTTCAGACTTTTACACTGTAATCAAGGAATCTTACTCTAAATTGGTTTGTTGAGTTTAAACGTCGCTTGTCGTGGGGAGGAAAATCCCTTCATTTGCAAATGTGGATGTTTTGCAAGCCATCAGTTCGATAAGAAGCTATTCATAGCTCAGCCAAAGGTATAAAAGAGTAACTAAGGGATACTTTAGGGATGGAAAGTAACGTCTAAGCCTTCCTAGGGGCTTCCCATGTTTTCTGTGAAACCCCCTTCGTGTGTTTGGAAAATATCATCCCAGTGCCTCCCAGCTGTGTGTAGCCAGTTTAATTGCTTCAGTGCATCAGAGTGTCACTGATCACAGATTGGATTTCTTCCAAGTCTGAACAGCACGGAAAATTGTCCACAATCTGAACTCCTGATGTTTAATTTTAGATGGAGCAGGACAAGTCAAGCATCAAGATGGATTACAAATATCATAGCGGGATTGAACTACTCTTGGCTCACATGAATATAGAGGACATTATCAACGCTGCAGAGACTCTGTATCAGCTTGAGGAAGAAGAGGAAAGAGGCTTGTCATTTGAAGACGAAGGTCTCTCCCAGGAGGACATGGATGAGAATGAGGAGACAGGGGACTCAGGGAGGGAGCAGAAAGACCCTTCTGAAGCAGTTGGTGGTGTTCGTTACGGGACAGTGACAGACCTGTTGTCTTTTGTCAACCTGCTCTCCAACATGCCAGCAACAGCCTTGCAGCACCTGCCTCAGGAGATAGGAGTCTTGCTAAATAAGGTGTGAATGTGTGGCGTTTTTTTACATTTTCATATATACAACTTAGAAGAACTTGAATCATTTTCTTGTTTGTTTTCTAACTTTTAACTTTTGTTGTTTTTTCAGAAAAACGTGGCAATGGTAAAGCAAGGCCGCTACCAAATCAACAAGGATGTGCTATTGTTTCCATGGAAATTAAACTACAAGAATCCTGGGACTGGCCTCGTGCCCAAGGGCTCATTTGGGAAAGTCCACCTAGCTCAGGACACCACAACCAGGAAGAGAATGGCCTGCAAACTGGTGAGTCGTTTTGAGTAATGCCTGGAATCCAGCCCGCACTGGCTTCTCAGAAGTCTGGCCCTAGGTGCCAAAATATTTCAAGTGCCAAGTACTATTTGTTCAGGGTGTAGTAACCTGTGTTTATATAATGAATGTTAATGTCTGTATGAAATGTACAATGTTTTCTCTGTAAGAAAAACAGGAAGAGTGCTCTTAAAAGAAGAACAAGGTCAAAGTAAAAAATGGGCCAAGATGGAAATTTAGTAGGTTTCCACAGGCTGTCTGAAAGACTGTAAATTTAACTCTGCTCTTATTTATATGCACAGTTATTCACCTATTCTTGAATGGGTTGTTGAAGATCACGTGGTGAAGACACAATGTGTTTACTTTTTCTTACATGGAAAATATTGACCTAAGAGGAAGAAGTACTTTCCTGCCTAGTCTGGTGTAATAATCATCAGAATGTTTTGTTTGACACAGTGTATTGTAGATCTACTGTCAACAGCACACTGTCTAAAAACAAATACATCAATGTAAGATTTACTGGCACTAGTTTACAGTGCTTGGTAACTAGGTTGCAATAGGTTTCCTGCATATCAGCAGACAACCTCAGATAACATTATTATCACTGGAAAAAAGCATTCATTGTGTAACCAACGTGCTTTTAAGGAGTAGTTGGGAGGTGCACGTATTTGCTTTATTTGCAGAGAGCTACATGAGGGGAAAAACCTAGGGAAATATGGAAGCAAGAAATGACAGCTGTGTCCCTAAGAGAAAAAAAGAATTTCCTGAATCAACAAAGTAATTTTTAAAGTATGTGTATAAAAAAGTCCAAAACAGCTTTTGAGATGCTAGTAGCCAAATCTTGTCACTAAAAACAGTTACAGGTTAGCAGATCTTTCCTACTTCTAAGAGTTTTCATACTTATATCTGTGTACAGACTCTGGCTCTGCTGCTTCTGCTGTCTGTATGCTAGGAATGGTTGTTAGGTAGATAAAAAGTAATTTGGCACATAAACCTCACATAAAGCAGAATTAACAGGTATATTATGTTAACCAGTGAAGTTAAAGATTGCTGGTTGGCAGATGCTGTTACTGTCAAACAATGACAATTCTTTTTGATATGAATGAAATGTGTGTAAGTGGCTGGGAAGCACTCTTGTTTTTTATTTCAGATATGAAACTCTAACTTTCATGGTTTTATAAATAGGCCTATCTCCCCAAAATAGTCATCTTGATCAGTTTATTTCCGTTTTATCATCACCTTCACAGATTCCCATGGAGAACTTTAAAGCCGCTGATGTGGAGTTCCAGGCCCGGTTCCGGCATGAGAACATAGCCGAACTCTATGGCGCTCTATTCTGCGACCAGGTCGTCCATCTGTTCATGGAGGCTGGAGAGGGTGGCTCTGTCCTGGAGAAGCTGGACAGCTATGGACCCATGAGGGAGTTTGAGATCATCTGGGTGACCAAGCAAGTTCTGCGGGGCCTTGAGTACCTACACTCTCACAAAGTCATCCATCACGACATCAAACGTAAGAGCAAAAAGAGAAAAAAGTATACTCATTCATTGTACATGATAGTTGTACCACATTGCTCAAGATGCAAAACTAGTCAGTTTTAATGTATGTCAATGTAAAGCCACAGGTAAAAGCAGTTTTTCTCAATAACTGTAGAGAGATTCAACTGAAATCTGAAACTGGGATCAATATAAAACCTAACAACAAATAATATCAGGATACTCTACTGTAGTTGAAAATTCTGCTTTTTGAGGAAATGTTCAGGGAAACTGGCAAAAAGGGGCTCTAGCTGAGATGACTGTGATTACAAGAAGACAGGACGGGCCCAGCTGTGGTTTGATCTGATTTTGTTGTTACGTTTGTTGGACCGCAGTGGAGCTGTTATGATGAAGGCATTATTCAGAATCATGTCTTTAAGGCTTGTCTGCTGTCTGGAAATTCCAGCCTGCTTTACACGCTCTTTCAGGGTTAAATATAGGATCCAGAGCAATGTGATTTACGCCATTGGTCACCCCGGCCCTCTGCTGACACGTTGCTGTGGTTCTGTTTCCTGACTGTCATGAAAATATGCAATTATACTTGAGTGTTTTTCAACACATGGAAAAGACTTAACACGATTTGAAGATTTGCTCTCAAATTATCTGTTGCATTCCTTTGTTAAAAGCATGTGACTTACCGCTTCTTATAGAGGCTTGAAAGGCCTTTGCTGAGTTGTGCAATTCAACATGTTTGAAGATTAATTAGTGCTAAAACAACACTCTGCTATGCAGAACACTGAACAAACTACACACAACAACTTCTCTAAAAAATGGTGGCCCTGCAGCATCTGTAAATCATATTTTTTTTCCTTTTTATAGCCAGTAACATTGTCCTAATGTCAGACAAGGCAGTGCTGGTGGATTTTGGCCTGACTGTACAGATGACAGAAGACATTTACACTCCCCGAGACCTGAGAGGAACAGAGGTAAGAAAAGCTAAAGGTACAATGCAACTCCAGTCTGACGCTTAACCCATTGAGCTACCAGGCCACTTAGTTGGCACTTGAATAGATACATTTCTTACTCCATTTAAAAAAAATAGTCTCTGAACTTCAGTATTTACTAGAAAAGGGTGATGTCATCTTGACTCATGACTCAGACAAGACTTCCCCAGGGATTTGTAATCTAAGACTTGTCAGCATCATGTGTAGAAAGTCACTGTCTGGTAGACAGAGTAGTCGGTGCACTCAGTGATGCTAATAATATTGTGCTTATGCTTGGCGTTCTAAACTAATCCATGAGAATTCTCCGTTGTAGCTAACGTTGTAGTTTCCCTATGGTTTGAACTGTTTGAGTCTACATTAATGTGTGTGCATGCCTTCTTGTTGCATACAGCTTGGCTTGTGGAAAGTCCCAGGGTTGACACCCATCGGTAATAATAGGAGAGACAGCGCTAGCCAATATACTGGTCTTCTCAGGCTTACATGAACATAGGACAGCAAGCTGGAATTTCCATCAGAGAGAGAAGTGAATATAATGGTGAAGACAACTGACCTCTAATAGCATGTTTACTTTTCGCACTGCAAATGCCAATGCACCCCTTCACTGCCTTAACCTCTACACACACACACACACACAAAGGCCTGTGTCTAAAGGTTAAGTTGTTTGTTGCAACAGAAAACCCCCATTATTGCAGGAGGTTGTTTCCGCTTTGTTGTGTCACACCACATAAACAGGAATTACTTTAACTCTTTCCCTGCCACTATTCTCTGCACACACAGTTAATGTAAATTGGCCTTTCTGTCATTTAGATGTACATGAGTCCAGAACTGGTTCTGTGTCGGGGACATAGCACCAAGACAGACATCTACAGCTTAGGCACCACAATCATCCACATGCAGACTGGAAGCCCGCCTTGGGTTCGTAGATATCCGCGCACTGCCTACCCATCCTACCTCTACATTGTAAGTACTGTACATTTTTTAACAGCCATGCTAGCAGTGGTGTAATTTATGATATATGGCATTATGCTGCATTGTCCACTAATTTAGTACAAATGCTATGCAGTTTAACCTGTTAAACCCTCCACCGCGACTTGCGGTTACAAAGTCATTCTGTGTTCCAAATTCATTTACTCTCACTCAGTGACATAAATATTACATTTTAGAACTTTAG
>JAUMTR010000012.1:22198526-22233533 GCA_032270685.1 Microctenopoma stevenorrisi
AATCAAACTGCTTGAAAAGTCAGCTAAGCTCACCACTATAGAACCATCAATTCATTGCCCAGGAAGGCCTGGGAATGGAAACAAAGAGGTTTCAGCTGTGATGGCTGGAAATCAAACTGCTTGAAAAGTCGGTTACGCTCACCACTACAGAACCATCAATTCATTGCCCAGGAAGGCCTGGGAATGAAAACAAAGAAGTTTCAGCTGGAAAGGCCTGATCAAAATCCCACCCCACCTGTGTTGTCTGTGTTATGGCTGGGCGATATATAAATATTTTTAAAATATGAACAAAAATTTATGTGATATGAAATGAGCATCATGGTAAAACTCAATATAACTCTTTTGCGTCTTTTCTATTTTGTTGACCGACAACTCACAGACAGCTCCAACCGCCCCGCCATGCTCCCCCTGTGAAAACAGCCCATACCCCCCTTTATGTTGCTTCACGGAAACAGCGAATAAAGATAGCAGAAGTGACGATGAGGAGAAAAGGAGCTGGTTAGTAAACAAAAAAGTAGCGGCTCAATCGTGTGGATGTTGTTCAGATTCCAGGCATCAGATTAGCAGCAGAATGTTTTATGTAGAAAAAGCAGGACAGTCCTAACAAAAGCTTTGAGCACTTTAAATCTTGAGCGTTAAGCGTTAAAATGCTGCTGCCACCGCAGTTGTAAAGCCTCCTTAACTCCCTCCCCCTAAACAGAAAACACCACAAAAAATAGCTTCTAATGATTTTCTTCTACTGCAGCGTCCTGTACGTGTCACCTGTTTAGACAGGACTCATCACACGGGAAAAAGTCAGCGGTCAGTTATGAGGAACAGACCTACTGAAACACTAAGATCATTCAACACAGTGCTAAGTTTTAAAAAAAATTTAAACATTGTGTGAGGGCAACATCTGGAAGATGAAATAGAGAAAATGAAGAGCAGAGTTGTTGCATTTTACTGAAATGCAAAATCACCAAACATCGCCTACTTGAAATGACATTGCAAAATGATTTGCTCTGAGAATTGTAGCAGAGTGGATTGAAAAACATAACCTCATCTCTGCAAAGTACATCCAGATGAGCAACATGAATGTCTGTCTAGCTGGGATACTTTATATAACACTATGTGTACAAAGAACAGCTGTATCTTGCTTAAGAGAACAGTAGGTTATTCGGTAGATCAGCACAGCCAGCTGCTATTTTGCATCTTTACTTCACTGATTATGCAATTTTTCAAGGTACACACAGAGGAAACCCTTGTTTTTAATTATTCAGCTTGGCTAACAGTGGACCACAAACAGATATTCAGGACAAGCTTTGTCATAAATTATGGATGAACTGAAGAGACCTTACCCAAAACTACATTTTATAGCTTCACAAACTGTACTCTACTTTTCTGATTGCCAAAGGACCAAATGCCACAACAACACTGATAACCACTGAAGAACATTAATTAGAAAAAGGAACTTCTGATGTAATTGAACTTGTCTAAATATGTTCCTGCCATTTTTTTCTTTTTCTTTGAAAAAAATTGAAATTTAGGAGTAGCTCAGTGACATTCATCTATCCTGGTCTGAGTCATTTTATTTCTCCCTTCCTCTGTGAAAGGAAAAGCTACCGGTAGACTGCAGCGAGAACTGCCAGCCTCTCAGCCAGCCAGACTATGTCTCGCTTGTCATCCTTTCTCATAAAGAATGATGAAACGTTTGAGCACTTAGTTGCCATGTTTTCTACTGGCTAAATATATATTTAGCTAAATATATATTTAGCCAGCAGAACCTTTCATTCTATTGTAAGTAAAACGAAAAGTTATGTTGTTATGAAGATACAGCTGGTCAAACATTAGTGGAATAAATATGAAGAGAATGAGGAGAAGATGCATGGATAGATTCAGGAAAGAGTGAGGTAGCTCTCCTAAATATACATAATTCTGCTGACAGCAAGGGACGGACAGGGTGAGAAGAGTCGCGGTACAGACCACCATCAATCTGGCAACTCTACAGATAGAGTCAGTGACAGAAAGTCAGCACTGCTGACAAGATTTGACAGTGACAGTGTAGCAGTGGCACCATAGTGGTTGGACTTTTGTGCACCACTTTGACATACATACATATGCACGTGCTGCCCCACCGCCAAAGGAGACATAAACCAGCTAAAAGAATCGACTGAGACACAAACAGACAAAAGAAATACTTCCAGGGAATCTTTGACATGCTGAGGACAAGACAATAGTGCACATTCATGCCTGATCTGTTCCTTAACCTTCTGGTTATTGAACTGCTGAACACAGCTGTAATTTTGCCAGGGATTTAAATATGTGTCCTGATGTGCCCTTTGGCAGCTATTTTCTTTGTTGGAAAAAAATAGTACATTTACTTGGCAGATATATTGGTGGCAGTCGCATATATTGCCCACTGAGTGTCACTGTTTCAATAACACAGTCTGTTCCATTTTCACAATTTACATATTTAAAGAAGCTGCATTTTATGTTTATCTATTTCAGTGAGGTGTAAGCAGTAATGTTAAGCTAAGCTAATTTAGCATTGAGGAATCATCATTAAGACAACGTCGAATAAAGCCTTCGAACAACTTCATCCTTCTCTTTAGAGCTTTGTAAGGAAGCAGATGGGGCTCATTTGTAAAATCAAAATAATGAGGTGAAAGAAATCTACACAACAGGGTCTAGTAATAATTCTCTATGGATTTATCACATGAGCTGAAAAACAATCAACATATTTTACATTACATTAGGCCAAACTGTAACTTAACCTTTATCCTTGGAAAAATAATGGAAAACACAAACTAAATCATCACCTCCACCACATCACACCATTACGCAGCAGATTACAGTAACTTGTGTCATGCAGCGCAAAGTTATTAATGTTGTGAAGGTGAAGAAAAACATGTCTACAAGCGGTACTGCCAAAGAATTAATTCTGAAAAAGCACCTACTGAGGTTGAATTTTTTTAGATACAAACAAGTATTGCATTTCTGCATTTACAGAAACCAAATGGTAGTTGCTGGTGTCTTCTCCTTCTCCTTATTACTTTGGATAAAAGCGTACGTAAGTATAGTAAAGCAAAGATACAGAACAGATCAATACGCAAAGAATGTGAGAAAGGACAATTAATAATCTTAATAATATTTTATTTTCATCATATTTTTTATAAGCTCATTATACACTGCTTCATCTGTGTGCGTGTCTACAGAGAGACAGAAATGTCACCGACATGTAAATACAATAAATAACATTAAGGTTTAGTACTTAGTTTAATAACAGAAAAACACACAGACCTTCTTCTTCTTCTTCTTTAGGAAAAGATAGCTGAAATGATGGGAAAGTAAGCTAGCTCAGCTTGGCATCACAGATTCTCTCGCCAGTTTCACTCAATATAACTGAAAAAGCAAAAGCTGTTTTCACACAAGCTTTCACTCATAATTTAATGAAAGACATGATTTTATTTTATTACACTATTTATGTTTTATAAAGACTTTTTCAATACAAAGAATAGAGGGAGAGTTTTACTGTATTTATTCTGTATTTTACCTTACAACTAAATACTACTATATAAAGTAATTGCACCTGTGTAATATGCTTTCAAATTTATACTGAATATTTTATGGTAACCTGTCATGTTTATGCTGTGAAATGATTACCACAAATCATTTTCTGTTATGGTCAAATTTATGGTTATCATGGAGGCGCACTTTCGTAAGTCATGTTTACACATATGTTCTTTTATATAAGCAAAAGCACCATTACCATGTATCACACTGCTTTAAAATATTAAATTAATGTGAAAATAGAGTGGGTTACATTGCAGTGAAGCAGCTCATTGTGCACTGTCTCAGATGTCTTCTATCCGCAGTAACAAGTCTGCAAGTACTCCATCAAGAGATCCAACAAAGTCCAAAAGCCCCATGAAAAGACCAGTGTTCACTTTCATCATGACTACGCAACAGAAGCTCAAATGCACCACAGAATATAACGCAGGCAACAAAACACAGCTCGCTCTCTCACCTTCTCTCTCTCACTCTTGAAGCATGATCAATGTAATAGACAAACTTTGGTTCTGCTATCAAACTACACATCGACATTACATCACATCGAAGGTTTTTATATATTAACAAAAATTTGTATGGTTGCTGACAGCAGTTACACAAATCATTGTACAACACATAGCCATTAGCATTTATCATTTATCTGCTAGTCTGTCACTTTATCAAAAAATTTAATAAGTCCATATTACCTGTCTGAATCCAGACTTGCTCTGAGGAGAAAGGAAACAGGAAAAATAAACCAAAGTTCCAGTCAGGCTTTAGGCAAAGAGTTAGCCAGGACCTATTCTCACACTAGTTTCTAAAGAGAAAGACAGACAGAGTGTAATTTTGTTCTGTGTTATTTCATTTTCATGTCCACTGGTGAGGTCCACAAACATTTTCTGTGGGGTTCGTCTGAAGAATGGTTCAGTATCTAGCTTATGAATTAGCTTTCTCTCTGACAAAGAAGCTGCTCGTCTGACTGACAAAAAATAAGCTGCGTGGTGAGTTTCCGGTTTAAATTTAATGGTCTGGAGCTGTAACCTCGGTCGTCTATGCATACTTTGCACGCAAAAATATACGCCCCAAGTTTTTCCTATAGACAAATTTACCACAAACTTTACGTGTTATGTAAATAGAAGAGATGTGACCTAGCGCTGCATCAACCATGATGGGTTGAGAGTTCCTCTGCTGTGGACACTAACCTTTTATTGTGAACACACAAATAATTGATTGTCCCTCAAAATAGAAAATATCTGCCTTTTTCCTTACATTGATATAATTGTCTTTGAAGACGATGACTTCAATATTTGATTTTATTAACATGATTATTTTACTGGGTAAATATCACATCCACTCCAGCTTTATCAAGTTACTGATGAAGGTTATTTATACCGACATATGGTAATGTACAATAAAAATATGTACAATGCAACCTTGGATTGCGAGCATGATTCATTCTGCAATCATGCTCATAATCCAAAACCCTTGTATATCATATATACCACCTAGAACTCACACCCTTAATTAACAAGGATTTAATATGTAAAATACATTTATGGAGTATGCCAAGTATGCCAGCCAATAGGTCAGCTCACACACTATCTGACCAGAAAGCCAGTCTGTCACTTACTAGTTAAAATTAAGTACAGCCCAATGAACATAATAGCAATAGCATAGTAAGGAGAAGAGTGTAAACCCCAGCAAAGGAGCTGGAAAGATCTTTTGACTTTGTGTTGCTAACCTAAAGGTTGTGGTAGCAGATAACTCACCAGCTACAGTAGTGCACCAACTTCTCAGATTTTCGTGTGTCTCAACATTTAGAATCTTGCTGATATGCCCCAGGTTTAGGCTAAACCTGATTGCATTAAGAATGCATTCATTTATGCTGAATATAGTAGATGGTTTACTTATTAGAGTACACTGTTGGTCTTGAATAACATCTCATTTTGCTGCTATCTTGGGCATGCACTGTAATTAAAACACAAGAAATAGATTGCAGTGGGTGAGGATTCTCACACTTAAATGGTAAATTGTTGACAACTCTGCATTTTCTTGCATTTTTCTTTATGCAGGTTTTTCTCTCACAGGCCATTCCCTGTTTTAAGTCATGTGAACAGTAAGAGTTTGTATCACTGCATTGCTCTCCTCAGACATACACAAAACACACTGCTGCTCAAAATCAATACAGATAATGTAAAATGCAGTTAAAAGTAATGATTGAAGAACTGATATATCAGTTTTGTGGAATCAAGTAAATCATCTGATCATCACCAGAGCTCGGTCCAGTCTGTCCACAGATATAAAGAACAATGGAATAAAAGGGGGTCTTGTTAGTGCACACAGACTATGTTGCTAGTTTGACCTCATTATAAAGTTAAATGCCCTCTACAAACCAATGCAAGAATACACACTCATTTGGCATGCAGCAATGAGACAGACCCACATAAACCCAGCTCACATACTGCTGGGAATCTTCCCACACATCAAATACTGAATCGAGACTGGGAACAAAAGTGACCTGCCTGCAATAACCTTTTTTTGACCACATACTTTACCTACTTCATTGTGATTGATTGACTTTTATAAAATACAATTTTTGAAGAAAACATATGCATCATTCAGACAGATTTGGCACAGGGTTTCATGCAAACACACTTTTTTTTATTATTTGCAGATTTTTATATAATGTCATACAAGCTAAAGTGAGGAACTAACTGCTGGGGTTGAGAAATACTGAATAGGCACGATGGAAATTAAATCTTTGTAACTAAACCAAACTAAACTTTTTATTCGACAGCAACTTGTGTTGCAAAAAATCATTCCACATCTCTTTTATCTAAACATTTATGTACTTATGTAATTAAAATAATCCAATCTGAAGTTTCACTTCAATTGCTTTCACTTTCAATTGCATTTCTTCATTCAATCTTCAAATAAAAACAATGTCTTCCTTGATAAAGTAGAGCTGGGGATGAATCATTACAGTTTTAAATAAATAATTCTCAGGTTGTAGTACAGTTATCAACTACATTGCTGATATTGTTCTGTGGACTAAACTGGTAATCTGTTGGTGACACTACCACTATAGCAGAAATATATCTTAATAAATAATGGTTAATTATTTATCATGAAGATCAGGTCTGCTAATTTTTTTAATCCTGTGACTTTACCTCTGGTGCAACCATCAGACGGCAAACCATGAATGGTGCTCAGAACATAGATCTTGGATTACATTAGGGATGCTGAGCTTTACATGCAGTGCCACCAGCAAGTCAAAGATTTCTCTTATCAAGTAATGTATCTACACAACTGTTTGTTGTTGTTAACATGCATGGCCCTGCAGATGCTAGTTTGGCTGTAGCCACATTGTCTTAAAATTAAACAGATCTAGTTATTTTGAGGGCGACAAACTATTTTGATATTTATGATCCAGTGGTATTTCCTCTAGAGACACCCAAAGGAAAAGTGTATTTTTATACATGTAGCATGTCAGCCTGGAAGAGCAGCATAATGATTGTCAGCTGCATCTGCTAATACTGTATCCAACAATTAATTCTGAGATGTGATGAGGATGTGGAAGCTTGCAGAGAACACTAAGGGGACCACAAATTACTGTAAAATACCACAATTTTATCACATACACATTTTATTAGGTACCTAAGTATGATTACTTTAGCACTTACCTGAGTCAAGTTTTAAGTTGCGTAAAAAGTATTTTAAAAGTGAAAAAATTTGTACTTTTACTCTAGTAATGTAATGAATGCAGGAATTATTTTTTATGTGCATAATAGTAAATGTGTGTAATTTGGGTACTTCCAATTAGGTTGATATATTATTAAACCTGCCAGTGCAATATTTGGTTGATAGCGCTTAAGTTAAAGGTCAGATGGAAAACTTTCTGTAGGTGAAACTTTCCAAGTCTGACTCAACTTTGGACTTCAATGATGATGCTTTTCAGATGCCTTTTCCTGAACTCTGTTTAATGTGATGGTGGAGAACCTTGAGGTTGCCCTTGCAGTTTTACAGATGCCAAACCCTATGTGTACAATGTCCCAGCCTCAAAGCCTGTTGCTGGGGCCACATGTGTTTTTAATGCCTCAAGTGCCAAATAGAATTGACATCAAACTACTCTTGAAAAGCTTGAGAACCTGGTCTTGTTTAGTGGGAATAACAGATTGTATATCTATCAAACTAAAGGAGCTAAGTCAGAACAGCCACATGGATCTCATGATGCACTTTCCCACAGTTCAGAAAGTTAAATTAAAAATCTCACTGGACTTATGGGATATCTGATAAAATACTGGCAAAGGGGTAGTGCAATTATGTAACACAGTAAGCACAAATGCACACAAATCTGATGGCTGATGTAATATGCCATGGAAGGGAGGGGAGGTAGTGTAGGTTAGTGTAACGTCAGATGACTGCTTTGACAATATATTACAATAATCTTTTATAAAAAACACTTTTGAGCCAGTTGTAAACCTGCTGATGTACTATATTTTATTATTACAGGCCACATTTTTCTCAGAATGCCATCAAAGCTATGTGATGTACTATTGATTTGAACACAATTTGACAAATGTAAACAGCACTAATCAATAACTGTTTCCTACCAATAAATACAATACATGTATGTATAGAGATAATAAGAATTTTCAGCATTTAAACCTTAATAAACTGTGTTTGATGGAAATGAAAGAGGGGATTACAGGAAAGAGAATGAGGGTTTAATTAACCTTAAAAGATTAAGGAATAGAACAGGCAGTGCATGCTGGATTTCTAAAAAAGGTGAAAAGACAACCCACTTACTGTTACTGTAATAATATTTATAATGGTGGATGTCTACTGCTTTTTAAGAGTTGTACCCTTTAATCATAAAAATTAGAAAAGCACCTACTTGTAATTTTTTTTCACTGTGCACTGATACATTAGGTTCACTAATGGGAAAAAATAGGAAATCATCTTATATCAGCGCCACCAGCATATCACAGATCAATGTGTGGTCTGTTTGTCTGTCTTCTGATTTACCACGTTCATAACTTGGTTAATGGCATTCATGGAATGCACTATTCAACAAAACTACTGCCATCCTTTTCAGAATCACTTAAAGTTATGTGCTGGGAACATCAGCAACAAAAGCATTGTATTGGAAATTCCTCATTTGTTAACAAAGACTCTTTTCTTTTTCTTGGTTAACACGCGATGGAGATACGATAGGGAATACATATGCATCCCCAAAGCTGAGAAACTTAATATATAATATAATCACACTGGAGTAGAGACAGTCGCAGATTTGTTCCCCACCTACAGGTCCAGCCCCTCCTCCCAATTAACTCCTCCTCTGCGTTTCCCACCTTGTGACTTTCGTATTTGCTTCATGTTCATCAACTATGAGCATCATTTGTTTGCCAATGGCCTGTTTCCCTTAGCAACGTGCATTGAAACTAAGCACTATTGAGACTATTCAAAGGAGGCAAAGTGAGGAATAAGGTAACAAGTCTGGATAACAAAGTGAAAGGGTTACATGTCCACCTCAGTGATTCACATCTCATGAAAATTGTGTTGTAAACCTCCAAAGAATGTGTTCCCTCTTTCAGCTGACAGCAAGTGAGGCCAATCCATTTACCACCCACACTTTGCATTTTACAAGCCTAAGTGCTGCAGTCACATAGATGGGAGCAGCTCAAACTTTAGTCAAATGTAATGTTTATATGTGGGCTTGTTTTTAATGGACAGGATATGTGGTCTGTTAACTCTACCATTGATTGTTCATTGTATAAGGCTGGCCCCATAAGTCAATACAGGAAAAAACACTTCGAATGCGTATGAGTCTGCATGTGCACCAGAGAGCCGAATCTGTATATATAAAAAAAGATCAGGGAGTTGAATCAAGTTAGAAAGCGATAGGAATTACCTTGCCTTCAAAATAAAAGTCTTAAATAAAACGCGAGGGGAGCTGAGACAGAGCAGAAATAAAATTATCTATGAATAAAATATTTTACAGTGAAATTGTGTAAAAGCAAATCAAAATCAACAGGAAAAACTAAATATTAGATATGATCAACTTAAGAATTTTCAACTAACAAAAGACAAATGTAAAATAGCATGTGTAGAACAAACTCGAGCTATTACGAAAGAAATATATGCAATAATTAAGTTGAATAGTGATGACAAGCTATGATAGACAGTATGTCTAAGTCTTTATAACATTTTAAGATGATAGTAAATCATTTAGAAAGCGCATTTTGTATTTACATGGGTAACTTTTCTGTAATATAAAATTTTGCTTGATTGTCTTAAGTGATAAATATGCAAAAAAGAAAATCAGGAAGGAGGCAATGCATTTTTAACAGTGATAGTCTGCTAAAAAGTGTGTTAGTGCCACTACAATAAAAAAAATTACGCAACAATTACGCTTTTATTTTAGAGATTGTAATAGGAAACTCCTTTCGTTGTGGTGGGTAACTTGACACACGGAGAAGTTCCCAGCTGAGCGGTGTCCGTGTTGAAACGCTGGCCGGGTCTACGTGCTCGTGTGTCTGCGGGACATTGCAAGAGTTGCGTTGGTTTATCGGTCACTTGAGATTTTGTTGCTTGTTGAAGTTGTTTTTTGCGGTGCAGCGCTGGTAAGTGAATTTAACTGGATGCTTGTGCGTGGGAATTCATTTCCATGATTTTTTCTAACGGGGGGGGGGGAGACTTAAAAGTTTAGTCAGCTCGTTTGTTTGGGTACAAGGCCAGAAACTAGGAGTTTAAGGAGAAGTTTGAAGCTCGTTTAGGGCAGAAGCAGCAAACGGAGCATGCTCTTCAAATCTCACATCATTTTCATGTCGTCGGTGCTTCTGGACGATTTGTCCGACGAGGTTTCACTAAGTATTATAACTCAAGTATGAAACTTGAAACAGTTAGTCACAGTGTACATATAGGTGAGCCCCTCCGCAGACAGGTGGGGACTATATTCGGTGGCTCTAGGCGCACTAGCATCCTTCTCACTGCTTTACACCATCACCTACACCTGAAAAGAAGAAGGCGTGAGTGAGTCTGCGTGTAGACAGCTTGTGAACTTACAGACCCAAGCAGAAACAAAAACGAAAGAGCTCCTATGCTATATGTGAAATTAGGCGTCAAATTCCATATTATGTTACAGTATACATGAAATTCAACACCACAGCCATGAGGTCAGACATTAGCCTGCCTCGGTGTGAAGAACGCGCGATGCCAAACACAAAGTTGCTCTGCTCGTTCATAAAGACAAATTGCAACCTGAACGTGACCCTTTTAATGCATTTATTAACAAACTAGTGTTTTAAATTCGGTGTGTACCACACAGGGAACAGTGTGTTGTGTAACAAGATATCCTGTTGCATGTGTTTCTTTCCTCCACACTTGGTAGTGCACAAGGAAACAAATTAGCAGCCATTCCCCTCTACTGAATCTCCTAGATGTGAGGTCAGTGAACCCTGAAAAGTGTGACAACACTTGGTTATCTTGTGCTTGATCATGCTAATAGCTGGAGAGGGGCACAGCCGTGAAGTGATCACTTGATTTTTAGCTCTAAACTAAATCGCCTCCTCATGCCAATCTTTGGTACAGTTTTCCCATGAACTATAATGTGATCTGCGGATCTGGGGATTTTCATGTGTTTAGACAACCCTCCTATGTTCTCATGTGTATCAACTGAGTTTTTCTTCTTTTCTTCTTGTTGCACTACTTGGATATTGTTTTTGTTACTGGAGTTACATAATCATTTGTTTAAAAAAGACATTTAATTTTCCAAGTTGAGGGTTGATTTATCAGCTAGACACTTCATTCATGGTTTCGGGATACCCTCCGATGCACATGGATGAATGAGATAGATGAGATTCTCTTTAAACTGAAAATGATTAATCTGCAAATCATAATCAAACTTCTCTGAACATGAACATGTTGCTCATATTCTGTTTTAGCTAATGTTGTATTGTTTTAGCTTAGTATCTGATTTATATTTTATTACCACATAACTATTAGGTCTATTTTGGCTACTTCTGCTGAGTGATACATTGATATTACAAACACTTAAATAATCTTGGGTCAGTATTAACCTGCAAAAGGTGTGAACCTCTTCTGATTGGACTGCACTGTAAAGTGTTGATACATTATACCGTAGGCCACTTCTCTTTGGAGAGAGGGTCAACATAAACCACCTTTGCCTCATTTAACTAAGAGCCCTGATAAGAACTTGTCAAGAAAAAGAAAATGCCAGGAATTGTTAAGTACTAGACCGTTTTTTTTGTTAAATGTGTTTGTGTGCGTTTGTGTTAGACTCATGAGTGAGTTTTCATATGTTTTTTAAAGGCGGTGATAGTCTCAGCTATAGTCTCAGCTAGTCAAATGGAGCAGGGAAAGTCATTCCACCATCCTGGGGCATCAAAGGAGAACAGACTCAATTGCAGGTCCTAGAGGGCGTGCAGTAGTGTAGCTTTCTAATAGTCTGTTGAGAGTACACTTCCATTTACAGCCCTGTAGGTAAGCATTAAGAATTTAAACTCTCCTTCTCTCCCTCCTTCCTGAGTCGGTGGAGAGAGGAGTGAGAAGAGGTGTGACATGGGTGTCTTCTGGCTGGTTGAAAATGAGGTGGGCCGCCGCATTTTGGACCATCTAGAGGGGTTTGATGGTGAATGCAGAAGTTCCAGCCAGGAGAGAGTTACACTAGTCGAGTTTAGAGATGACCATTGCCTGGACAAGGAGCTGTGCAGCCTGCGATCGCAGCTACATGATCGTTCAGACTCGGTAGTAAAACGTCTTTGTGTAATTGGGTGTACAAACTCGTAAATTTGATGTTCTGATGATGCGTTTGCTTTTTCATTGCATGCCAAGAGCAGCAGAAGTGCGTGTGCACACACTGAATTACAGTCCAGTTTTCTTTCCCAGAGTCTCCCCCTTCAAAGTGAGAAACTGCCAGCAGAGGTTAGTTATGTAAGCCTGTTGGGTGTTACATCATTGTTTTGGGGCCCCCAGTCCAGAGAGCAAGGGCTGAGACTTTAGAAGGTTCCAGTGGGTCCACTGCCTCTTACAGACCCCTCAAGTGAACAAGTAAAGGGCAAGCTATTAGAAGCAGATGCTCTGTGAGTCTCTCTGCTGGGAGACATCGCTCTGTGATGGTGATGAAACAAGGCTCCCCCTGTACTGTCAGTGAATTTTCTGTATTGAAAGTTTTGTTCTGTTCTTGTTTGGGTTTGCTTAGCTGACGTATGTTGGAAGTATGCTTTGGGAGGGCTTGGTTGCCATGACATCAAAGGGAAAACATGCAAAACATGAATGATTTATTGGTCTATAATCCCCCAAACAACCCCACCTCTTTTGTTCCAGTAAATCAATCCCAAAAACTCACAAATATTCACATATCCATGTTTTGTTTGGTAGTTTTTTTGGGATCTGTAACTTAAGGAAAAACATGACTTTTTTCTGTCTGTACATACATAATATCTAAGTCACCTGTTTGCAGCTCAGCATTATTAAATAACTAACATTTTCAGTTTCTTTATAAAGACATTCACAGTTTTGCAGTCAGCTGTTGCCAGATATTATAGTTTTACAAGTATAATATGATAGATCATCTGGAAAAAGTGTCTCAAAATTTGAAGGGTGGTATATAAGTATAATATATATATCATCCTATATTATATTATCATTATTATAATTTTGTCACATCAGAAATGTGTGGATTAATTCATGAATATAGAAGAATTACTTTTTTGTCCTACAATTGCTTTAATATCCCACAATAATACCAGCTACTTTGTCATAGCTTATTAAGTTTTCAGTTCCCAACAATGGTGATTAAGTTAATGATTGGTTTTCATGACCAGGTGGTATTCAGGAGCCTGGAACCTGGAGAAAGAAGCTGAAATCTTTTGTCTCTGCAGTCCTCCTGTAAGTACATCAGCTCACATAAGTCTGTTCTAGTGTCTGAAAGTCATGTTGATTAAAAATTACAAGGGAGGATCTTTAGTGGTTCTCACTTACTTTGCTACTGTCTTTCTATCGATATCCTTCAGGCATGAGCTGCCCTTTAGAAGGCCTCTCTGTTTTACTGGTTCACCAGTCACTGGTAACCATTTGTCAATGGTCAGATAAGTCATAATAATGAATCAATAACAGACCCTGGCTGGGGACAAAAGCCATATGTTGCCTTTTTATATTTTTGCTTTGTGATTACTTTGTGATACCACTTTTAGCAATGTTGGCAGTATAACATCTGGAAATATTAACATTATGTTTAAACTTTTGTTTTTAGTATTCTAGTTTATAAGTTATAGTTGATTTTTATGATAAAAGTAGTTTTGTTTAGCATATCTTCTAATAGATATTCACTGCTTGAACCTATTATTCCATTAATACATCAATAGATTAAACTAATACATTTGTGTAGTCTTACCCTTTGGTCCCAAATCTTAGAGTTACAAGATACATCTTGTAATATGATTAATCGGACATATATAACTTGAAAAAATTAATTACTGCTTTCAATTAGTTTTAGCCTATTTTTAGCCTTCTCTAATAATAAAATATTTCTAGTTAAATAAAGGATGTCTTGGTAACTAGACTTTATGCTAGTGGAAGTCTTACCAATGTTCCCATCTGACTCTTGCCAAGAAAGTGATGAATTGAATTATCCAACTTACAATGTACTGTGTCTATTTGTTTAGCGGAATCTCACACCCTGCACTGTGGTCATATCAGTATTTTGCCATAGGTCCTGGGGAAGGGGAATCTCTAGCCAGTAGACTTTCCTCTGTCTCTCCTTTTCTGTTAAATGTCTGGAGGAACTGACTTGAACAGTCTTCTATCAGTTTCTGTTCTCTCCACCTTGTTTTGTGTTCAGCAAATACTAAACTTCCTCTGCAGATCATTCTTTATTGTCTGTATGAATGATGTTAATCACATGAGTATGTTAAAATGTACTACTAGTTCTATGTCAAATATGGATCTGACGCCTAATTCTAAATCAATTTGTGGCCTAATACCATCTTCTAATTATCAACAATCCGACATCTACCCGGGCATTAGGGGACAAACTTCCCACTCTTTTTGCTGTTGTTTTTGTTTGCTGTGTTAGAATATTAGACTGCAGCAGCTGTTGTGTTGACACAATAGGTAGGTTGAGCCAAGCGCACACACACAAACGGATACATACACACACTGAGACTTGAGTGGCCCATTTGTGTCAGTGCACAGAGTACTTTAGCAGAAACCTAATGGACTTTGATGCTCCACTCGCCAATTCTAAACACTTGATATGACTCATTTTCCCCCATTGGCCTCTTCTCAGGACAATATTTGCATGAATTTGACATCACCCAAAGTAATGCAGGAACTAGAGTTTGATTTCCTTAGTGAAGGGAAGAGCAAGATAAAGGGGTATGAATTAATTATGTTAGAAGCACATTACGCTCCAATGTTAATGCAAGTCCTTATATAGCTATAAAGCAGCATCAGCATTCATTTAAAGTGATGTTTCTGCCAAATGGATGATGTTTTTCTGCTTTTCTCTCTCCAATAGTAGAGGAGAATCTAATATGCTCTCCTTTTGTTCTGTTTTTTGGTTTCTACCAACTCTGCTGGAAACACCAATCTGGTTAAATACTCCACTCTGTTCACCAGATGGTCACTAATGGTGTCTACTGTACAGGTTTTCAGAACTTCTTTCCCCTGAAAACAGCTGCCTGCTGTGACTTAAAGCTGAGGCCAGTGGGAGTGAACCAAAACAGTAAAGTTGTGGTCCAGACAACTATACAATTTAGTGAGCTTAAATGCACTGTAAGGCTGTGTAAGACTGAGGCGAGCTGCAGATTAATGCTTCTCTGCAGGTTTATCACTGTGGGCGACCTCTTTCACTTTGCTAGATTGTTTTCACATTATTTTTGAGTTAAGAGTTTATCTGCTGATTCCTCCATCCAAGCATTGTCTACCGCTTTCCCAAGATCATGCATTACAGCGAATGCTGCACCGACCCTTCTGTCGACCTCCCACTGCATTTGTCCCTCACTTGTGAACAAGACCCCTGGAATACTTAAACTCCTCCACTTGAGGCAGCACCCTGTCTCCAACCCGTAGAGAACATTCCACCCTTTTCCGGCTGAGAACCATGGTCTCAGATTTAGAGGCGCTTACTCTCGTCCTCGCCGCTTCGCACTCGACTGCGAACTGCTCCAGTGACAGCTGGAGGTCGCTGCTGGATGAAGCCAGCAGAACCACATCATCTGCAAGAAGCAGCAATGAGATTCGGAGGTCACCAAACAGGATCCTCTCCGCCACTCTGCTGATTATTTTCTCTATTAACTGATTGTTTTATGATAATTCAAAAAATGTGAGAAGTGCTTTTACAAAGTCTATAAATAATTGTTCTTCTGGTGTAAATCAAATTACCATCCTCGAGGACAACTTTGCATATGATACTGGGTTACTAAAGTTGATTTTCTTTTTCAGAAGCTGGAGACTGGTGATGTCAACCTCACTTCTCGTGTCAACCTAATTTTTTTCCTCCGCTGCAGCATATTGTGTGACCCCCGGTGTTGAGCCTGAAAGGCATTCACAGGTTAGATAAATTTTTCAGTTGTGTTTATACCCCAATGTTGGAAACAAAGAAATGTACATGGCATGATAACCATCAACTTTAATAATTATTACCTTTAATAAGATAGCATAGAAACAATAGTACATACCAATATTAACAAAACCAGGTGGTTCAGTGTTCACATTTCACTAGAATCACATCTTTCTTACAGGTTCCTGCTGCTTACCAAAACTATAAATTACTGAGGCTGTCAATCGAATAAAAATAATTAACTAATTAATCGCAAAGTTTTCTGTAATTGATTGTGATTAATCGCAATTTATATATATATATATATATATATATATATATATATATATATGCATGCTTGTAATATCTAATCAGTATAATGATCCAAATGCAGAATAAATACAAAGAATGTATACTTATATTCAGAAAGAATTTTAATAGTTTTCTTCAATCTTTTAAAACAGGTTCTCTCCTGAGAAATACAACTTAATAAAAACCTTCGAGGTCACCGAGAGTGACGCAATGTTTGCATCTGTTAGCTGAAGTAGTATCGTTTCTTCTTCTTCTTCTTTGGCTAATCATTTCCAGCAGGCCAAACACCAGCATAGCGCAATGCTGCCCCCCTTCAGAGCTGCTCAAGAGTTTAAGGTTTTAAGGTCTTAGATTACAGGAATTAAAAAAACTGCATTAAACACGTTAAATGTTTTTAACACATTAAAAGTTTCACATTAATTAGAGTTAACGCGCTAATTTTGACAGCACTATAAATTACCATAGCTTCTCTACTCCTCTTGACTCCATGTATACAGTGACACATCTCGAACACAAACAATACTACAATGCCACTCATGCCTTTTTATTTACACCCTTCCTTTTATGTGTTAGAGATTCATAGCTGGCTTCGGATGAAGCTTGATGCTAGCAGTATGAGGTGTTCATGACACATAGTGAAACAGGATACTCACAGTTACAGAAAGACTGAATTAGATGAACGTTGCGCTTTGAATTTGCCAGTTGTTTCAGTTCAAATAGTATATTTTCAACTTAACATGTCGGGTTTTTACCCCCTATTGGCGTTTTAATCCAATGCTGGAAAGGGAAATCCCAGCGATCTGGCTTGAATTTCAATAAAAGTGTTTGACCCATGTCTAATTCAAACAAGAGGTCTTGACGTAACTGACTGTGTGAAGTCATCATGTTGGATGTTACCAGGTGGTTGCAGTTAGCAAAGATCAGAGATGGGCGATGAGTTAAACAGGAGTCATCATGATGTGCCAAAGTCTGACTGGGTAACTGTGTTTAGTTGACAGACATGCGTGAACACACACCTACACCTGGTACTGCTCATCATTCTACTTGGTCTAATGCCATTTTGGAGCTAGTAGCTCGCCATTTATAGGAAAGCATTTGCGCTGGATGCCTGATATGATAGAGTGTAGTATGCGGGTGTGTGTAGGTTTCCGCATGTACCTGTTTGAAATAGCATTATTGTACAATCACAGTGCTGCTGAGTAATTTCAGTCACATCAGTAATACTAATTTATCTATTACTAATCTAATAAACGCAAAGCTGAGGTGGAGACAGGCCACCCCTAATCTGGTTCTGATCAAGTTGTCTGTTAAAACAAGTTTTTCATCTCCACTGTCACCTAATGATCTTCCCAGAAAGCAACTCCCCTTAGCAATACATCTCAATCCAAATCGGCTCACTAAAAATAAATCCTACACAGTCTGCCAAAAGCCTTGGAGTTTGGATAGACGACAAGCTAAGCCTGAATGAGCATGTTGCTGCGACTTCCAGGTCCTGTAGATATAGTCTTCACAAAATCAGAAAAAATAGGCCTTTTCTCACCCAACAGGCTGCACAGCTCCTTGTCCAGGCAATGGTCATCTCTAAACTTGACTACTGCAACTCTCTTCTGGCTGGAGCATGTGCAGTTACCATCAAACCCCTCCAGAAAATGCAGCGGCCCGCCTCATTTTTAACCAGCCGAAGTACACTCCTGTCACACTTCTTCGCACCTTTCTTCACTGGCTCCCAGTAGCTGCTCGCATCGAGTTTAAATCTTGCTTAAAGCTTGCCTACAGGGCTCTCAATCTTACTATAACACACTACTGGTAAGTTACACTCCTGCCCGCTCTCCCAGATTTGCAAATGAAATGAGGCTAAAAATCTTGTCTTCACGAGCTCTCCAATCACAATCGAGTCTCTTCTTTGTGGTCCCTGGCTGGTGGAACAACTTGCCCTCCCTCATTCGACTGGCTAACAGTATGACCACCTTTAAAAAACATTTAAAAACTCACTTGTTCAAAAGTCACTCAAGTGGGTCCACCACACACACACACACACACACACACACACACACACTCATTATGTTGTCTAGCACTAAACAATTCCTAGGCATGTTCCTTGTCTTGACGAGTTAAGCCTTATCAGGGTTCTTTGTTGTAGTATCTCAGCTTTTATAAGAATCTGAATGGTAATTGCTGGTGTCTTCTTCTTGTAAGTCGCTTTGGATAAAAGCGTCTGCCAAGTAAAGTAATGTTTTCTCAAGGTTTGTTAGGTTTCTGCCTGTATAAAGGTCTTAACCTTAATATGAGAAGTGTCTTGAGACATTTCTTTTGCATTTTAGTATTATATTTAAATAAACTAAACTCAATTTAACTGAGGATACTAATTGTTGCAGTTTTGCAAGTAGAACATTTTTCGATTACTGCTGGAGACGAGACGAATTTCGGTCTGCTCAGTCAATAAACATTCGTCTGAATTTCAGATGAACTAATTTTGGTTTGTTAGCTGCTACGTGTGGTCTGTACTGGACATTTTACGTATCCTGTAGCTCTGTGTTCTACTGTGGTTCTCCTATTTGCGTGGCTGACATTAGTTTCTTTGGCCCACAAACTCTGCTCCTACTAATCTTGTTTTAAGCAGCAGCAGTAAGCTGTTTTCAGCAATAAGTAAACCCAGTTCTGAACAGAAATGGTTCCAACTAATTAATAAAAGTTAAAAATGGCTAGTTTTCTGGTTAAGTATAAATGTTTGTCTTTCCTGTTTTCTTATGTGTACGAATCAAACTCTAAAAAACACTGCTTCATGAAAGTTCATGGACCAGTGTTTTTTTTTATCTCTTTCTGACTCTGATTCCACATATTTTGTTCTCCATTCTTGTTACTAGGAATTTCTATTCTATCTTATGTTATTTCATTGTTTACATTTGGGAAGAGTCATCCGTTCAAGCATTTCACTGCATATCGTACTGCGTATGACTGTGTGTATGTGACACATAAAATCTCACTTTGAATTTGACAGACAAAGCAAAGATTATCTGAATTGAGTTAGTTAGTATGAGGTTGTGTGATTTGTCATTATGATAATAATAACGAATACTTTATTGATTCCCTTGGGGAAATTGTTGTTTGGACAACTGCTAGACCTTT
Source organism: Microctenopoma stevenorrisi (assembly GCA_032270685.1). Classification (NCBI taxonomy): domain Eukaryota; kingdom Metazoa; phylum Chordata; class Actinopteri; order Anabantiformes; family Anabantidae; genus Microctenopoma; species Microctenopoma stevenorrisi. Next base: position 22,218,058 of record JAUMTR010000012.1, read on the forward strand.
GTCAGCACTTGGTGTCTCGTCCACACCTCGACGTGTAGCTTTGGGTAGACTGAGAAGCTGTTGACCCTTGAGTTGGAAAGTGCCTGCTCTACTGTCTGAGCTATCGCCCAATCTGCTCTGATCCAAACAATGGGAGTGAGTAAAATTAAATCTAATTATAAATGGTCAAATTTAAATTTTTTTGTTTATTGTAACATAACACAGTTAAGGACACATTAGGAACATAATAAAATAAAAAGGCAGTGCCGTATGGAAAGAAGAAGACAAATGCAGCAGGCTGGTTTGCAATCTGAAGGTAGATCCCTTGTTATTTCTCTGTTCTGGGTTTTTCCTTTGTCTGCATGCTGCTCAAGTCTGGTTTTAGATGGAACAATAAGGACTTATCGTGAACTGAAGTGAATCAGTGAATCAGTCTTTTTTAACCTCCACCTGCCGTGTTGGTTTACTGTCCCTGTTTGATACATCAGGGTTGTTGGAATTCCTCCTCTTTGTGTTCATACTGGGTCACCCTGACCATCCCCCTCCTACCCCACTCCTCTTCATTCCTTGTTGGAGCTCATTAGGACAAATGCCCGTTTCTATTTATTGTTCTCATGTTGTCTGTTAGCACAAGGTGTACATCTCTTGCCTCAAATGCTGGACTGACATTCTGTGACTGTTGCTGCCTCAATGCTGGTGTCACCACCAAACCCACTCTCTGTTTTTGTGGTTACTGTCAGTCTGACCACATGATCATGTGTTTGAACAGCTGACTGACTCTTTCTCAGTCATGTTTCTCTCTACTATTGCGTTGATATCACCTCCTTCACTCCTGCAGTTTGGGTCAGGTTTATGTAATTGCTATTTTGTTGTCGTTGTAGACATGTAGATTATGGCAGAATATGATGGTAGAGGTGAAATAAGATGAGATGGAGGGAGTAATTGCTATGTGAAGCTGCATTCACATAGCAAGGCAACTTAACATTTTGTTAATTATTATTAGTTTTGGGGGTTGAGGTCACTATAAACCCATTTCTCTTTCAATCTTTTCAGCATATCTCAGGACCACTTGGAGTTAATTTGATCACATCTGGCACAGTTGTCCACTTGTGCCCAGGAAAGAACTGATGGGAAAAGAAGTCAGGACAGTTTCAGGCTTGTAAACTGTAGCTTGAGTGGGTGTTAGAGGCATAAAACCAAAAGACATAAATTGTAGGTTGTGTACGAATATAATTTATGTTCTATGTAAAATATTAGTATGTTAAATACGTCAGCCGATGAATATAATTGTTGACCTGGATAACTAAGAGCCTTCACAGATATTATAATAGTTAAATAGTTTTTCAGTCTCAGTGTGAGACAGCATTGTTTCTCATTCTTCTCATCCCTGTCTTCTAAATATTACATTTGTATAAAGCTATATACACTTTATACAACTGCAATCCTGATTGTTTTTGAAGAGAACGTAATTGCGATCTTATTATGTTTCCTGTTATTATTAAATGTACATTTACTGTATTTTTGTCTGCCAAAATATCCGATCTGCATACAGTTTTTCATCGGCTAAAATATCCAACGTTACATTTCAAGAGTGTAGCAAATTTTTCTATGCTTGAGATTAAGCATCACAGTTTAAAAATAAAAGCAAACAACAATCTTTTTTTTCTAACCCTAATCTCAATACTTTCTTTGCCTAAACCCAACCTTACGGAGTACTTAGCTCTCAAACACAGGTCTCCAACATGTCAGTCCTGCACAGTAAACACTCTTTATCCACGCCAACCACCTCCTTGCAAACCGCAAGGCATTAATAAATCGTTGTTCCTTTAATAACAATATGTTTCAGTCAACATGACAATTACATTCTCTATAAATACATAGTCAGGATTGCAGTTTAGTTGTATACGAACATGGAAGACAAGGTTGTTCTACCTTATTCATGTTGTATAACCACTGGCTTAAGTATCTGTATGTATTAAACCTTTGTGGAATTTGGCACACATTGCTGTTCTAACTATTTATCTACTCTTTCTACTTTTGCTATAAAAAACTAAACACATGAAAATAATGTAAAACACAGCAGTAATGAGGACATTGTTTATAAATAAGCATCTGGTTTCTTTGATTTTCTTTCTCTCTTCAGCCTGTGTGGTTGCTCTCTTGTCATTTGTTTTTATTTTTGCAGCATTTTAAACTGACTTATTTTTCACAGTTTATTTAGTGCAGTTGGTTCATGCTTTGTGTGAATGTTATTCTTTGCTGTTGGATGGTTTCAGTGCTGGACAGCACCAGTCTGGTCTGTTCAGCTTCTCAAGAACTCTCTGTTCCTGACTTAGTGGGTGTTAGTCTTTGTTTTCTAACAGAATTTTTATTTTAACAAAAACTGCTTAGTGTAATTTTTGTCTGCATGTCTGACCCTCATCAAAGTGAGACAGTAAAGTAGGGGAAAGGGTTTAATAGCTTTCCCGGGTTCCAAGAGATTGTTGTGGTCTATGTGCAGCTGTTTATAGGAAAACAGGAGGCACGTTCTTTCGCCCTCAGTTTTCTGTGTTATGCTGACAGTTCAGTGTGGTCAGGGCATGTTAGCAATCAGCATTGTGTTCTTGCTTAACATAGAGCTAAATTGAAATCACATTTGCTCTGACATGTTTCTCCTTTGGAAAAAATAATGTTTTTCCTCTTCCAATAAGCTCTGGAGTTGCTGGACCCCATCACTTTTAAAGCTCAGTAAAAAAAAACTTGCTGAAGAGCCTCAGACCTTGGGCCTCATTCCCAGAGCTGCTTTCACAACCAGCTGAAAAAACATTGAGTCAGTTATAAGGTATACTTTTTTTACACAGTCGTAAATAAATCATTTGGTGTGATATCTTGAAGAACAAGGGCATGTAATAATGTAAAAAGAAACAAAACTAACTAGGAGTCAGATAAGACAGAGAAAACATTGTGGTTTTCAACATTCAAGATTCACAACATTCACACTTTATTAATCCCAGATGGAAATTGTTTTGCCTGTTACAGTCACTCAGCAGCACTAACTGAATATAATTACAAAAATATATAAAAACAAAAACATGATAAACACCTCAATCAAAAAAAAGGATAGGTGGGGGATAGTTATGATTATTGTTCTCCCCACTCTCCTTTACAGAAGGAGGCGGGGGAGGAATTGTATAGTTTCATTGCCACAGGAATAAATGATTTCCTGCGGTGTTCAGTGGAGCACTTGACATTGATGAGGCCTGGTAGCTCAATGGGTTAAGCGTCAGACTGGGAAGCAGAAGGTCGAAGGTTCCCCGCCTGACTCCTAGTCCATCCCCTACCAGGTGTGTCCATGAGCCAGACACCCAGCGCTAGCTCCTTGTATGTCGCTTTGGATAAAAGCGTCTGCCAAGTAAAGTAAAGTGATGAGTCTCTGGCTGAACTTGCTCCTCTGTCCAGCCAGGACACTGTGTAGGGGGTGGGAGGGATTGTCCATGGTTGAGAGGAGATGGAGAGCGTCCTTCTCCCAGCAACATGTAGAGGGTCCAGCTCCACACCAAGAACAGAACCAGCCCTCCTGATTAATTTGTCAGCTACCTTCAAGTTGCTGCCCCAGCAAACCACAGCAAAGAAGATCACACTGGACACCACAGACTCTGTAGAAGAACATCTGCAGCAGGGTGCAGATGTTTTGAGTCTCCTCAAAAAATAAAGACAACTCTGGGCTTTTTTGTAAACAGCAGTTGTGTACGTAGACCAGTCAGGTTTATTGTCTAAGTACACTCCCAAGTACTTATACTCAGACACAACCTCTACCTCCTCCCCTCGTATAGTGAGAGGTGTGATAGGATCCCTGGATATTCTGAAGTCCACCACCAGCTCCTTTGTCTTACTGACTCCCATGTACCAGTGTCAGACACACAGTTCACAGGTGGACAGACAGGGGGCGGTCTGTGAGGTATTCCATGATCCAGGAAATCATGGGAGGGTCAAACAGCATGTTTTTTAACTTCTCTCCCAGCACTGCAGGCTAGATGGTGTTGAATGCACTGGAGAAATCAAAAAACATGATCCTCACTAAACTTCCAGGTTTGTCCAGGTAGGTGTAGGTGTGATGGAGCAGACGAATAATGGCATCGTCCACTATAGGTTGGGGCTGGTAGGCAAACTGTAGGTGGTTCAAGTGAGGGTTTGACCAGTGGTTGGAAGGAGTCCAGGACCAGTCTCTCAAAGGCCTTAATGATGTGTGAGGTCAGAGCCACTGGCCTGTAGTCATTTAAGACACTGGGACGTGGTTTCTTATTCACAGGGATCAGGCAGGACTTTTTTCACCCTAGAGGAATTCTCTCCAGCTGCAGGCTCAGGTTAAAAATGTGTTGGAGAACACTACATAGCTGAGGAGCGCAGGCTTTCAGCACCCTGTGGCTGACTCCATCTGGCTGTGAAGATTTTGTGGGGTTAAGCTTGTTCAGCGTTCTCCTCACCTGATCTGATGCGATGGTCCACACATGAGTGGTAGCTGAGTCTTGTGGGGGAGGGACAGAAGTTGTGTTGTTGAGGTGCATGTGGCTCTGAGACCCGGCCTGGAATTTATTAAAAATTTGTTAAATTCATTGGCCTGATCCACTGTTCCCTCAGTCCCCTGGCTGCTGGTCTTATAGCCAGTGATGGTCCTCATGCCCCTCCACACCTCCCTGGTGTTCTGCTGAACTGTTGTACCTTGTTGTCAACACTAGATGATGCAATTTGCTTTAAAGCCTAAAACCAAAGTGGAAGTCAGTGGCTTTCTCTGTTAATGCTAAGAAATGTTTTCATCAATCAATCCAATTTTTCCTTCTGATACTTTCTGTCCACCTCTTCTCTTTATATCTCTTGCTACTGCCCAGTGTATCGTTTTGTTGAGAGGCTAGCTGAAACGGAGCCCTGTCCTTATCTTTGGTTCTTGTGTGAGGTTCCCTTCCTTCCTCTTTATTTGCCAAGTGCTGTTTTTCACATTGCTATTGAATCTTAAATTAGCATAATGAATGAGAGGTTTGTCTTGCTTTGAGAGACATGTTGAATTGTCTATTTTGTGGCACTTGTTGGCATTTACAAACTCTACAAGTGAGTTGTTAGGTTTGATGTCTGTGTTTTCTAGAAAACAAGGCCATTGGCCATTAAAGGTAAAGCCTGCCATACAAACTAACTGTAACTGTACCAGCCAGCTTTATAATGTTGGCAGTGCAGTCTGGTGATGATGATTCTAAAGTTAAAATATTAATTGCACATGATGGAGACGCACATACTTTGTTTGGATTTGGTATGTATTGAACAGGTTAATGCAGAAGACTGGGCATAGAATCAAATCCACTCTATTACTACCAAAGATTCGGCCTCAAAAAATTGTATTTGGGCAACCATAGCTTTAATGCATATTAGTATTGTTTTTTACAGCCTGTCTTAATTTTAGTTTAAGTCTAGTCTTTTGTAAAGCTGTCATTTTAGTTTTTATTACTCATAGTCACATTTATACTCTTTTTAGTCTAGTCAAGTTTCAGTCGACTTTAAATCTGAGCATTTTAGTGTTATTATTTTATCTTTTATATATTCAATGAAAATTGTATTGTTGCGCCTCATTTCTGTTGATGAAAGAAATGCCATATGTGTGTTAAACACAAGGTTGTTCATGACTGTCCACCACAATAATGTGCAGGATGGATTTAATTCTATAATTTAGTGTTTTTTCAATGCTTCTTTGTGGCTTTACCCTATCAGTTTGACTTGCACCATGATCACCATTTGTAATTTTCGTCATTTGATTGATCTGGCCTGAATGATGGAGTGGGAAAGCACCGTTCTAAATTTATCACCACCCACTCCTTGGCTTCATGCCTGCTGTGGATCTAGCCACAACACATGTGCTTCTAAAGGAGGGTTGTAGATAGAAAATAGGTGGGGGGTACAGGCCTGTGGACCTGTCAGTCTATCTTTATGTCACAGTAGTCCGGTCCCACAAGCCTACAGAGCTGATCTTCATCTAGACTGTTGAATAACTAGTCTAAAATAGAAGAAGACTAACTTTTTACTCTACCTGCCTGAAAAACATCAACCCACGTTAAAAACTCACTTGCTCTATGAGAACATAGACGTTAAGAAGGTATGTGACTTTCATTTGATGAATGACTAAAGGTTTTTTGGATAGGAAATACTGTTTTTATTGTCAGTATTTATTGGGGCTGTATCTACTAGGTAATGTGTTTAATGGTTAGGATGGATACCAATGCATTGATGGTGTTTTAAACACTTTTAGGCATGTTAAACACAGAAGTATTTAAGATTTAAGAGTGGTCTAAAATGTACTATTTGTTTAAATGTTTTAAATGTTTGTCACTTTGACTAGGTTCAATCATCTCCTTGAATAATGGACCATACTTGCTATATCTGTAATTTATATCAGAATGTTTTATTTGACTCTATATCCTAAATGGCACAAAATATTCATACTTTTCATTCACCATCAGAATATTTGACATGAAATTTGGAATATTTGGATTTTAAGGCTACTGACCTCCATGTGTGATTCATTCAGTGTTGAGTGATTAGCCTGGCGGACCACAGTTGTTCATTGTGCTGCACATTCTCTCATTCTGATAGTACTCAGACAAAAATAGAGCACTGCCTAACAAGGAGACACACATACCATTTTACATATTTACTTTTTTTTTACTGTAATCGTTACGTATGTTTATAGAAGGTTTAGCACTTTTCTGCATATCTTAAAATGTATCTGGTTCTAGTTACTGTGAAGTTATTTTTATTACATTATTATCATGATTAATTTTCAACATGATGTAACGATGTTGTTTAGGTATCTAGAATAACAGAAGATATATGCACACGCTCCTGTGTCATCATTTAATTGTGGAGCCCTGAGCAATGGTTTTATTTTTACCATGTGCTGCAAATATACATTCCGACTTCACACTTAGTTAATTGGCTCAGGTCTGATCTGATTTCCAGCATTGGAGGAAGTAAAGCAGGGCGGCGATATTGTGGCTGTCTTTTGTTACACATTGTCAGTGACATAGCCAGATTGGCTGACAATCACTCTGTCTATGTCACCGTCACTTTTCTCAGCTGTTTGTCATGGTGGTGACTTTACTGGCTTACATCCAGAGCAACTGGACAATCTCTTAGTAGGGTTGTAAAGACGTGCGCTGTGCATAACCCACCCAGAGGGCTCCAGTCAGGGAATTTTTTAAGGACTTGGACTTGAAGGAAACTTCTTGTCAGTTTACCAGGAAGCTGCTCTGACACATCAACCTTTGAGATGATCTGTGCAGTACAGTTACAATATTCATGGAAAAGCAGACATTACTTGGGCCTGTGTGTGGTTTGAAAGAATCACTGTAGCTATAGGAATCTATAGGACTCACTGTAGCCAAAAGTTTTATTTTATGCAGGTTTAAATAATATTGCCGCAATCTAACTGACACATGACAAATAATTGCCAATGCTCCTACGCTGCTAGTTTCTGGGCCTCTGGGCATAACATAATGAAGCTATGATGTGTAGTTAGCACTGTGTATTTAAAGGCAATGGCATACATACACAGCACGGAAATTAGGAGAAATGGAGTTTCTAAATAGGCTTCATTTCTGCCTCAAGGTCGACCTACAGTGGCAGCTTATTCTTTTTTGACAATACAATTATACTATCCGAAACAGATTAATACACCACATTATAGAAGGTGCAACTAGAAAACCTTTTCTAAATAAAGACAGCAATACCTAATTATCAAAATTACAACATTAGTCCAGGTGGTTCCACAGGCTAAATGTATCTTTAGTCCATGACAGTTTTGCCTCTCTTTTTAACCTACCAACTGCAATTTAATATCCAAGGTAATGGTGTTTTATAACATGGCACGTAGAACTCTGAGCTCTAGACTACGCACTTGGCATTGACCTCAGACACAAGCTGTGACGCAAGCTACTATGGCTGAAATTTATAAAGTAAGTAGTGACTAAGGATGAACAATTATCTTTCTAGTTTAACAAGCCAATCATACATAGAAAAAGAGGAACAGTAGTGACACATATACATAAAACATTTGACCATTATTTTGTTTCTGTCTCATCTGTAATACTACTACATAAATCTGGGTACTTTGTTTAGTATTTATTTACAACGGATTGAATACTCCTGAAGAACTGTGTTACAGTTCAGTTACTGTTGAAAAAAATGTAAGCCTCTTCCAAACAGAGGCATTTAGAACAGCCACAGCAAACTAACACGTCTAATACAGATTGTCTCCCTTAGTTATTGTCGCTGGACTGTCAAGTAGGACTGTTGAGATAAATCGACATAATCAATGACGTTAGCAAGCTGCAGCTTGACATACTAATGGATTATTTTAGAGCACACAGATGCCTTGTTTTATTCATGTCTTGCACAGTTTGAAAGACACAGACTTTCCACTAGTTTTTCTTCGTCCATTTGAGTGTTTCCATCCTCCAGAATGACAGTTCTTGGGAAGGTGTCTGTGGCGCCTGAGGATGGAAACTGATTCCCTGGCAAGGTAAATCAACAAGGAATTTTGATGCAGCAGTTCTCCTGACCAGATGTGCTGTGCAGATCACACTGCAGCAGGCACGTGTTAACATTTAGCAGCTGATGATATGTATGTGCTGACTTGGGTGTCGATTTTTCCTCAGGGCTTTTTTGTCTTTTAATCAGATAGCATAGACATGTGTTTAAACAGTATAGGTGCATCACATGCCTCATGGGTCATATCACCATCTGTTCATTGAGAAACAGATGGTTATTTTGCGTTATATAATTAGAAATCAATCGTGAAAGTTGTTGTTATTATGGAAGATGCAGTCCTTTTAAATGCATATCCAGGTTTAGGAGAAGACATATTTTTGCATCGTTCTGTCATTGTTATGTCAAATTTCTGTTTTGTTGTAGTCTTTATGCCCCATTTATACTAGTATAACTATAAAAGTTATCATCGTGACTTTACAAGTTTAAGAACAGTAAGAAATTTGTTATGCCAAATATCAGTTTTTGGCGTTGTTACTATAGAATCACATGACAAGATTTATTCCCACAGCTTCTTCGCCATCATTCAACATTTAGAAAGGCAGCAAGGACATATTTTTTAAAAACATTAGTCTCAGTAGAGCTAAATGCAACTTGTCCCCCACAAAAATTGTTTTTAAACTAAGTTATAGTAGGGGCACAGAGTAGTTTATGCCTAGGGTTAGATCAAAAGATCTATGACAAGCTGACAGCAACACTTTGCTGAACGTCCTGGAACACTCCGCTTGGAGTCTCTGAGTCCCTGACTTAAAACCTCTCATCTGTCTTATTTTGGGACAACCGAACTGAGCTATGTGCCTTTCTTTGTGTCAATACACTGTACAATATCTAGAAAAGATCTTGTCTTGCTGTATCTATTTACAGGTGCGACTGTAAAGGTTCAAAGAGCGGTGTCAGTTATGAAAGGAAGTTATAATGAGGTTTGAAGATCTTACCTATCTGACCTCAGAGGTCTGGCAGGGGTAAGGGCACTAAAGGCGTAGTTGATATTTAACCTAGCTAGTGCTCAATGTTATGGTATATATGTTAAGATGTGTAGAAGGACATATCATTCGTTTAATAAAATGTTTTCGATAGGGAGGCAGACATATTCTTTTAGCAAAGAAAAGAATATCACTTTCTGTATTTTGGTTTATTTGGTCTGTAACAAAGAAAAAATTGACATTGGTAAATGACAGTACATGTGACCTCTAAAGTATGTCCCCAACATGCGGTGGTGGTTTTTATGTGGTACAGACGTGAACCTGTTGTTTATCAGGATCCCAAGTTTTTCCCTTTGTAAAAGGGAACTATTAAAATACATGGAGTAGAACAAGACCATAACACTTTTTGATCAGAACCAAATTAGATGACTGGCTGGTCGCATTTTGATATTTAAGCACACTGTTTAAAGGTCAAAGGTCACATAGATCTTATTGCTACACACTGAAGACCCATCATGCCTATTAAAATACACCAGTAACATTGCAAATTGAGTTTTAGTTATGGTTTCCCTCGCTTTAACTCACTTTACATCTGTGTATGAAAATCGTTACCTTTCATTCTCTTCTCCCTCCCTCTGAATTTATAGCTTTGCTGCAGAGTTTCAGGCTCTGTTATGTGTCTGCAGAGACAGCGTGGCTGCATGCACAGGGTCCCGCTGCTGCTCTCTCGCCAGACAAGACGGATACTTTCCTAGGGGGTGCCATAAATCTGGACTTTATTTCTAAGAGTGCTATGAAAGAGCCCAGAGCATGAGACAAGCTACGCTAATGCTTATTTCTCTTCCTCTTCCTCAATGTTTTTTCTCTTCCGAAAGAATTTCCAACCATGAAGGTGATGCAGCCATTAAGGTTTTCGCCCCTAACAGACCTGTTGGGGTTCCTCTGTGAGCTAGAGGTCATTTCAAGTGCAAACATGGATTGTCTGGAAGTGTTTATCTTAAAATGACCCACTGACTAGTCGCACATGTGCGCTTGTCCAGGCTGAAATAGCATCAGCTCTGAATGTGTAACTCACTGAACATCTGGGGGGATGATTAGTGGAGAGGTGCATCTCTGTTATTCTGAATAAACATAACCTGGCTCATTCTTGTTGCTGTTTATATGTGATATTATCGAGTGCTTTTCTTCTTCTTTCTGAAGTGCCACTGATGTGTTGTATTTCATTTTTTTTATGTTGAATATATTAGTCTTTCAGTTATTTATTAACTTTAATCCAATATGACTGTTATAATCCATAATGTATTTGGATCTCATTGAAATTTTTGCTCTTTAAATTTTCTATCTTTATAAATATATGTATGTGTATTTGTCAAGTTTTACAGTGTAGAGGCAGAGATGGCTTCACTTTTCATTTTCATTTACATTTCATAGAGATTTAGATGACATTGCTTTTAGTCCTCTAACCTTACTATAAACATTTAGAGATCCAAACCTAAATCAGTACCCGCAGAATTTACTAATTTAATCATGCCTTTTTTTGTAAAGGAATATGACTAGTTTTTAATTAATGAAGACTTCTTCATAGCCAAGCTCTACCAAATTAGATGTAAACCATTTCAGTTTTTAATTGCGTAACCACAGACAACTTAGTTTTAAGTATGTTTTCTCTTTTAACTTCCATTTGAATGTGATGTGCTGTAAAAGCAGTCTCTGTTATTGCAGCATTACACTCAGTTGCCAGTGAGCATGGGGTTAAGCTCCAATCATTTCTGTGCATACATCGGATTTTGGTTGTTTATATGCATTTTATTTCCCCGAGGGACCCACATTAATAAATTCTACAATCCACCACAAAGATTAGACAACCGGAGTAGGGATGAATCATTACAGTGACATGTAGGGTCTTGTTCTTTTTTGGCATTTAAGTCTCGTCATTGCTAATAACAAGGTTGCAACCATCAGGTGTTTTTGTAGCTCTGATGTCATCCCTGTAGCAGACAATTCAAGGAATCAAACATTACATACAGTATAGGTCAGACTACCAGCTGGTAGACAGTGGGAGGGGCTGAAATGATGAAGTTTTGGTTAGTAATGCTTTATGTTTGATGAAAATATTTACTGAGAACGCTTTGTGTGGCTTCACACTAAAATGCAAGCAGATTAGGTTTTTTCACTTAGTGGATGGAAGTATTTGTTTCAAATTAGCAGGTTGAAATATTGAAGTGTTAGTTAGTAGAGGCAAAAGCTATGAAAAGAGTTGAACAGTGTGAAGTGTAAAATCAGTTGAAGCAATTATACTATATACTGAATGTAGATGAAATGGCATTTAATGCACTGAAAACAATAAAAAGTGTAAGCACTAAAAGCTGGAATTATTTTCTTGAGTATAAAATTTAACTTTAAATGATAAAAGCTTTAAACATTTAAATGCTCAAAGGGTGAAATAACCATTTATTTTAATTGTATCCCCTTTAATTTAACACACTTTACCTAACACCTTTTGTCATGTTACCCTATGTGTGGTCTTGGGTTAATTTGATTTTGTTGAACACTAAAAATTATGATTAGTGTTTCACCACAGTCAACTTTCCATTACAATTTCTAGTGCTTCCCGCTTAAAAAATCTAGTAACCTAAAAATGGATTTTAAACTTATATAATATATAAAAATATATTGATATAAAATATATTGCTTTGATTTCAGAATTTCAATGTATTGAGTCATGATATCTGTGATGCAGATCTTATTGACAAGGTTTTGCCAATACAAACAAAGTTTAGTTTGGCAGTGTTGTTGCGTAGGAATGCATTTTTTAGAAAACACAATTAATCTTGGACAGGGATTCAAACATACCACCATTTGTTCAGCTGAACCTTGCCTACTTACACCAAGCTTGACAGTGAGGCTGCACAGATTAGTGTGATCTGACAGGTTTTATAATGTAAAAATACCCTTTTGTGTGCTATTATGTGTTGAATGTAGTTTAGAAGAATATTTCGATCCATGTGATCCGGCAACTCTACCGTTACTGCTTCCATCCACTGGACCTGCTTTATGTTGGCGCCTGTGGTTTTTAGTGGTGACTGTTGCGGAAAGATAAGATACCACTCAGTGTTTTCCCAGGAGTTTCTGATAAGCAGTGACAGGCTCTGCGCCAGCCTACCTTCAATGCCCTCTCATTACAGTGATAAGCACGTCATCATCAAACTGATGTATAGGTGAGGTGTATGTATGTTTTTGTTACTTTCTGTCTCATTCTTGGCATTTGCTTACAGCATAATAGCATAAGGAAATGGGTTTCTTAACACCGTGACATGCAGGGAAAATCAGTTTGTGTGTACTTTGGGACACTACTACACTTATACTTTTGATGAGTGGGTTTAAAACCAGTTGTTTTGGTTTTCAATAAATCCACATATTTTACTTCTCTGTGAACCACTTTTCAGCTGTTGTAGGAGGAACCAAAGTCTTACCATAATGATATGATTAGTTACGAGTGTGCAGAGCAAAGCTTCCTTTTTCTGATTATTGTTTGCACGCTCTTGCTGTCTTTTGAGTTTGTTTCACTATTGCTATCTTACCTTCTCTTGTCCCTCCCTCCTTCTCCTTTTTCCCCTTTTTCTCTTTTTATTTTGTACTTGCTGAGAGATGACTGGAATTTCTCATCTGGCTGACAGTCATTTTAACTTTCTCCTCTTCCCTTGCTCACTTAATTTCCACTCCCATTCACCCACCCTGCATGCTTTTCTCTCCCCCCTCTTTTCTGACGCTCTGCACCGGTTTCTTTGGCATCCCAGACATGTGTGCGAGCCATAGGAAGGCAGCACTCTCCAGGGACACTCCTAACTATCTTTTTCTTTTTTCTCCTCTGTGCTTGTGAGGTTCGCTCTGAAGCATGCATTTCTCTAGTCTATAGTGAGGATGGAGCCTTATTTACTTGCCTTTGCTAATGAGCTTAGCCTTCGCTGAGAAGCTTTTAGCCCTGCAGGTTGTTGTAGTTGTAGTGGGCACTAGTTAGCCCTCAGCAGTTATTGAGAGAATACCAGAGCAGAGGAGTGGATCAAAGAAAGGGCAGAGCTGCAGCCACTGCTTCACTACTCCTCTGTTTGCCTACTCAGGACCACCTCTACTTGTACTGGCACTGCGGCTGGGACGTCTCTCTCTCTCTTACTCTCTTCCCTCCCTCTCTCCTCTGCCTCTCCCCAACGCTACCTGACTCTGTTTTCTCTTGCTCTATCTGTCCCAGAGCACTGACGAACTGTTTCTCTAGCTGTATCATTTTTTAGGCAGCTCCCTCTATTCCTCCTCTGTCTTTCCATATGTTTCATTTCTATCTGTGTTTCCCTCTACTCTGACTTCGTTGCCAAAATGTACCGGAATCCGTGGATCTCGAATTACATGACTCATGTCAAGTTTTGCAGCCAAGGTAAGAGCAATGATTTGGTGCTCTGCAGTTTGGGGCACAGCTCAGACTTAAAGCTCAGGCTAGAAACTTGGGGTACAGGTTAATCCGGTTGTGGAGCTATGATTCTGAGCTCTTAAAGTTGGCAGGCAACAAACTGCAGACTCCCTTCCTCTCTTCACTGTCCTGCTTTCTAGCCAGCTGTCCTTGCACTGCAGCTGTAGCCTCCAAGGACACTACGTAGGACTGATAAGGGACCCTTAACAATGCAGTAGATTGTTTCTAGGAGGAAACTAGCTCAGAGCTCAAAAGCTACTTCAACTTATGCATAATTAAGTGTAGTTGCATGAATGTTAGGTATACTCATTGATGTTTATGTGCACTGAATAAACCACATTTCTTAAATCACTAGTGTATGGATGCCTAGAACCCAATAAATCTGTTTTATTTCATTATAACTGAACAATCAATCATCTAACTAGAGGTTTAATTAGCCAGTCAACCTAAATCTTAGGACCCAAGTACATCAGCATTCAAATTGGTAAAATGTAAGCATTAATTCAAAATTATTTTTTCTGAGATAAAGGTAAAGTAACGGTTGGACTTAGACTCTAATGTGCTTATTGTTATATAATGACGTGTCAAATTAAATTTTGTCCAGTATGTGATCACAACATTTGTGTGTGAAAGTTGATTATGCACTGCTGACTGGCCACAGGTGCCTGCCTGTAATATATTCTGAGTAAGAACTGAGTGTTAAGATCTGGCTTCTCTGCACTTTACTGCCTGGGAATCAACAACAGGTGGCCCACTGTATCAGGCTTTTATTCAAACACACAGTCTGGATTTAAGAAAATAATAGTATATTGAAGCCTGGCTTAAGGTTTAGGTGTGATAGTGTGGTTGTCCTCTGCCCTCAATTTCAAATAAATTTAAGACAACAATTTGTATACAAGCTATTCTATTAGTGTTAAACTTTGTGGCTTATTGTCACATCCTTTTATTACGTCTGTTGTTTGTTTGTAGTATGTGCTTCACCTAATTTCTGGATCTCCATCTGTTTTTAATGCTTTAAATCTTAATCCTTAGTTAATTGCAGCTTGGGTCTCACAGCAAGCAAGGTGAAGGTGGAGTAAGTATGCAAATGTTGGTGGGGGTGATACAATTTACACACACTCGCCCATATATGGGTATGTAGTGTGATGTAATGGAGACAGTAAGGTTGACACGCTTCCTTTTGGGCTCACTGTAATCCCAGGAAGTTAATCCTGTGTCTCAACTTGGACATACACTCAGGCACTGATGCCTTTTTGATTACTGCATCACAGTAGAACTTCCCAGACAAGGTACAGGCAGTGTTATATAGCATTTGTGCCTGACACCATTGGCACCTTCACATAAAAGCTTTTTACCTCACCTCAGAACTTCAATGACACTCCACCAAATCATTTGATTCCCATCTTTTGTCAGCGTCAAGCCATTTTACAGCCTCATCAACCACACTGCTGAGGAATTCCTGGCACTTAACCATTATATTATGTTAAGGGTCAATTTGACCCATTCCAGTTTTTGTGTTGACCAAAGTACTGGTTATCCTTTGTTTTTCT
>JAUMTR010000012.1:22233878-22246119 GCA_032270685.1 Microctenopoma stevenorrisi
GAAAATACAGTTGCTATTGTTTTATCGCAGTTTTTTGACAATTCTGTGTGGATTTACACAGTACGGGTCAAAATGACTCGCAACATAATCAATGTAATTTTTTTTCAACATAATACAAGGGTTAAGCTCACAGCTATACCAGCCATAGTGTTTCTGTATATTACTGACGACATCAAAGTTTCTGAGTCATCTGTGATGATTGTAGAGGTTTTATGCCCGTGTCTGGAATGATGAAGAAATTCAGGGCTTATTAAGGAGGTCACTTCTGATGGCCCACATATCAGCCTGTGTATATGTGCAGGCTGTATCAAGTAATTACAGGTTGGGGTTGTGAGAACTTTGTTAGACCTGAAAACCAGTTGCTTTATTATTATTACTGTTAAACTCATATTTTGTGACCTTTGACTTTTATTCATGATAACATTTCAACGAATGGATCTGTCTGCTAATTTATTCTCTGCATTTGACTCATCCTCCCCTTGAGGGGAGCAGTAAGCAGCCACAGGTGGCACTTAGGGATCTAGCACTGAGTGTCTCGCTTAGGGACGCACCTGGTATGGGGGGATGGGCTGGGTGACTCAGCTGGGAATCGATCCTGCTATATCCTGCATCCCAGCCCTCTGCCTTAACCACTGAGCTACCAGGCCGCCTTATACACATATATACATATACAATCAGTTCCCATAGCGGTTTTAGCAAAAATGGCAAGAAAACTTGGCACAATTAGCAAAAAGTACATTTATCATACAGTGGTATTTGGTAAACTGCAAGTTTGTGCTTTTGTTATTTCAGTTTGCAACTTGTTAGATTGTACACATTAACCTTATCACACTTGCCACTACTCCTCTAGCATGAATGAATGCAAATTCAGTTGAAAACCACAACCCAATACTAACAAACAAACCACTGTACTCACAGGAGTAGGACAGGCAAATCACCTCCAGGATTAGAAGGAACTGCACTTCCTACTGCAGTGTGCTGCAGTAACTATGGGGATGTTTTTCTGTCAGAACATATGAGTAACTATGATCTATGAAAGTTAAAGCTTAGAATCACTGTTAACATTTGAATTACTTTGACAAAGACTGCTGTAGTATAAATATAAATTTTTGTAGCAATTCCTTACAACTTTTGAGAAATCAGTCAGTTTGTGCAGTGTATACATGTACAGTATATAAAGGAACTCAAAGAGATTGATTTGCCATTATAACAAATTATAGGCTCACTGAAAAATAGTAAATAGTGAATAATCAACAGATTTTCTACCTGTTGGTACTGCTACACACACACACACACACCTGACCTGACACATTTGGGGCAATTTGGGGTTTGGTATCTAGCCCATGGACAACATATAACTGAACAAGCCATGAATTAAATCACAGATATCACGATCGGCGAACAACTTCCCTACCTTCTGAGACACAGCCAAAGAGCCCAATAACAAAAACAGCAAAATAGAAAAATCCTTGATTATTACTCTTTTGTTCTACATTATTAAATTATAGTTTAGCATTGCTGTTCATTTGCAGGAAATTAATGAAAAATGTCTTTTTATGGTATTTTTGTATAGAATTAAGATAATCTAGATATAGATCATGAACATGAACCTATACTGTAACTCCTGTCAATGAAACCTGAATGCTCAGTTAATGTAACATTTAAGTGGTTATTTATGCTATTTAAATTCTGTTCAGCACAATCGGATCCAATTTCATGTGGTAGGTATGATAACAGTAGGTCTTTGTGTCTACACATACATGAAACATATATTATTGTTTAAAATGTCTTTCAAATGAATGAATTGTGTCAACCTAATCTTTGAATCATTGTCAAAAGAAAACACCATCAGCTCATATAACCAGGACTGTCATTTAAGGCTTGCGTGGAATGAACTGTGTTTTCACCGGCCTTATTCCACCCAGCTGAAACAATACACAACTATCCCCAAACATATCCATGCAAACTGCTCTCTACAAATAAGCCTTCTTTCTTCTCAAATTATGTTTTGCTTAAGTAGGAGGGATTTAAAACATCAACCCAAACAGCCTTAATAAGGACTAACAGATCTGGAATGGGGGTGGGTGGGTTAGTGGTGGGAGAGGTTAGGGATTTGGGTGGAGCAGTGGGGCACTCTGAGGGCGTCACATAGCCCTGAGGTGAACTCTGAGGAGATGGAAGCGAAACCACATGCTTGTCCTGACTTTGCACAGCTTAGACAATTCTGTGGTCCGATGACAGCCAAAACTGTAAGTTAGAGGTTTGGACTCGATATGTAAGGCGTATAGACATTCCTCAAAGGAGCATCTCATACAACATGCATTCTTGACAATTATGCTTAATACCCACTAATGACATTTTTTCTGGTTAATGAGGCTGTATTTCTCTGTAGGTAGGTGTTTGTCACAATGGATGCATGTTTACTGGCTTTAGCCATTCCTCTTAATAGATACCAGACTTAATAAGCTTACATCATTGCCTCTTCTGTCTAATTTTGTTTCATCACATAGCTTCGTAGAAATGAGTTTTTTGGGTTCTCGGGGATAGAAAAAGCTTTCTCTGTGTGTTCCTACTGTCCGCTATCTGCATTCATAGTTGGTATACAGTAAAAATACTTCCCAGTGACAGTTATGTGCTTGGCTACTCCTGGCGCCATCCGAACTTCACTGCAACCTTGATGTGTGATCAGACTTTAAGTGAGGCTATTAGATACACAGATTCAAGTGCTTTTAGCATCGACCTAATGAATAACACTTGAGTCCGTTTCTTTGGATTTAAGTACAGGGATCACTTGTTTGTGTGTATGTGTGTTAGTTTGTGAGCTGGAGGTCATAGGGTTTGATGTGATTCAGTCCAGCAGGCTGATTATTGTTTTCCACATTTTTCCACATGATTAGTTTTTTCTGTGGAAGTCACCTTAATTAATGCGGGTTTGTGCCAAGGACCTGCAAACAGGCTGACTGGTTCATCTTATTTTGTCTGTTCATTTAAAGCTAAAACTGATTTTTTTGCATGCTTAAATAACTGAATACGTCTTTTCTTCTGCCCACAGGACTTGGGAGTGAGACCCCAATTAAACTGAACAATCCCAGATTGCTACAGAAAAGGGCTTTGAGGTAAATATTCTTGTGTTGTAGGATAATTTTTATGTACCAGGTCTTTAATTAATAAAATCTTGCTTCTTAATAAATAGAAATGAGAAATAAGAATGATACCGTGTGTAAAAAGATTTACATACATAATCATGCATTAATTGTGCATGTATGTAGGTCCCATAAATAATAATTTATTAAATAATAATAACAAGATCTTCACCAAGAAATATTGGTGACTTGTACTATTTTTATGGTTCTAGAAATAGTATTTATGATCTACTATAATTTATAATGATCAAAAAGAATGTACAGTGCATTATCTCATGAGATTGCCGTGAAAAGAGAGCATGTAACCCCCCACCCTGATTAGAGTGTTGTACTGTATTTATTATGATGAAAGCATGCAGTGTAGTAGGATCAACTTACATAATTCTATTCAATTTAAATATATACCAAGTCATTATGTAGCAACAAAGTAAGTGTTTGTGTCATTTTGCATTTACATTTCCAACAAGAATAATTGATTATTTTGAGATGCACAGATCTCTAATGTTTTTTTTACAAATTTTATCTTGGCCTAAAACATGGGATGTGTATTAAACTCTCCTAAATGCTGTGCTGTAATTGTGAAGACAAGTAGACAGTAGTGTATCGGATAAAGCTTGTGTGCTTAATATAGGGTCAGTGTCCAAGCTTAGTTGGAAGGGAAGAGGTAATCACTTTAAAAACCTTATTTGAAACATGCTAAGCATCATGTTATTGGCTGGGTGTCAAATAATCCAACAGAGTTGCATGTTAGTCTCATTTAGAACATTTCCTTTACAGTGGGTAGGATGTTGGTGCCAAAATGTGCAGGTGGGTCTTTGACTTGGAAACACTTTGCATAGAGGCATCACATGTTGGAAAGTAGTCATGAAAACAGATGTTGTTATGATAGAAAAGGGTCTAGTATGTTTGTGTCCATCATTGTGTTCACAACTCTGTGGCTGCTGGAATGGACACAACCGCAAAGTCATGTTTTCCCAATTCTAGAGTGTTTCCTCACATGAAGAATCTACTGCCAGTTCTTTTATAGCTGTATTGAAACTTTGTGGTTTTGAAATAAAATCCATAAATTACTTTAGTATGTGTCTGAGGGAGGAATTTTGTGTATGCGTGTGGAGCAAAGGGTGTGACGGGGTTAAAATCTCATCTTCTTAATAATTTTCTATTTTCTTCAATAAATTTTCAAAACCTTATGGAACTCATAGGTTCAAATCCGGATGATTGTATGCATGTTTGTTTGTTTTTGCAGCTTCACTATAGGATTGATTCTAGAACATCATTTAATCTTAGTCATTGTCTTTTGAATGATTTTAAACTAAATTCACTCCATAAGCTCCCCACTCCTGCTTATACTTTTGGTCTATAAACAAGTGAGTCTCCCACAGTGCAGCTCTGCTTCAATAACATTTGGTATTTTTCTGCACTCCTCAGTTTCCAGAAAGAATTCTCCTTTGATGAAAAAGACAACTCAGCAAAAAGCAAGGATATAGATGTTAGTCTCTTGGCCAATCTCCCCAAAGGTAAGTAAAAGGCTTCTTTAGATTTCTGCTTGCTTGTAAATGGCCCTCCCATTTTCAACTTTCCCAGGATTTTTTTAAGTCACTGTTGTGCAACAGCAGGCTCTTGCCAGATGGATTCCTGTCAAGATGAATCTGAAACCAGTTTTTCTGCAACACAGTCTTCACACAGTATAAACAGCTGTAGTCTGTTTTTCTCTAACAGGGTTCATTTAACCTAAATTTTAGCACCATTAAAGAGCAGTAGCGGTTTGTTTGGCTGTCAAACACTACCACATGGCGAATATATATCATGGTGTGGAAAATGTGTTTCCCTCTCACAAGAATACACAAAATGTTGTTTCTGAATTAATTGTGTTAATTAAGAAAAGGGGAGGGGGATCCAAACCTACATGTCCCTGTGTGAAAAAGTAATTGCCCCTAAACCTAATAACTGGTCACCCTTAGGAGCAGCAACTGCAATTAAGCATTTGCAAAAACTGGAAATAAGTTTTTAACAGCACTGTGGAGGAACTTACGCCCACAAATCTTTGCAGCATTGTTGTAATTTAGCCACATTGGAGAGTTTTCAAGCACAAACCACCTTTTAAGGTAATTCCGCAGCACCGCATTTGGATCCAGGTCAGGACTTTGAGTAGGCCATTCGAAATTATTTATGTATTTTTGTCTTAAGCCCTTCAGAGGTGGACTTGCTGGTGTGTTTTGGATGATTGTCCTGTTGCAGATCGATGTTTTGGTAGACAGCGGAATTCATGGTTCAATTTACCACAGCAAGTTTTCTGAGTACTGAGGCAGCAAAACAGCTCCAGAACATTACACTACCACCACCATATTTTACTGTTGGTATGATGGTCCTTTTCTGAAATTTTGTGTTACTTTTACACCAGATGTAATGGGACACACACCTTCCAAAACATTTGACTTTTGTTTGTCAGTCCACAGAGTATTTTCCCAAAAGCCCTATTATCAAGATGTTTTCTGGAAAAACTGAGACCATCCTCCAGTTCCTTTTGCTCAGCAGTGATTTTTGTCTTTGCCACTTCATGGGAGGTTTACTGCTGTTTCATGTTTTAACCATTTGTAGGCAATGTCTCTCTGTGGTTTGCTGGAGTCCCAAATCTTTAGAAATGGTTTTCAAGATTCAATATTAAAAAAACTTTAATAATCCCAGAGGGAAATTGTTTTATAACTTTTTCCAGACTGATAGATCTCTAGATTACTTTGATTCTCATTTGTTCCTGAATTCCTTGGATCACAACATAATTGCAGCAAGCACTTCCTGTAGCTGTGGACTAGACCTGTACAACATTAAGGAGGAATTTTGGACGTGTAAGGGGAGTCTTGACTAATATGCTGAAGTGGTGTCAAGTTTAGTGACGATAAGTAGAGTCTGGACGCAACCTGGTGCCTATATTGTCAGCAATATAGGCACCAGGTTGGGTAAAAAACATGGAAAAAATTTTATTGTCTATTGTTCAACCCTAATTCCATTTCATCACAAAACACTACTAAGATAATGTTTTCTTTTTCTGGCTACTTGATTCTTAAGCAGTAGTCTTGTTTTTTCTTTAAAAATTCTGTTTGATTCCTCTCTTAGTCTCTGAATTGAGGAAACGATTTGAAGGCATTACTACAAGTTCTAGTGACTGGGAAATGAACAGGTAAGAATGTGTTTTAAAAAAAGGCTGACTTTTAATTATTTTTAAGAAGTAATTGTGCGGACAAGTTTAGGCCCTTCTCACTGTCTCTGTTTGTGTGTATGCACATGCAGAAAGGAGCGAATTGCTCGGCGGTTGGAGGGCATAGAGAGCGAGGTCCATCCATCCCTGCTGCCTAGCTTGGTGGCCAATCGGCTTCTAGAGGAGGATACACCGAGATACACCAGGGCCTCTGACCCCCATGAATCCTGTAGTGTTGGTAAAACATTTAAAAGGACAAGTAGTCTTGTCTCGTGTGTTGCATAGGTTTGACCAATTTGTATTTATCTTTCTGTCTGCTTGTTACAGTCCAGAGGTATGGTGTAGAAGGATATGAAAACCCAGAAATGCAGGTGGCAGAGCGACAGTCTAGAGCTCGGTGTCGACCTGACCCTCATTCAGTAATCCACACAGAGCCAGTCTGCAGTTCAGGCACCACCACCAGTGGCCTACAACTGGAGTCCAAGGCTGAACGGATTGCTCGATACAAGGCAGAGCGGCGCCGGCAGCTAGCTGAGCGCTATGGTATCTCCTTGGATCAGGAGCTGGACTGTCCCTCCCACTATCCTCGCACTCAGAAAGAGATGGAAGGCTCAGACAGGCAAAACAGAGGGGAGTTGCTGGGGGAAGAGGTGAGAGACTTCACATCGAGTTCCTACACAAGCACCTCTGGCACAAGCCCAAGGCCTGGATGCACAGCACCACATCACAGCAGTGCCAATCTGGGCTACGACATGGCTCAAACCAAGGTGGACTCATTCTCAGAGAGGGAGAGGTTGATGAACCTGGAAAATCAACGTAGGGCAGCACACCCTGAGCCATCTTCCTCCTCATATCTGGATGTCACATCATCCTTTGCTGCGAGGGTGCCCTCTAGGGACTCTTCAGTCACAGAGATGCCACCCAGTTCACCCAAGCTGAGCCGGCACCATTCCCTCTCCTCCCCTAAACATGGTGTGTCTCCTGGGGACGTCTTTATTGATCAACAAGCTCACACCATTCTTAGCAGAAAGGGGTGAGTGGTTTTTCTAACTTTTATTTTTATCTTTTTGTATCTATTTTTATTCCTCTAAATAGGTTATCTTTGTTGTATAGCAAAACTGAAGAAACATAGATATTATAGACAGATTAAGTGATTTCTGTGACAATGATAATTATGCTGCTGTTTGGTATTTTATTAGCAGACTGTTCCTTTTCTGTGGACTGGACTCCAATTCATCTTCCCAAATCCCATAGGTGGTTACCATTAGGGGCAGAACGCTAATGTATCATTCTTTTTATAACCAGGTTAGGTTAGGTTAGGAAGGTAGATTGTTTCTTTGCAAAAGCAAGGTCTTTTATAAAGACACTGTTGAAACCACCTTGACCCTAACAATCCTAAGCACTCTCAGGGTAGTTTAATTGAGTGTCAGCAGGGACAAAACATGCCAATTTGGTACCCTTTATACAGACCAGCTAGACGGTGTATTGGCATGGTAAACCCCCCTTAAATGGGTCATTGTCCCTGTTCCTCTTCTCACCCAAGTTTGTCTTATTGGCCAGACTGTAGTTTCATACCAAGTGAGACACCTGAGCTGTTGAATGATGTAAATACAACAGTCTAGTCACAGGTTTTGGGGCTAGACAACCAATGATTTGGAGTGCAAGTGAGTTGTTTATTGCAAGTTTATTATCTGGTTCAAAAACATTTTAGTTTATCTATGAAGCAGATCGATGGAGTGTAACTAAAAAGGAGTGCAGATAGTATCGGTATATACACAAGTATATCACTCTTCCCAGTTTCTGGCCCAGCCCAGGTCTTGTCCAAGATGATTCCACACCCATCCAGGCAAACATTTCCCATCTGTCTCTGCTCCTGTCCGCTTCACCCCCTCTCTGCATTTCTCAGTCCCTCTCTCAGGTTTCAAAACTTGGCTGGGGTGTGTGTGTCTGTGGTGTAGAGTGGGTTCTGTGTTAGTGGGGGGCTCAGTGTGACTTCATGGTCAGATGTCTGACACACAGCTGGACTTGATCAAGACCATCTAGGCCTGAGATTAGGTCTCAAATCCAGATTTTTGTACAACTATAAAAACAGAACATGCTGGATGCATGGTGAAATGTTGTCAATATATTTAAAAACATGTCCAGTTGCCACTAAACTGCAATTATTAGGACTTTACAATACAATTTAAAAAAAACAATTTTTGGTTTATAAAATTCTTAACATCTCAGTCCCTCTCTTGGGTTCACAAGTTTAAAAAACAGATTTCCTTTTCTAGTCCTCTACTTCAGTATTTATGACTCAGGGACATTCTCCTTAATGTTGTGAACTCAGCCCAATGAAACAGTTCTGGCTGTTTGTCTTTTTTCAAATCAGCCAACTCGCACAACTTGCCTCATCTGCATTCTAGTTTTAGTGCTGTGAGTTAGCATTTCCTCTGAGTATCTACTGCAGTATAAAACCTTATGCAGTGTGTGTGGCAAATCTGTAGAACTGCTCTTCATTTAACAAACATTTTAGCTAAGATTTATTGTTCACATCTTACTAAAGCTCCAGTAGTGACGAAATGCTGCGGGTGGTTAAGCTTAATTTTACTCTGGTCACTTAAGCCAGTAGTGTGTGTGATGTAATGTTGTCTTTAAGAAAAGAGCTATATAGAGAATTTACACTATTACCTACCCACTCAAATTATCCACTCATGTTTTCCGCGGGGTTTCCATTGGTACAGTGTGAGGGCAAAACTGAGCACTGATTGGTTCCTCCAGACTGATGCTGAGGGAGACACCCACTCTCTCATCAACTGGCCATCAAGGTACATCGAGGCGAGTTGTGTCTTAGCACAAGATCACCTGCCATCTCACCTAACAGGACTTAAACCCATCAAGTCTTTTAAACAGTGCTTCTTAAACTGTAGGCCAAGGCAGAACTAAATTATGTTTGCTACTAAACAAAGTCTTTCCCTGTTCTTACTTATTTCCTGGAAATTGGATCCTGGGTTGATTTGACATATTTTTTATGAATCTCTGTTTTCTACTTTTAATAGTTAGCTGAGATCTCATCATAATCATCCTTATCTTCATCCTCCTCACAAGCTTGTGTTCTTTTTTGCTTTGGACCATATTTTCCATTCTACACAATTAGCTGTCTTCAGTTTGTGCTGTTTGTTTGATTAGACCAATTATGGCAGCTAACTTTGAATTTAAGAGATATAGACTGTGTCTGTAATTCTAGTTTAAATGTTAACCATTTGTTTATTTCCATGAAGAATCAGAGTTAGGGAAAGTCTTTCCAAAGAGGACAGCTGCCAGAGGAGCCTGGAACTAGGACATGTGAGAGAACCCCAAGTGTCTCGCAGACAATTTCAGCACCAGTCCCAGATGTCTAAGCATTACCACACAGACCCACCAGGTTCACAGCAGGCTTATGCCCAGCCTGACCATCCCACTTGGGCACATCTCACCAGATCTGGGCACGTGGGAGGTCAAGAAGTTGTTAGTTTCCCCAGTTACCTGTCTATGGCCTCTGGTCCCATGTCCAGGGCTAGGCAGCAGCAGTCCCAGGAGACAGAGACTGAGGTGACAGAAGATGTCAAAACTGAGGGCCTTCTAAAGAGCAGGAAAGCAGTGCTGCCATCAGAAATCCGCCGCAGAGAGAGAAGCACTGAGGACCCATGGAGAGGAAGGGGAGACCAAGAATTGGGACTGTCCAGGGTAAAAAACAGCAGCCAGGCAAGAGGGGGTGAGTCAGAGTATCCGGTTGCAAGAGACAGACACAGAGACAGAGCCAGGTGGGATGAAACGGAACATAATTGCCAGCTGCAAGCAGCAGAGATCAGGTCCAGAGAGCAGGAAAATGCCAGTCATACCCAAAGATGGGGGAGCAACATCCAGCCCAGAATGGCACATGTAGACCCAGGAAGCTTGACCTCCTACACTATTGAAGATGCACGAGGACCTAGTCAAAGAACCCTGCAACACCAGACTAATGACCTCCGGGAGGTCAGACAAGATAAAGAAGAATGTAACAAAGACTCCCGTGTGTCTGTGGCCCAGCTCAGGCATTCCTACATGGAGACCACTGCCACCCCTGCAACAAGCTGCAGGAATGAACTGTAGGTGTCAAAGTGAAATGCTAAACTGCTGCTAATCAATGCCTGGCTGCTTTGGAACACAATGCTGCATGTTTCATAACATCAACTGGCTACCAAATGACTAACAAGCAACTAAATCCAATGAGGTCTAAAGTTAACATTTCAACAGTTAATATTATATTTCTGTTTTTTTTCCACCGTATTGGCACCGTGACTGGTCCAGTTACTGTCCAGAGCTGACGTCTGTGTACAGGCTTTAATAAATCTGCATGGCCTTACTCACATACTTTTGATTGGCAAACCAAGGATGTGGCTGTGGAGTTGATCTCATCCTATACCTCTACTTTGACACAATTCTGTTTTTGCTACACGTCCCTTTTTGTCTTTTCCTCATGATACTGTATTTTTCTTTCTTTTGGGCAATCTATATTTGTCCTCTAGTGAAATTGAGGGGGACAGGGTGCTCCTGGGCAGCGAGGCCCCTTGGAGAGTGGAAAGGGACAGGGGGCGCAGGCCCCGGCAATACATCTCTCCTGGGGAAAGTAGAAAGACCTCTGAGAGGTTTAGGACACAACCCATCACTTCTGCTGAGCACCAGGAGACTGATAGGTACTGCTCTGAACTCAAGAATGCATGACTGAGAAAAGGTCCCGATGATCATGCATGACAACACTTTTTTTGATTTTTGTATTAAATTATGAGAAGGTTCTTTTATTATTAGCAAACAAGCAAGCTTAGAGGCCAAAGGTCTGGTGTGATTGGACCTCGGCAGTTGTTAGCGCATGTGGCCGTACCAAGGAAGCATGAATCGGTCTTTGTTGGTAATCACTCCCTAAGACCACAGAGCTGAACAGACTTCTGTAATGCTGTCTAATTCTCCAGCTTACTGTAGTCTGCTTTACTTGACCGTGTTTCCCTTTTTCATTTCTTTCCTAATACTCATTACATTTCCAGCATACCAGAAGCAGCTGCTTTTCACTGCGCCTTCTTTTCTGTGGCTATATTCCTTTAATTTCTGTCCCTAACTATTCACTAACTTTGATCTTAAGGAGCATGTTTTACTGTTTTTACTGACTGTCTTTTCTTTCTACACCTGTGAAGGTCCCGTGTGAGTTCAGATTTTGCTTCCACTGAAGGTAAGTATTTTTTTCCCTTTCATTTTACTTTTGTTTTAAATGGCCACAAACAAACATATTTGTTTCCATAATGGGTGCATTGATTGTGTATGGACATTTAGGAGTTATTTTACACAGCACATTTATTGCATGTACTGTACTGTGCATCCAGAATAAAGGTATTATAAGTACTGTAGCATCTACGTGTTGATTTAAAGTAACCTTTTAATTTAGATTTAGAATTTATGGCAACAGTGATGATTTTAGCTTCATGGTGTCATTTACTGTAACACGCACATCTTGAAGAATTGAGAACTCACAGTCCACAATGAGTAGTAAACTAAATATCATTGTCAGTTGTCTTCTCAGGATGTGCTGATTTATTTCTTTTTTTGATAGTAAAACATAATGTTTTGTTTATAGACTCATTACTGGTGCTCACAGTAGCATAACAGCCCAGCAGTGCCTCAGAGTGCAGAACCAGATCATCTGCTTCTTATAAGCACACACTCAGCTGTGACGCTTTTTGTACTGTTAAGAATTAAAGGGTGCAGAGCTCAGCACAGCAGCTTCAATCAAAGGGAATAGCTGTTTGGTGATGTCATGTCTTATATCTTGCTGAAAGACGCTGTGTGTGTGTGTGTGTGTGTGTGTGTGTGTGTGTGTGTGTGTGTGTGTGTGTGTGTGTGTGTGTGTGTGTGT
>JAUMTR010000012.1:22246219-22267635 GCA_032270685.1 Microctenopoma stevenorrisi
TGTGTGTGTGTGTGTGTGTGTGTGTGTGTGTGTGTGTGTGTGTGTGTGTGTGTGTGTGTGTGTGTGTGTGCGCGCAGCAGTGTCTCGTACACCTGTCTAGCTCTGTATAGTCTCCACACTTCAGTCAGTCATAGGTTTTTAGTGGTTTATTGTTGCTCACAGGGATGATGCCAGGTGGTTCTGGTGGTTTTAATAATAAAAGTAAACATACTAATGGTGAACAGATGATTTGAACTCAATTACACTCACACATGAGTGTAATTGAGTTCAATTTTAAGAAGTTGAATTTTAAGAAGTTTAGATAAAAATACAAAGCCAGTGATATTCTATAACACTTTCATAATGCACCAAATCTTGAAGAATCTTTAGTTTGAGCCTTCAATGCCCACATTTAATTTCTTCTCACTTTTATCACAAGCTATCTGATTTAAATGAAACAGATTTGTATTAACAGAAATGTATTAAATGTCCTAAACCCAGATTACCCCAATGGCACCATCTACTCTGACACCATCAGGGTTAAATGGTCAAAATCTCTGGAGCCAGAGAAATGCCAGATGAATTTGTGGGTAATTTGTAAGCCAGCTGTGTACTTGTGCAATAAAAGAGTAGAGTAGAACTAGTATAGAGCCCCTCTTAAAACCTCTTACTGTCCACTGTTATCATTTTCTTCATTTTCAAATAGCCCTGAGGTTGGAAAACCCACTTGATTTTGTCTGTGATTGTGTGTGAATAAAGTCACACACAATCACAGTAAAATGTTCAAAGCTCAAACTCCATGTTTATTCTGGACCTTTCTACAGTGATGGGAATCTTCTAGATGTCTTGGGCAGCTTTTATACACTTTTCAGTGAAATATAACCATATGTTTGACAAAATTTTAAATAAAGTCATTACAGATCAGTGTTTACTTGGATATTGTAATTGTATTTGTTGTTTATTGATTTCTGCTTGTTAGAAAATATTCTAACCAACATTTTTTATGGAGATGACATCAAAATCTCTAATGTCCTGGTATTACATTCCCTCTTTTGCTCTGCCCTTGCAGCTGATGAAGAGACGCTAGATGAACGGGCCAAGCTGAGTGTAGCAGCCAAGCGTTCTCTGTTCAGGGTGAGCTTCTCTTGTGTGTTTGTTCACTGTGATGGTGATTTATTAAGCAGTTGATAGACTTTTGCAGCCAATTTAGTCACTTAACTTAACTTATTTTATTTTTGACCCCATGCCACAACAACACGCCCAACTCTGCTCGTATTTTATGCTAGGATATATGTGAAACGCATTGCCAATAATTTTATCCAGGAATTGGAGAAGAACATCGACGGTGGAGCTCCTAAACCTCGATCCAGGAATGCAGCAGTAAACAGAAGACTAAGGCGAACCCAAGACAGATCCAAAACTCAGCCAATCACCACTGAGGAAGTAGTCATAGCTGCCACGTAAGTCTATAAATGTAAATTAAATAGAAACCGTATAAATAGTTTGTGTGCAGTTGCTGTTCAACATAGCACAGAACCTTTTTAGGAAACCAGCCCCTTAAATTTATGAACAGATGTGTTTTGTTATCTTGTCCACTCAATCACATTTTCTACTTTGGATGTGAGTCAAAATATAATTAATGAATTAATGTATATAATTCTCAATGAATTCTGAGTTTGGTTGATTGATGTTGACACCATCTTCTTTTCAACATACGATTTGTTCTTTTCTTTTAGTTAAATTAATTCATTTCCTTAATCACCTGGGTGTCACCTGTTTCATCCCCTCTGTCACCTCTTGTGTGTGTTGGTGTGTCTTTTGTTTCCCGACCACTGTAGCACCCCTTCTTACGTGCCACAGTTGGTGACTGTTCACACTGCTGTAGCACGCATCCCTAGCCCCACCCTAATTTCCAGCAATGCACTGCCATACAGGTACATGGCGTGTGTGTGTGTGTGTGTGCATGGCTGTGAATGCTCACGCTGACCTACAGTGTGTGACTAACTTGTTTTCTGGTTGCTGTTTTATGAAGGTACTGCAGGATTCAGCCTACAGCAGGGGTGGCCAAGTTCGGGCCTCGAGAGCCGCAGCCCTGCTTGTTTTCCAACCATCCCTGCACTTACAGCTTCTGATTGGTTGAACACACCTGATCCAGGTGTGCTCCTGGTTAACGGCTGAAGGCTTGGAAAACAAGCAGGGCTGCGGCTCTCGAGGACCGAACTTGGCCACCCCTGGCCTACAGGATATGAAGTTGTCACTAATGTAAAGCGCGCAGTGTTTTTTTGATTTATGGTGCCCTCCTGTGTGGGTGGAGGACACTACATGATTGAATTATGAAATGACTTGAAGACCAAGGTTTTATTTGTAGTAGTGAGCATGAATGACTTTGGCTGAGTAACAACTCGCTTCTTCAATGTATCACACAGCAGGATAATACTTTTTCGCATGCCATTTGGAAGGTTGCATGAGCTCCTTCGTAGCTTACCAGAAGTCTTCCTTTCTCCTCCTTATTTGTGTCTTGGTTGGCATCCTTCCCCCCGCAGCCTGCGGGCATCCTCACAGCAGCCAAGTGCAGCATCCCAGGAGCAGGTGCGGGGACCCCAGAAGGTACAACATAACAAGCAGGCCCAGGTATCCACAGTGGAGGGAAAAGCTGAGAACCAGCGTGTGAGTCAGGAGGAGCCTGACCTGTGCACCCTTAGCCTGGCAGAAAAGATGGCGCTGTTCAACAGGCTGGCTCAGCCTCCAATCAGAGTTACCCGCACCAGAGGGGACGCACGGCAGCGCAGGTCCAACACTCGCTACCAGACACAACCCATCACACTGGGAGATATGGAGCAGGTAAGGAAAAGCAGAATAAGGTGCAACTTCTACAGTAGTGTGGTTAGTTTGTTCTTTTTTTAGCAGAGGATGTCCTTTTCCAGTATAAAGAAACACATTCAACAGATCAGGTCCCCTTTACACCACTTTAGATGTGGATATGAAATTCTAACTGATCAAATGATTAATATATGAACTCTAGGGGCTATTGTCACTATTGTCATTATTTTGCTGGTAGCCAGTAGATGGAACATATTAGTTTGCTTCCTGCTACCAGTGAGGAGTCTTGTTACTGTATGTTTTCTTCTTGCTCCATGTGAGAGTTAACTAACTTGCTCACAAAAGTTGTTAGACTAGTCAATAAGTTAAGAACAGATGAAACCATGTAAGATGTCCAGTAGAGAGAGGGATGTTTAGTTTTTAAAAAACGAACAATTTCTTTTTCACAAGGAGCATTTATCAAGGTACAATATATAATAAATAATATTAAGTAAGTAAACAGTTTGAGTAATCCTTTATATAGAAAATCTGTAAAATGACTATGGCAGCATGTAAATGTTTCTGCTCCAGGAGTCTTCCGACATAGACATAAGGGATGAACACGAGCTATGTGACAGCCCACTAGAGCTCCTGCAAGTAAGGTTTCTCTGAACAATCACTTGCATTTGCTTGTGACACTTGGGGCTGACGCAGGTGAAGCACTCTTTTCAAAAATGGAATTACATTTCTGTGAACATCATGTGCTGTATGGCATCTCATTTCTGGCCTCTCTTGGTGTTGTGTGATTTTATTATGAATGTACCGTGCATGACCTCACTTCTGACTTCACTATGACTCGGCCCTTCATCGCTCTAGTGTGTCAATAAACAGGCTGTGATGTGTGTATGGATGAGGCCATATTTCAGAGGCCCTGAGGGCTTAAAGACGCCTCTGTGGTGGAGAGTAAAAGAATCTCATCTCTTGTTCGCCGCATGGCCTGAAAGCAGCTATTTGTCATCAGCTTATTCAAAACTGGCAACTGTTTCAGGGAGAAGAAGCTTGTGAGAGGAAGCGAGAAGTAAAAAGACTTCGATTTAATATCTTTAGCCCTTGTAGAAGGACGTGGGGTGACTGAAGCCAACTCGCCATATAGGACAGACATTCATAATATTTAGCACATTCCATGGATGTTTGCTGTTGCTATTCAGATGTTAATCAGCAAAAATGTAAGGTTATTTCACATGTCTTTGAAGGGAAGTAATAGTTGAAAATTGCTTGAGTGTGTATTTTGACTACAGCTGGTTCATTGCGCATCGGGGGGGGCATGGCTTTGTGATGTGGGCTGCAACTGGCCAACGAGATAGGCTGCCCTTTGATGCTCAGGAAGTGTAGTCACTCAGGCAGGCAGTGATTAGTCAGCGTGATTCTCTCAATTTTGTGTGTGTTTGCAGTTTGCCTGGCTTGTTTCTCTGCTTCTCTGGCTGACTGACCCACTTCTTTCTTTCTTTGTGTCTCCTTCTTCCCTGTTACATAGCTTCAAAACAGTACAGGCTCTCAATTTGGGGACTTTCTCTCATCATCGTCCTCATCACTGAAAGCAGGAGGCACCGTATCCACTGACCATGCTGGAGACATCCACATAACCGGAGCACCAGCCCGTGTCGAACATTTCCATCCTGACCCTGACAGGTCCCTGCCCCCTCGCCACCCAGAAGCCCTGATCTGTAGGTCCCAGGACACTGTAGATCACCAGAGGTACCAAATCTTGCCTCAGGGAGAAGACAGAGTTGACCTGGTAGCGGGGAAGAGGAAGTTGCCCTCTCCTGAAGGATCGGTCAGACAGCCCGCTTTTCCTCAACCCCTGACCGGAAGAGAGAGGAGTTGGGAAGAGGGGGAGGAACAGCAGCAGCAGCCGCTGACCAGAGGGACCGGAGGCGAAACCACACAGAGCACAGAGAGCTGCATTCTCCAACAGAGGCAGGAACAGAGGAGATACTACACAGACAGCCTCACAAGCAAGGCCATCACAGGAGGTAAGAACAGAGAGGCACATCTGCTTCCTTTATTTTATAATGCATCTCTCATTATATGTGTTTATGAAGTAATACTACACTTTTTCTGTGTGGAAATTGAGGTGTTTCCCCTCAAATATCAGGTGTTCCACACAAGTTTTTTTTTTTTTTGTAGTATTGTGTGAATGTGGAATGTAGTGAATGCTACTTAGCAAAACCAAAAAGCGATAAACTTTAAAACAATATATATGCAAATCTACATCAAGTTGGCATACCAACATGTTAGACTGAGATGGTGACCATGGTGTTCACCACGTTAGTACAATCTATAAATTAATCTATAACCACAAAAGCAATCGTGTTGTTATGAACATTTTTGTTGGGTCAGTTCTTTTTTGTTTTTTTTTCTTCACAAAGAGCAAAAATTAACGAATGTTAACATGGTAACTTTTAAAAAGACAGAAGTTAGATAGCGTAAGGAAATAGATGAATGAAACATTTTAAGGCTAAGTCAACCATGGCGTAAATGTCAGCAGTAACAACCACATTTTCTGTGTGTATCATCTGTGAAAGCATCACATTCAGGTTGTGGTTGTCAGACTTCCTTTTTGTCTGAGCTGCAGTGACTTTGAAACAGACTCTGTTTCAGAAGTTGGTTTCATGCTGCTGTTACCAACGACTAGTAGCAGACAAACACCAGATAGTAGTTAATCAACTATTTGTTATATAATAACATCTGCGCTTGGGACATTTACCGCTGTGAAGAGATTCTGTTCTGGTTCGCTGGTTGGTAAGCATGAACGATGCTGCTGGATTTGAACTGCGACCATAATGATTTTGTGTAATAAATGTGTGTGATAAATAAATGAATTCATTAATTTGAATTTTAGCCATTCCTAAGCAGAGCAATCGATCTACCACGGGAAACCTCATTAACATTTAGTGAATGCACTTTAGCCGCTGTCAAGTTATTGATTTTGCTCACTCCACTGTGAATGTGGTTGCCTGCGTGTGTCCTTGCAGAGCTGCCAGAGCCCACTGTGGTAACATTCAGAGCAGCATCGGGTTCGCCAGGGAGCGTGTGTGAGCCTCCAGACGTGCACACAGACGGGAGTGGTCGCAAAGTGGTTCAACCTGAGACGGACGAGGAGATGAGCGACGTGATGATGGCCAGACACATGTCCATCAAAAAGAGGTGAGCTTGGTCAGCTGTTATTGGTTTACACCTGCAGTGGTTAGAGATTTGTTTTTCTCATGTTGCACATCCAAAATATTTGCTCTGCTCAATGTTTGATGCAAATGAAGGTATTGTAAAACTTTTTATTTAATTAAATTGTTATTCATTACTTGAGATTTCTTTTCGTTGGTCATATGGTTATTTAACCACACAATATATTCACATCAAAATTTGTAATTGCCATGTAAAATACCAGGTTGACAATTTTGGATTCCCTAACAAAGCAGTTACGTAAGTCCACGGTCTACTGATGTGACTAGTAAATACAAACAGCAATCACACTATAAATTGATTGATGACACAATGGAATTGTATGTAAACTGGTGGTAGAGGTGGGGTGTTATCCAGTTAAGTCTGCTTGTTGCACATTTTGTAATATCCCACTCATTTTCAAGTTGCCTTTCGTCTCTCTTTGGTCTCGCATTGAAACTTTGTTTCTCCTAATTTCAAAGCATTTTACTGGAGTCAGGGTCTGTCTCTCTGATACAGCTGGCGGCGTCTATTCAGTGTTACTTTCATGCTGTTTTTAGCATCGTAGAGATGCCTCTGGGGCAGATGAGAACGCCCCTTCACTGGGTCATAGAGAGGGTGGTTGTAAGAGGGACAGAGGTCACTGCTCAAATCGTGACTCCTCCCTTATGGTTCCTCTCATGGCCCCCATTCAGATGGGAGCTCAATAAGTGAACCTCTGTTCTTGTCATACTATACATACAGTATGTCAATTTGTGCATTTTACAACACTTTTGTAAAAGAATTAGTGACTTTATGCTACTGTAAAACCCACATTTCTTACTATTTTGTCTACATTTAATTCCACTAGAATATCTCCCAGCACATCTTCTACTGTTTTAACTTAACTTAAATCTTTAAAGTCTTGAGCTCCCATATGTAAGTGATATGTGCATCCGCTGTGTTTCTACTTTAGCTCCTCTATATCTTTGATCCAGATATGTTTATCATATCTAATCTGCTAAATGGCACTGGATGCCTCTGTGTAGCATCTGCTATCTCCTGTAAACACTCATAGATAAAAATAAGAGATGCATGGGAACATCCTCTGTTCTTTGTTGGCTTCTGTGATTTGACAGCAAGTTTGAGGTGAATGCTAGCCTATGTGGTAACAGCAGGGTGTTTTCCTATTTTCATCCATTGTTAAATCTGCTTAATGCGCGACATCTCATGTCACCTTAGGCATTAAGAGTTTTTTGTGTTCATCCACTGTTTTTCATAACAGTTCCAGAACATAATTTAAGATGTAAAACTATGAATATCACTGATGAAATTTAGAAACCTATAAGCTTGTGTTATTGTTTATAAATCACAGTTAATCCTCACACCATATTTCTTAAACTGGTTATTTGAGCTGTATTTTTTATATGGTTTGTACACTTTAACGTTAGTTCCTTCCCCCAGAGTTGCCTTGTTGAAGAAGAGTGGTGAAGAAGACTGGAGGAACAGGATCAATAAGAAGCAGGATGTGGTTAAGATTGCTGTAGGCGAGCAGCACGCTCAGCTCTGGGAGGTGGAGCAGAGCTTCAAGAAGAAGGTAACCACCTGATTCACACACGTAGTGCTGACGTGCTGTGGCTGTTAAATCCATCATATCTGGTATACTGTGTTTTTAGGTTGTTGTTGTATGAGTAATCAAAACATGTTTCAAATTCTGATAATGGCACTATCAGAAAGATTAAAGGCCACTAGGGCTACAGTAATTTGATTTGATCCACAGTCTTACAATATTACAGCAAGTATTTCCTGTATCAGCGTCTGAAGTCAGACTGTTCATCAAACAGAGTTCTGAGATGCTTTTGATCTCTTTTTGCTGACATGTAACTGTAATGTCAGAAAGATTTCAGAGCGCTGACAACCACTGAATAATCAGTGCAGGTGGGAACAATTTAGGATATCTCTAAACAGAGAGGTTGTGTATTGTCTTTTGATCTTTGTCTTTTCCATGTTGTGTCTCATAAACAATTCTGTTGTTTTGTGCTTAAAATATGAGGAGTTCACCTACTTTTATTCCACATATGACCAAAGTATCACTTGCACATTACAGTGTGTACTGTGTTTATTTTATATCTATGAGGTATGGAAGTGAATGGCTGCTAATATTACGTTAAATTATTTTTATCAAATAAAAAAACAATAATTTGTGTGCATATATGATAATCTTTAAGAGGTTAATGGTACATTAGAAACTAAATAATTATACATGAAATATTTAAAATATAATTGCAATTGCAAGTCATCTTTACTGTCAATACTATAACATGAGTGTTAAACAGATTTTTCATTTTATATTAGCTAAGAATGTGCAACTGGAGTTTTGCATTATATTTTCTTTGTCTTGAATGTAGTCTTATCTAATGGGAACCAAATGTATATTTGCTTATAATCTTAGTAATAATATTTATGATCAAATTCAAACGCAAATGTCCAACTGACATTTTTCATTGTATATCGCACATTGTCTGCAAATTCAAAACTAAAGTGTACAGGTTACTAGAAATAAAATTATGTGAAAATTTCATGATTATAGTGACCAAAATCTTCACGGTCATCAGTATTATTACAGTGCTGGTAAAAGGTTCTGAAATTTTTATGAAGCACATCTGTGTTGGTAATTTACATTATTATTAATATTGTTATCTTGTTACTAATTATATAAATGTTAACATTCTCACTCTTTCTCATACATAAACACACATGTACTAGTATTTTGGGGTTTTTTGTACTGGCTGTTGCACACTGCAGCAACAAGTGTGTAAACTAACACATATTGTTAAAATTTTACCATCGTTTACTGTGAAACTGGCCACATAAATATTACATTTATTGTACTACAAAAACTTACATTCATTCATTTTTAAAATAACTGTCAGCAGTCAGACAAAGAAATTGTCCAGTGTAACATAGCCTGCGTACTTGTCATTTCTGGCTTCAGACTTTCTTTCCACTAAACTGCATGTTGCATGTAATTTCCTGTTCTTCTGTTTGTCTCTGTGTGCATGTCCTTAACCTTTTTAAAAATAAAAAACCTCACTAGATTTGTGCATGTTGGGTGTGTTTCTGTATTGGCGTCCCCTGTGTTTTTTTGAAGGGAGGGGAAGGGTGGGACAATACACGTACCTCTCTGTTTAGACATATTCGCACCAGCTGCCATCCACTGCAGCAGGACTGTTTTTGTTTGCAGTTGCTTATCACGGTTTGTTCAGCTCCATCCGTCATTAAAGGACCGGAAAAGCTTTGCTTTGAATACTCTGATGACTTTGTGATTGATCAGACACAGTGTGTTTAAGTTACCTTTTCCTATTGTTTCTTTTTTTTCCATATTGTAACCCAACAAAATAGCTTAATGATAAAACTAATGTTGTGCATCTAATTTCCTATCGGCTCTTTTGGGAAGAGCAATTTCCTGTTTCAAATAAAAAAAAACTGAGGCAGAAAATGAGGCAGATACAAAAGTGAGCAGATGCCACCAGCAGCCCAAATCAGAATTAGAAGCTTTATTGTCAGAGACATAGGGGAAACAGCTGTTACACTGTCATGAAATTCTTATTGCTACGTTACTGCGATCACTTCAGTAACAAAAAAATGAACAATGAGTAAACGATGAATGGAGAGTAGGGTGTAAGGAGTGGTAAACTAGATAACTAAATAAATACGTGGAAATAGAGTGCGCTGTGCAACGTGCAAAGTCAGAGTCCAGGACTAGATCGGTGTATTTTTGTTCATGAGCCTAATGGCCTGTGGGTAGAAGCTGTTGTGGATCGGTATTGTCTCTGATGACTTGGTGGGCCCTCCTGATGACCCTGGCGCAGACCCTGTCAAAGCTGCTGAGGATTTTGGTTGGCATCCCAAATTTCTTCAGTACGGTCTCTGCTGGGCTTTCTTTCTGAGTTTCAGGCAGTTGTGAGACCAAGTGAGGTCCTCGTTGATGTGGACTCTAAGGAACTTAAAGGTTTTCACTCCTTCTACCTCTGTCTCTCTGATGTGAATTGGGGTGTGCTGGTCCCTCTTCCCCCTTCTGGGATCAATAATCAAATAAACACTGGTCAAGTATTATTTATATGCTGTTCAACACCTCAAGCACAAGAGCTATTCAAAGGGATTTAAATCGGCATTAAAGCAGTTGTAGAAACATTGTGGGGTTTGATAAACTAGAGTTAACTTCACCATAGTCAAATGTGAACAAAGGCCACTGTGAAGCCTGACCTGGCATTGACCGCTCCTCAGAGACATTCTCTGTCATGCACAGTTTCATACTCGGGGCAATAATTATGATCCATCCATAAAAACAAGGACCACATGAAATATACAAATACACAGACAACATGCAGCAATTGCAGCCCTTCATCTTGACAGGTCCCATACACACAGTGTGAAAAAGTAGATCATTTGATTTGCCCTCTCTGTGATTTCTGGGACATGGAGAACCTTAAAAAAAACATGTGACTCCTCTCCTGAAGCACTGATGAAAATTGGTGAGGCATCTCTACCTGACCCGATATGTGCGAGGCCAATGTGAAAGGCAGAATTTACAAACACATAACTTTATCATTTCAAGTGCATACAGACTCTATTAGGGATTTAAATTTTTTATACCCTTACATAATTAACTTCCTGGCAGCTAATGAATAAGATTATTATTTTTGCTATTTTTTATTATTGTTTATTGTGATTGGAGTTTTAGGGCTTATATAATCTATTATTCAAGAAGACATATGACGT
The DNA here is from genome assembly GCA_032270685.1 of Microctenopoma stevenorrisi. Lineage (NCBI taxonomy): Eukaryota > Metazoa > Chordata > Actinopteri > Anabantiformes > Anabantidae > Microctenopoma > Microctenopoma stevenorrisi. The sequence goes on from JAUMTR010000012.1 coordinate 22,256,978, forward strand.
AATATTTTGAAGGCCAAAACACATAAAGGTTAACTTGTGAATATTGTTGTGTGATAGATTGAGATAATGTACGGCGTTGCACACAGGTGGTCAGTCTGCAAAATGGTTGTGCATATGTTAATCTTTGGACAAACCTATTGCACTCCACTGTACCTGTGTATGGTATTATGCGCTGTACAGTATATGTAAGGCTCCATAAGTGATGAGTGGATGAGAATCATAGCTTATTACCTGAGGCTTGACAGTTTTCGAAGCCACTACACACTAACTGTGACAAGTAAGCTTAAGGTGTAAAAACACGGAGTCTCAAAGAAAAGTTTAATCCAATAGCAACTGGACTTGTTTGGTTTCTTGACGACTTTTCATCCCTCCAGGGCTTCGGACTTGCTTTCTCAAGTCTGGGACTGAAATATTAGTCTATATTAGTTGGGTGGACACTCCCTTGATGATCTCCTCTGCATGTATATTTCCACTTTCTGCACCTCTGTAGGAGCCAGTCTTTGCCTCTACTCTCTCTCCCTCTCCTGAGCCACATTTCCATACTTCTCCCGATGATTCAGTCAGCCAGGTAGGAAGTCACGTCAAGTCTGCCCTTTGCCTGCCTCCCTATTCTAAGCTCTCAGATTCATCCACAATACACAAAATACATAGCCTTAACCTGCAACTTGAATAAGATACATATAATGAGCAGAGAATGAGCTATTCCAGCTATTCCAGTGTTTCTACAGATACTACAGCCACGCAGGCAAGATCACAGATCATTTGTGCTTTCCTGTCCTTCACAATGACCCTGGCCCTCCCCTTTCTGTCACTAAAAATGTATCCCTTTGTCTGACGGCAGCATGGCAGCCCTTGCAGCTTCTAGTGTGTGTTTTTTTTACATTTTCTACTATGTAGACAGCTGCCCAATATCATAATGCTCAAACTCTGCAATCCTCATTCCTTCCCTTCTGGTTATAAAGGCCTCCAGATCTCCCAGACCCATGCAGGTGGACGAAAGACATCCCTGGAGACGGAAGGTGATTCACCAAGTTCTCCCTGCCATACTGACCTCCCGCTCTCTAGTGGGAAATCTTTCCACACACGCTTAGCAGCCAGTGTACCCTGTCCTTGTTGTACTTGGCTTCTATATGAATGTGGCCTGATACTGATGGGAAAATCCACATTTTATTACTTAAGACACTAAAGAAACTTCCGAAGACTGAGGTGTAGTGGCAATTTTAAGCTTTTTCAGTTTTATTTCAAAACTTTGTTGAGTGGTGGGTTTTACTGGTCAAATGTTGCTGTACAGCTGCACATATATGATTGCACCTACGTTCAGAGATGAGATGGGTCAATTCATCTACATATTCTTTAGACGGCAGATAGTCCTGCTTCTCAGTCTAAACAGAGAGTTGAGAATACAGTGCAGTTTAAAACCTTTCTTTGATAAACCAAATTGCACCCATTTTATTTTATTTGTTTGTCCATGTCTTACTCTCTGCATGACTCTTTTCTTTTTCTGTCACTCCTTCGCTCTGTGATCATCGTTTTAATATTTTTTATGATCAGTGATTAGACTCAAGTAATCCAAGGCTGTCCTTTATCTCTCAGTCGGTCAATCATATTCAGTATAACTGACAGTAGAGCTGCTTTTTTTTTCCTCTTTAGAGAATAGCTGATGATGATGATGAGATGGAGAGCGAGAGAATCGAGGCGCACATGTCCATCCAGGAGAGGAAACAGCTGATAGTGGCCCGAGAGGAAGCCTGGAAGTCCAAAGGCCTTGGAGCTGCCAATGATTCAACCCAGTTTACTGTTGCTGCACGCATGGTGAAGAAAGGTCAGAGAGAAAATTGAACACAAATAAATTCTATAATCGGTTAAGTTATTCTCAGTTTGCTCTGGGCTCAGCCAGGGGATATGTGGCTAATGGGGAATGACATAAGGATCCACATCAGAAGTAATTCATCTCTGTGTCACTGCTATTGCTCAGGGCAGCTAGTGTGGTGTGTGTGGTAAAGCTCCTATATTCTGATGATAATTACGTATGACCTTTTAGTGTTCTTTGCTTACACTAGTAATTCAGAATATTTTCACTGTTCAGAACTTAATAGTTCTGGTAAATTCACACCTATTCTCAAATTACATCACTCTACTAAGACAGGGTTGAAACCTGTTTGGCTATTTCATCAATGCTGTTTGGGTCATTCAGTGTTGTCTCCCTGTGTTCCTTGCATCAGGATTGGCCTCCCCCTCAGCCTTACAGTGTTCTGTGCCACCCAAGCCTAAGAGCTGCAGTCTTGCCATCTCCAAACCACAAGAAGGTCAGTTTATTTCGCCAGCCTCACTCGTGTTGTTTACAATAATTTATGAAGCTTATTTGGAGCTGTCTTGTTAATTACATGCAGTTATGAAGACACTTTGAACAACTGTCACCAGACGTGTTTTATTTGCAACTATGTTCAGATTAACAGATTAACATTGTGACTGTATGTAAATGTCCATCGTGTTTGGACATTTCTGAAAGTCAACCGCAGCATCCACAGCCACTATTAATATACTATTATACTATTATATTAATATAAACTGTTGATGAGAGACTATTAATGATTCCTGCTAGTATGGAGACTAAACCTGTGCTAAAGTCAAACAGTTTAAATATATGGTTCTAACAGGTGTGTGTGTGTGTGTGTGTGTGTGTGTGTGTACAGAGATCAAGGCTGTGCCTGATCTCAACCTGGAATCAGACAGGAAGCTGGATATACTAGAGTCCTTCCTAGGAAAGCTCAACAGTAAAGGTCAGTCTTCCTCAGTGTTGCCTCGTCTTGGCGCCATGCTTGGTTCTTGGAGGCCCAACACGCTTGCTAAATATGAAAAAAGTAATTTGAAATGAACGATTCTTATAATGTTGCCTTTTTCAGGCCGATATTGCACATATATTATACTAGTCCTGGTTAATTTTACCAACCTTTGGTTAGGAATCCTTTAGAATATGAAATATGCAGTGTTTCCTTGTCAATATGGAGTTTGAATTTATTTAGAGACGATGAGGGCTGAGGTCCTAATGAGGGTCATTTAATAAAATAAGTGCTGCCAGTGAGCAAAAAACACTAAACTGAGGATGAACTTTTAGACCTTTAAGACTTTGAAGCATAAAAGTAAAACCATTACTAATTTTAATTCATATTAATTAATAAATGTAACTTAAATAAACTATTGTGAAATTCTTACACGTCCTTGTTATGTCCCTCCCCAGTGCCTGGACTACCAGAAGCTACAATCACAGTTACCGAGAAGAAGGTAAAGGAAGTGATGAACCTTGAAGATGAAACCTTCTCTAAGTTCTATCGTCAAGTGGAGGAGCTCCCCTCTGTCACCAGCAAGCTGGAGATTGAGGATGACTTTGATGCCATCTTTGGTCCCCAGGTGCCAAGGTAAGCTGTCACTCCCAGAGGTCAATTTTACATATGACACACTTGTTAGTTGCGACCCCTCACTGCTGACCCCCTGTTCCCAGGCTGACTTCAGAGATGGTGCAGCACAAGCGAGCAGTTCGCCCAGCACGTAATGTCCAGTCATCCAGGAACCCTATGAAGATGCTTGCTGCAAGACAGGACATCAGACATGAGTACACGGAGCAGAGGCTCAACGTGGGTCTGCTGGAGAGCAAGAGGATGAAGACTGAAAAGAGTGAGTGACAATGGAACGGAATACGACATGTGTCAGGCTACTTTATCAAAATGTCTTGTTCGTGTCGGGCTGCTTTGTGTAGTGTATTGGCACGTGTGGGCTTACAAGCTACTCTGGGACTGAACAGTTTCCTGTCATTGTGCAGAGGAGTACTTTAAACATGAGTTTAGTTTTGCTGCACGTGGTTGGACTGACATCAGCAAGCCCACAAAGTCATGTAACTTTCTCTTACAGACCTCAGTGTTGTATATGTGAAAGGCCTTGTGCGCCTGGGCCTCAGTATAATGGGTGTTTTTTTTCTATTTCTATTTCTCTTTGTCTCCTGTCCCCTCTTCATGCTATGACTGCAGTGAATAAGAATTCCGGTTTCTCTGAGGTGGCTCTGGCTGGTCTCGCTAGCAAGGAGAACTTCAGCAATGTCAACTTACGTAGTGTCAACATCTCTGAACAGATGTCCAACAACAGTGCCGTGCCATACAAGAAACTCATGCTCTTACAGGTCAAAGGTGAGTCTGCTTCAACACTTTCACCAGCATCAACATGATACGGTAAATGGAAAAAAAATGTAGCTTTTCAATTGGCTGGTTTGTTTCGTGGTCACATATTTGCAAATCTGTAGTGGCAGCTACATTCAGTTTTACATGATGATCAGGAGGATGCTCCTCATTTCCAAGGGATAGCTAAAATGGGAGCTGAAAGTAGGTCTATTTCTGTGTCTTTGCACCTCCTCCACATTTCTGCTGGTGACAGCTGTGGCTCTAAATCATTCTCCCCAGGTCACCTTATGCTATCCTGGCCTGATCCTCGCCCCCTAACTCTGTCTAACTCTGTTGCTGGGGGTACCTCTTTGTAACTGTCCCCACCAGACTGTGTCAGGAATATTGTTTAACAGTAGTTTCTTCTGGCTTCCTGAAAGCTAAAAGGGATCCTTCATCATTAAGGCCACTAAAGACCTTTTATCATTTATTATATACAGTATTTGCACAATCCTGGCTGCATTGTAAAATGAAGTTTTAAACCTAAAGTGTTATACATACATGTACAGAATCTCGTGCAGGGTCAAATGTGGATGCCTTGCACATTGTTACTCTGACACTCTACTGTGATAAGACAGGAATGTTGGTGTTGATATTCATAGTTGTCACCGATAAACCGTGTGTGTGTGTGTGTGCGTGTGCGTGTGTGTGTGCGCGCGTGTGCGTGTGTGTGTAAAAACAGGCCGACGGCATGTCCAGACCCGGCTGGTGGAGCCTAGATCATCCTCTCTGAACAGTGGTGATTGTTTCTTGCTTATCACTTCACACCACTGCTTTATCTGGATTGGAGAGTTTGCCAATGTCATTGAAAAGAACAAGGTTAGTGCACGTCTGTGAAACTTCTCAGTAACTGAGGTCGATATTATCCCAAAAAAGGTTCTTCAGTGGCAACTGGTTTATGGAAGACTCACCAACAGGTGAAATGTCTTTAAGGAACCAAAACAAGTTTAGTTGCCACTAATGAACCTGTTTATCTAAGTAGTTGGTAGTTTGGATACACTTTAGTTTCACATAATCCAAAGCTGAATAAAGATGCAGTAAGTCAGACGTCACATGCAGGATGTAAACATCCCTAGGAGGAAGCAGTGGTGGCACACCACAGGAAGATGTGTATGGTTAGAATAAATAAGTGTGTGTGTGTGTGTGTGTGCGTGTGTGTGTGTGTATGTATGTGTGTGTGTGTGTGTGTGTGTGCGTGTGGTGGGGTTGTTGCAGGAACTGACACAAAACAAGACTATTGTTTAAAGTCCAGACTGACTGATGACCTTTGATTGGCTGAACAGAGCTGACCTCAATCTGACAAAACTGAGCCGTGACCTACATAATTTATGAGGAGTTGTTCTGATGACAGTCTGAACAGATTTACATTTGTATTTCAGACTCTCCTAAATCAGACATTTATTATAAAACTTACGCATTCCTTATATATTCTTTACCAATATTTAGAAAAGTCACTGATTTATTTAAAAACACATCTGTGTTTTAATAATGTCTTATACATTGTTGGTGTCTATCATTCTGTCAGGCCTCAGAGTTGGCCAATTTCATCCAGAGCAAAAGAGATTTGGGTTGCCGTGCTAACTATGTCCAGGTCATTGAGGAGAGTGTCAGCACACACCGCCACGCTGCCAAGGAGTTCTGGAAAAGTCTAGGAGGGCAGTCAAGTTATCAGTGTAAGGATTCTTACCTCACATGGATTGAAGCTGAGAAAGTTCCTATAGCACTGAAATGCAGAGCAATCCTTTTCCTTTTCCTTATAGCTGCAGGAACACCAGATGAAGATGAGCTATATGAGGGCGCCATTGTTGAGACGAACTGTATTTACCGGCTGATGGATAACAAACTCATCCCAGATGATGATTTTTGGGCCAAGATGCCTAGCTGTTCTTTGCTTCACCCCAAAGAGGTTTGTTTTTCTAATTACACATCTAAACATTTTAAACAGTGAACAATGAAAGGTGTAAAGAGAACTCTATGTATTTATGGGCATTAAATTAAGTATTTAAAGCTCATAATGTGTGACAGTTGTGTAGCTTTGCTGCCCCCAAGTGGTCACAAAAAAAACTCTTACATCAATGCATGTCAACACTGTTGAAGTTTAAAATTCTCTCTTTCCTGTGCAGGTTTTGGTTTTTGACTTTGGCAGTGAGATGTACATATGGCATGGGAAGGAAGTGACACTGGCACAGAGGAAAGTGGCATTCCAGCTGGCCAAGCACCTATGGAACGGCACCTTCGACTACACAAACTGTGACATCAATCCACTTGACCCAGGAGAGTGCAACCCACTCATTCCCAAGTATGTAGCATGATTAGAGACATATGTTATATTGTATACACAGTCTCCAGATGATTCACAATGCGTGCATTTTATAGTCTACTCATTACAAAGCATAAAATTGTGCTTCACCATAACAAACTGGTTAACATTTATTTATTGTTCTTAGTGGGTGGATACCAGGAACTATTGGAGTCAAAGGTTTTAGGTTAATTTTTGGGCAGCAATTTATAAATGTTAGGGTTCAGTGAGCTAAGTCAAACTTTAGCATAAATAGGCATTATTGTAATTGAAAATATGACGACACCAAAGACAAATAATTCAATTCAAAGTCAATTGCAGTTTATTTGCACATTAATTTATCAGTTGTATTTTAAATGCAGTTATGGTAAAGTTACTGCACAATCCCCCAAACCTATATTATTAGTCTGGAAGCAGTGTTACAGTCCTGTGTTATAGTAACAACAGTCTCTTAAAAGGAACATTTCACTGCTTGAAGTACCAGTGTTGTGCTTCTCCTGTAGGAAAGGCCAGGGTCGGCCTGACTGGGCAGTGTTTGGCAGACTGACTCAACACAATGAAACCACTCTGTTCAAAGAGAAGTTCGTAGACTGGAGCGACTCCAAGAAAACACCCAGTCCCACAAAAAACACCACAGACCACGACACTGTTCCAAAGGTACCAAAAAGCTCTTCATCACATGAAAGTCCAGTTTTGTTATTCATGTAACATAGACTTACTGATGCAGGTTCTGTACCTGTGTCATTTCTATTTCTCTCTAAATAAATTCATTTTCACCACAGGAGCAATCCACCTCTGAACAGTCGCGGGCGTGTGATGCCTCCCTCATGCTGGCTGACCGTCAGGCAACAGTCTGCACCATACTAGATGGGTTCAGTGTGGGTCGGGGCTATGGCCTGGTGGAGGCAGAGGAGTGGCGGAGCTACGAGATCAGCACGCTAGCAGTCGAAGTGTGGCACATTCTGGAGTTCGACTACAGCCGCCTGCCACGCCAGAGCATCGGCCAGTTCCATGAAGGCGACACATATGTTGTGAAATGGAAATACATGGTCAGCACTGCAGGTTAGTCTGAACATATGCGTAGTCCTGGTATGACATAGACCAGGGCTGGCTAAACCTGGTCCACAGCCCTGCTTGTTTTCCATCTATCTCTATACTTACACATATTTAGACTGGTGAGTGAGGACATAACCTATCACCTGCAGCATTTGCATTTTACAAAACCCACAGCATTAGATGATCCTAGATTGTCTGAACTGCTAAACATCGTATCTCCTTAGAATATTCAACTTACTTGCAGTACACTTAATAATCTTTACGCTAGGCGCCAGTCTTTTGGGCAAATATTTACAAATGTGCTTCAGTTTTCTCACTGCAAACATGTCTGAACTCTGATTTACACAGTAATGAAAACATATATCAAATTATTTGTTATTACGAAATGTAATTGCAACATGCAGTATTTAGCAGTTTTAAAGGAATGATGTCTGTCACACTCTGTTTTCACTTGACTGACAGCTTTTCTGGAAATGGAGTTTGCAAATGTGTGTCTTTCTCACAATTCCTTGTCATCAGTTGGGAAGAGGCAGAACCCAGAGCAGCTGAAGACGGGGCAGGGGGCCGGTAAGGAGAAGTGCTGCTACTTCTTCTGGCAGGGCCACAACTCCACTGTCAGTGAGAAAGGAACGTCAGCACTGATGACTGTGGAGCTGGACGAGGAGCGAGGAGCACAGGTACTGCACACAGAATACAAACGTGTTGTCGTCGTCTGTCCATTTGTTACCTTCTATTTACTTTATATGCAGATATGCACTTTACATTCCACCAGGTTCAGGTTCAGCAGGGAAAGGAGCCTCCGTGTTTCCTGCAGTGCTTCGACGGAGGGATGATTGTCCATTCAGGGAAAAGAGAGGAAGAAGAGGAAAACTCACAGAGTAAAGCCCAGATTATTAATTCAAACTGGCATCATTCCAAAAAATAACATTTGATTTTTGCCATCATTCCAGTGTGTTCAGTGATGCATGATTTATTACCATTCTTAATAAATGCAACTCACACTGGCTTTCTGGGCTTGCATTTGCACCAATGATGAGCTCTGCAGCAGTCATGTATATTCATTGTTTACCCGGTATATGTGAGTCATATATCTGAGAACGAGAGTTGCAGCTCTGAAGAATTCCGTGTCAAGAATAGAAACCACCCTGAGGGATAAATACTCCCACTGAAATTTTCTGGAGCTCTGTGTTCTCCCAACAGCCCTAAATGTTTCTTCTTTAGGATGCAAGTTACACTTTATTCAGAAGTTTTATTTTACAGTTTCTGTGAACACGCCGCGTGTGTTTGTCTCCTGCACCTCCCCACTTTGATGCTGTTCTCCTCAGATGACTGGCGTCTGTACTGTGTGCGGGGAGAGGTAGATGTGGAGGGCCATCTGCTGGAGGTGGCCTGTCACTGCAGCAGTCTGCGTTCCAGGGTTTCCATGATGCTGCTGGGTGTCAGCCAAGCTGTCATCTACGTTTGGCATGGCTGCAAGTCTCAGATACACACACGGGAGGTGGCGCACACGGCCGCCAACAAAATTAAAGAACAGTGGGTTCAAATGTCTATTGATTTAAAGTCCAACAGATTACGAAAAGAAATGTATTACCTGTTATAAAATGAATATCTGATCATCTATCAGCTGAGATTTTCTACTACCAGTCCTATCACTCAGTGAGTGTGACATCTATGTCTGTGGACAGTTGTCCTCTGGAAACAGGCCTTCACAGCAGCAGCAAGGTGACCATCTGGGAATGTGATGAGGGAACAGAGCCCACTGGATTCTGGGAAGCCCTCGGGAGGAGGGACAGGAAAGCGTACGACTGCATGCTGCAAGGTAGGGGAACCAAAGAGCGTGAAAAGCATGTCTCATTTTCTGTATTGCCCACAGATGCAGGACGTGAATGGTAAAGTTTAGTAATGTTCTTGTTAACCTTTGACCCTCAGACCCAGGCAGGTTTAACTTCACACCTCGTCTGTACCAGTTGAGCAGCAGTTCAGGGGAGTTTGCAGCTGCGGAGTTCCTCTATCCAGCCAGAGACCCCAAACAAGTCAACTCCATGCCCTTCCTACAGGAAGACCTTTATGATGCCACCCAGCCAGGTACACACGTGTGAGCTTTTACTATCTTCACCTGTTTTGCAACAGGTTTTCAGAAATCGGCCAGTTACCCATTAAAAGGTCACAGCATGAACCCTAACTAGGTGACTGATTTATAACCTATCACAGTAAAAAGGGTTTTAGTTATTGGATATGTTAATCAGCTGCTACTTGTGCTGCAAGTTAAGGATAAGATATAATATTGTAGATGCTATAAAATGTTTTGGAGGAGGACTACTTTCCCAAAATAATAAGTAAATGTATTTTCCCATGGCAATTACAAAAAGCCATTTTACCCAAAAATTCAGACCCACATCCTGGTCTTGTGTCTTCTCTCCCGTGCTCAGCCCTGTTTCTGGTGGACAACCATCATGAGGTGTACCTGTGGCAGGGATGGTGGCCTCAGGACAACGAGAGCACCGGCTCAGCCAGAATGCGCTGGGATTCAGACAGAAAATGTGCCATGGAAACTGTGCTGCAATACTGCAGAGGTATTCCACTTCTTTCTTTTTTATTTTTAGACACACAACAATTTTAGATTTTTTTAAATCCACTTTTAGGGAAGCGTGAGTTGCTGTTTCACTAAACAAATTATGTCACCTTGCTTTGTTTCTCCAGAAAAGAATGAGAATAAGCCTCCCAAAGCATATCTGATTCACGCTGGTCTGGAGCCGCTCACCTTCACTAACATGTTCCCGAGCTGGGAGCACAGAGAGGAGATTGCTGAGATCACTGAGAGGGTGTGTAGATCAGATCCTTTTATCTAATTACTGCCACAACAATAACATTATCTGACAGTCCTGTGTCTGCTTGTAGCCATCAGTGTACACTCGTATACCACACTGAAATGCATCCACTGTACACTTAATACAACTTAGTCCAGGTGCAAGCCACTATCCTTTATTGATTTTTCTAATTAGTGGGGGAGCATGGAATGCTCCCACACTATTGATATCCTCTTTTTTCTTTATTAGTGGGGGAGCATGCGATGCTCCCACACTATTGATATTCTC
>JAUMTR010000012.1:22267735-22424902 GCA_032270685.1 Microctenopoma stevenorrisi
CTCCTTTTCTTTCTGTCCCCATTTTATCAGCTTCTCATCTTTGTCTCTTTTTCTCTCTGTCCCCATTTTATCACCTCGTCATCTTTGTCAACTTTTTCTTTCTTCTTTGTGCTCTCAGGAGGCTGAGGTGTGTAACCAGATTATCCTGGTAGAGGACGTGTTGGCCAGGCTGTGTAAGGCCACATACCCCCTTTCAGACCTTCTGGTGCGGCCGCTGCCTGAGGGTGTCGACCCTCTTCACCTAGAAATCTACCTGTCTGACGAGGACTTTGAGGTAAGAACCTGCAGAATACATCGTCCGCTATTGTAAACCTACATACAGTGGGGTGCTTAAGTTTGGGCAACCTTGTCAATGTTCATGATTTTCCTGTATAAATTGTTGGTTGTTACGATAAAAAATTTCAATTAAATATATCATATAGGAACACAGTATGCCAAAAAAACAGTAAAATATGGTGGTGGTTCCATCATGCTGTGGGTCTGTGTGGCCAGTGCTGGGACTGGGAATCTTATCAAAGCGTTTAGAGGCTGTCATTTCTGCAAAAGGAGGATCTACTAAATATTGAGTTCTTTTTTTTTTGTGGTGCCCAAATTTATGCACCTGCCTAAATTAGTTTGAACAATTATTGCACACTTTCTGTAAATCCTATAAACTTCATTTCACTTCTCAGATATCATTGTGTGTGCCTCCTATATGATATATTTAATTGAAATTCTATATCGTAAAAAACAACGATTTATACAGGAGTATTGACAAGGTTGCCCAAACCACTGTACATTTTGCACACTGAAGCTGTCACCACATTTGTACAAGACTGTATCTGAATACAGGGTATGAAAAATGCCAACAACACTACTTCATTTTGATTGAGGACAAAAACAAACAAACCATGTCCACTGGTTCCTTCTGAAGAGACACTCCAGAATTAGAGTTTATATTTTAAGATATTTAAAATAAAAGCTAGGGACTATTTTCAGTGGAAGAAAAATACCTCTTTGCTCTAGTCAGTAGTTCTGGCACAAGGATAAACACATCAACATAAACTACAGTGTGTGTGTGTTCTTTGTAATAAAGCACTAGGTCAACCCATGCAACAGTGCGGGCCCACTGATGTGTTTTTCATTTACAAATCATGTGTTTCCTGTCATTAATTCTACATCCTGATTTCACTGTGGCTGTTTGTCAGTCGCTCAGTCTCTTTGCAGTCTTGTCCCTTTGTCATTCATCATATTCTGCCATTCTTTCTCCACCCTCTTTGTCTTTTTGTGAACTTATCTATTATATTTATTTTCACCCTTCAGGGTGTTGGGGCTTATGGGAAGGTGAGTCATCTTGAGTTGAGCATGGACGGGCCAGAATTGTTGCACAGCATCCTCACGTTTTTATAAAACTCTGCTACTGACAATCCGCCCCTGATAAAAACATCTGAGTTCCTGTTTGTTTAGCATGCCGTTCACTCACAGCGAACAAGCTGGTGTTATCACCACACTGAAGCCTTCTAGCTTCAGTGAGCTTTTTATTAAAGTTATAACAAGACACAGTTTTACTGTGATGGACGATAGTGTTTGTGTTAAAATCTACCTGATGCATGAGTGTGTTTTCAGAAGGTGCTCATTCCTCACCGTGCAGGCCACATCTGTTGGTTTAAATGTCTGATTTTGCTCATGGTAACTGTGCTTGGCTGCTCCCACAGAAAGCCCTGGAGATGAGCAGAGAGGAGTATGGGGGTTTGCCAGGCTGGAAGCAGGTGAACTTAAAGAAAGCCAAAGGACTTTTCTAGAAAACTAAAAACAAGAGTTGAACAGATGACACCAGAAAAAGCCACCGACGTGTTGTGTTGTCTCCTCTCTTTGTTTACATCTGGGCACAGCAGAGGCTCAGGACTCCTCTTGAAATAGCCCCATAAAGTATTGTTGGGATGGCCGAGAGGATTTTTAAAAGAGACGAGCAGACGAGAAGCGTGCCAGCCTCTCGTGCTGCAGATTTCCTTATCTGCGTTTGCGTTGGTATTTTGGTTGTGTTAGACACACGTGTAGGCAGATGCTTCTCTTTGTGAATGTGTTAATTCACACTCTGTTAATGTATGTACATATGTACTTTATGCAGTAAATCCAGTGCCCTTACATTGTTAGCAATGCAGCCATGATTAAGAGTGGGCACAGGCCTGTCAGTCTGATCAACACACTCCACTATCTCTGTGATTTTCTTGTATTTATGTGCATTACAAATTATTTATATTTATATTAAATCTATATTGGAATTTAAAAAAAATGCTTCATGAATAATCACTGTGCTTAAAACCATTAAATAAATTGTATTGTTTTATTTGGATGTGTCTAGTGTCACTGTTATGTGAGATAGAGGAAAGGAGACAGGCTTGATTAATGGTAGTGACCATGACTATATTGACTGTATTTCTTAGTGCCTTGCTTTGTGTACAGTTTATATATAGATCTGCATTTTTGAAAAACTTTTTTTGTGATATAAAGAACTATTAGAGAAATAAACCCTGAAAGTTGAATACCTGAAAACATGTTGCTTTTCTCTTGTCTTGATTAAATGTAAATATTTCTGTTGCTGTTAAAGCAGCGGCTTCCATGTGCTGTGTATTTAACCACTGTGAGCAATCATAGTGAAGAATGTCTCCGCTTTCTTCATTTCCAACCTGTAGAGGGCAGTGGAATACTTCTTTCTGTGGACCAAAGACAGGACTGCAGGAACATTGAGGTCATTAACACGGTGTACAGTATTCTAAAGACAAACGTATACAAACAGAATACAAAGAATGAAAAGTTACAGCAGTTCCAAACAAGGTTTTGGGATATAAATATGAGAGGTCAGTGCATGATGAATAGTGCAGGAATGCAGCAAACACATTCCTCTTGCATCAGTTTCATGTTTTGAATCTTTGCTTTACTTATGAAGTTCCGTGCGATTGTACGTCTATAATTAACAACCGCTCTGTTCTAATCACACATCCCGCTAAAACACAACAGTGGACCAGCGTGCAAAACACCAGGACTGAAGCAGCTAAATAAAATGTATCTATTTCAATTGTTCATTGCAACTGATTTTTCTACTGTGACATGTCAACATGTCTTCTGTGGGCAAAACAACCTATTTGTGGTCAAAAGAGACAAAAGTGCTCTGATGCTACCTAGGCTATCAAAAGGTCAGTATTCACTCAAGAAAATATATGTAAAGTACAAGGAGGCTGATCTTTGTCTATCAAACATTTAATATCACTTTATTTATACTTTAATTGTGCTAAATGCTATTTATACATTACTTAAACTGCAATAATACTCTGATCTGATCTGATACAGTTTCAGATCTTCATAATAGATCTGACATTAAAGGAATCCAACTCAAGAAAACACTACAGTTGGGAATAGTATTCCTCTCCTTAGTTACAACATCTAAAAAACTACCAGCTGCATTGGTCGGTCTGGAGCTCAGCGAGAGACACTACCTACAAATGCAGAAGACTTGGAGCAATATTGAATCTTCACAGACATGTCCGGCCTTCCAGAATTTGATAGATTCAGAAAATCACATAAGATGCAAGGAACTGCAGGTTCATCGTCAGTTATCATGACTCCACTGTCTTATAGATGCTGGGTAGAAATTGAATCCATGGCAGAGTGCTGAGGCGAAGAACATTAAAGGCTCGTCTTAATTCTGCCTCAACCTAGTTCTGTGAACTGATGAGTCAAAAGTTGAACTGTTTGGACAACAAAGGTCCAGTAACATCTGGCATCAGCCAGACTTAGAAATCCACAAGACGAGCAGGTCAGTGCTCTGTTGATGCTTTAGGAAAAAAGTAAAGTTTGACTGTGACCTATGCCAGACCTGAACAGGGGGCTGTTTTTCACACTGTTGTAAAAGTGTGGTATTACTGCTTTTAATTAGGTAAAGAATGAGAAAACTTCTTCCACTTGTCATGCAAACATGTATAAATGCAGTTTGTTTCTAATTAGTTTCATTTAGTGTTCTGCTGTTGGCACCAAACTAAATCTCGTGTTGGTTGCACAGACTGTCGGGTGGCATATTAAATGCCCTTCTGTTAAAAGCTCAATTACCTGTTAAGTTATATACACGCAGGTGAAAGCTACAATCAGCTGTCCAACTTGTCAAACCCTGCGGCCTCATTTTCCAGGCCATCCTCCAGCTTTGCACACACACACATTTGCACTGAGAGCTCTCAGATGTTCTCAATATCAGCTGTTGGCCTGTGTGGAGGAACAAGAGCAATTAGAGGGGAATTTCATGCAATCACAGTAGAACAATATACACAGCAGGTTTCTGTCCATCCAACTGTTGCTCGAGTGTTGCTCAATATTTTAACAGCTTTACTGACAGCCTGCCCCTAAACAGCAATGAGAACGAGAGAAGAAGCTTCTGTCTTATCCAGAAAGGTTGGCAGGGCACTGCGTGGTTTTGGCTGTTTTTCATCTGCTCGCCCTCTCTTGCATGCTAAGTTGTTGGATGCTGAGCCTGCGCTGGATTATTCTGTTACACATGCCTCCTCTGAACTCCTCTGGCCTGCGAGGAGTTTGATGTGCGACACGGTGCGTATCCGCCCACCCACACCCACTCACTGCAACAAGCTCCAACTCCTCGCTCCCCCACACCCCCACTCCATC
This sequence comes from Microctenopoma stevenorrisi, assembly GCA_032270685.1. NCBI lineage: Eukaryota > Metazoa > Chordata > Actinopteri > Anabantiformes > Anabantidae > Microctenopoma > Microctenopoma stevenorrisi. The sequence continues at coordinate 22,272,383 of JAUMTR010000012.1, forward strand.
CCTCCACTCTCTGTCTCCGGGAAGATGTAGCTTGTACAGTACAGTGCGTTGCTGTGAACACACTGCCAGGTTTGTGTAGCATCTCTGAGCCTGTTTTTGATTTGGAGCCCAGTTTCTGTGGCGAGCTTCAACCTGCTTTTCTTTTGATACAATCCCTTTACAGGATGCAAAGACATGAATGCCAAACACCGTGACACACACCTGTACAGCACAATATGTTCATACACACGCAACTGCTGGTATATATGTAGCACAAGCACTAAAACAGTAGTACAGAAAGTAAAGGTCAGCTATAAAAAACAGAAAGAGTTCATCTTTTGGGTAGTCAACTGAGTCAAGTGTTTTCAGAGGGACGTTTTGTTTAGTAGAGCATATTTCTAGTTTGCAGTCAATTTCCTCTGAGATGGGGAATTTTATTGTTTAGTTTAAATTACTTCAAAATCCGCTTGTAAACTTTTATGTGTCACCTAAAGCACAGCGAAAAAGGTGTGTAGTTAGTTTCAAATCATATTGAATGGAATTGTCAGCCTGTGTATTTTTAATTGTGTAAACCAAATCTTTCTTCTGTATCTCTGTGTGTGTGCTGTGTGTGGCAGCTGTAGGCAAAGTTATTTTATTCACATAGGACCTTCAGTCACAAGTAAATGAACTTTACATGAAAAGCCTGTGATGTACCCAATACAAACACATACAGTATCTGGTTTTAAGCCAGAGAAAATACAGGTTCGCATTTAAATGTTGACACAGTTGTGGCAGGACTCAGGTTATCATTTGCGCTCAGGTTTAATCCAGTACAACTCTCACCTTATTCTAGGTGCAGTTAGAAAACCACAGCCTGATGACCTAGAAGTTCTGACTGGGCTATAAACAGTGAAGTAATTTTGAGCCAATGGAACAATTTTAGTGTTGAGGTAATGTGCCTCATATGTTAGTTACTAACATCCCTCTTAAAGGTAAAACCAGGACCTATATTATGTCTATGGTACCACAGCACATGCTGGGATGTCACCATAAGCAACACACTAGTGCTTATCACGATGAGGAAACTGACCTGTAAATGGAAAAGTGGTGGATGGTGCACTTTCAACAACAGCCGCCCCACTTAAGATGAGAATCCACCATTTTCCAGATACATTTCTTTACTTTTACTTAATCCTTCACAATGAAGTGCTCAATATGTGCCACCAATCTTTATGTAACATTCAAAGCACGAAGCAATCCTAAAGATTCGTTTACACTCCAAAGTGTTTCACCGCGGTGTAACACCTTATTGGTAATGTCTGTAGTACTGCTACATTTTTTAGGGAATACTCGGCCTTCAATTTAGTCACATTTCATTTGAATATTAATCTTTTTAGGTCTTCAAGTTCTAGTCGAGTCTTTTTATGTCCACCTTTAAAAATATTTATTTTAGATGCTATGGTTTTAGATAATTTAAGCCCAATTACAAATATGCCTTTATTTTTTTATAATCTCTCACATGATGAGATAATATTAAAATTATATTTCTGAGAAATTTTATTCAGGATTTTGTGCAAATCATTGCACAGAAACAGCTGTAATCAGGGTTTTAAATGATCTTCTGCTTGCACCTAAAACTGCTAATTTTACTCTTAAGTGCCACACTTGAATCCCTCAACCATATCATACTCATAAAATGTCTGGATTATTGAGTGGGAGTGTGAAATACAGCCGACACTGGTTTCCTTCATAAATTGGAGGGAACTCATTACCCCTATTCTTGCTTGGTTTCACTGGTTAACTGTTAATTTCATAATTGATTTTACCATTGTACTGTTCTTCACTCTTTTTCAACCGTTACATGGTCTTGCACCAAATTATTTAAGATAGTTAGTATCCTATGGGCCAAAGGGATCCCTGCCAGGCTGTGACTGGAGTTTACAAGGTCCTATCTTGCCACAAAATGTGCATTTCTATTTGAGCCCCACAGCTATGAATGCACTGCCAGAGGATCTCAGTTCATCCAAATCGGTCACCATATATATTATAATATACGATTTTTCTCATTTGTTCATAAACTACTGTTTTGAATAGGTATGACTTGTCATCGTGCAGCACTTTGTAATCCTGTTTTGCTATACCAATAAAATTAGTATTATTCATCCTGAGCTTCCACGGAGCGTGATTTTGAAGCTCTGTCCTTTTGTAGTCGTGCTTTAGAAAGGTGAAACTGTAATGTTTGTGATTAATTATTAGATTATGAAAACGGTAATTAAAATATCAGTCAATATTTACTGGGCCATATGCCATGGGCGCTTTTGCAGCCATGGTTTCACTGTGAATTCTAATAGCCCGAACAGGGAGAAAAGTGCCCTTTGGCAGGTATCTCCCTAATGCTCTTAACCATCTGTCGACGCTCAGCCCACTTCCACCCGAACATAATGTTTTGTTTATGATAACGGTGTTAATTCAACACAGGCTTAGGTGCGAAGTGGCACAGTTGAGCTTTAGCACCATTTATTCCACAATATTTGCATTTGGCAGCGTGCCTACTCAACAGTGCTCCTCCCATTGCCTCCTCTCCTCAATACACACAAGATGACAAGCAGCAAACAATGAGAGTCCACACAGGGCTTAGCACATATTCTTCTGCATGCTGTTTTCCTTTTTGTTCACGTTTTATTTATGTGTGGATTATCACTCGCACTGAGCAGTACAATGAAGCTATGGGTTCCTCCTCTCTTTTCCTGATTCCACTCTTTAGGTTGGAAAAAAGCTCTAAGTCCCACACTTCCTGTTCAAGGCCTAAGAAAGCCACTTTGAAGACTTCAGGTCAAGATGATTTATGGGAAATTCATTTCAGAAAGAAGACATTTCTTTCACTTTTCTGGTGCCCTGGGCTCTTAGTGGTAAGCTCTGCTTGTTAGTCCAGATTTAGATCTGTACCCTGATGGAGCCCATAAAAGTGGTGTGGATTTATATAATGTGGAGCGCAGCCACGTGCCTCAGGTCCCCTCACTTACTTTGCACCTCCTGTTCTCTGTCCAGCTTACACCAGGAGAGAGGCTCTGCACCAGCTCCTCATCTGGCGGCAAAGGTGAATGACACAGTACAGAATGACCTCTGCAGCAGTTTAAACATTATTCCACGAGTTTACAGAATGAACCTCATACTTCTGCAGCCACTTTGACTTTTAGATGGAAAAACTATGTAGCAAGATATGAATCATAACCATTATCTAGTATTTCCTGATAAAATAGTCATAATTCTAGCTTAACTTAAAACCTTTTCCTGAGCTTTCAAACACATTTTTTCATCCGTGATAAAGACGTGTTCTGAGCTATATAACTGCTTATTTTCATTATTTTTTCCATCTAAATAATTCCACACTTTCAACCCCTAATGAAAAAACACTGACAAGTTCTGAAAAGGTATCATTAAAGACAAGCTTCTGAAACTCTTTAAAATTTCATGGATGAGAATCTACTATGTGTATCTGTCACTGTCTCAGTTTTTATTTTATATTTTTAATTTTTTTAAACATTTATTTAGATTGAACTAAAGTTAACATCCTACTTTTCAAGGGAGACCTGACCAAGAGGCAGGTAGAAGTTTCAGACAGGACGATGCAACAAGAAAAACAAAAGTAATGATTCTGTGGGGTCTGAGAACTTATAAAAGTTACAGTTATTAATCACTGACTTTATCTGTGTTGTATGTTATGATGATTTGAACAGCTTACTTTGTCATTTCATTGTGTAATTCCTGCGGTAGGAAATAAACTATTGGGGTGGGAGTGCGTGGCCGCTAGGGCTTTCCCCTTTTTGCCCCCCTGCAGATCCACCTCTGCTGAAGGCAAATTTGTAATTTTTGCATTTTCACTTGACCCGCTGTGCAATTTATAGGTTATGCTGGCAATTAATTAAAAGTAATTAAGGGGACTGGTTTTATTTTCCTGTAATTACAATCATACTACATAGCTCTTTCCAAAAACGTCAGTGGAGATGATTAAAAAAAGGGCAGACCCATAAAATAAAACGTTTGATCAATTATTAAAGAGTGCAAGCAGCATCTGCTGATGAAGTCTGTGAAATGAGGTGGAAACCATGAAGATCGTGTATTTTCATGATGGTTTGGAATCAAAACAATAGATAGGTTAATAATCTGTCAATTCAAAAAGCTTTTATCCAATAGCAACTGGACTTGTTTGGTTATTTGACGACATTTCACCCTTCATTCCAGAGGGCTTTCTCAAATCTGTAAATTATTTTCAGTGAACCATTCATTTAGACGACGTAACTAAAAATAAAGACAAGTCATTCATATCAATTAAGATATTCATTGTGTGGTTCTATGCTGCATTTGAGTCAGGACTGAGTGATGACTCGAATGTTCAAAGTTCAGAGCAGCATTCTGGGTCGCATTATGTCCTCTAGCCAGCCTCAAGAAGGGAAACTCGACTTGAAGAATCTGCCAATCACTGAATCAGTCAAAAGTATCTTAGCCTTTTAGATGAGCCCCCCCCCCCACCCCCCACCCCTATGCACTTCAACATTAGGTGTAACTATGTGTGTGCACTTCCAAGGGTGCAGCACATCCCCAAATCGAAGCCTCTGGACTGAAGTCAAGAGACTGCCCTCCCACCGCCACCTGGCATCATTAGAGGCTCTGATCCTCTAATCAACACCAACAAACACACTTCCCTCCCTCCTCCTGATCCTCCATTCATCTTCCCCTCCACCTTTCCATCCTGTGGCCCAGCCCCGGGTCTGGCAGCCTGCTGCGGAGAGCAGAGCAGTGGATGGTATTTTTGGGGGAGGTTGAGGGAGGGTGCTGCTAACCAGGTGGGTGATGATGAGAGCAGACTTGGCTGCTCCTTTGCGCACAGCATGGTGGAAGGAAGCAGTTTACTAAAACTGCAGTGAAGTTTCACTCACATACGTGTTTTCGATTCACCAGCTCACCGTAGAAGTTGTTTTCTGCCTATTTTCTGCTACACTGAGCCAGAGGTGAGAATTTGGATTTATAAGCCACGAGAGGTTTCTTGTGTCATGTAGAAAACACGTGCGGGTCCAAACCTAAATGAGCTTGACATCAAACATTATTAGAGTGTGCTTGCAGGAAAAGAGGAGGGTCAGGTGTATAATTGGAGACATGCATGGTTTCAAACAAAATCACAAAGAGGAGTAACCGAGAGGAGAGAGTGACTCAGTCGTTGGATTTGTGCTTTTCAAAACCCCAAAGCTGGGGAAACAAAAACACTGCTTCTCTCTTTAGTTCTACTCCAAATGTGGACGTGTGTTATGTTGCTCCAGCTACTCACTCGGGCTGAAAAGAGTGATGAGGAGACAAGCTGAAAACTCTTGGGCACATAACAGTACATTTCCATGACTTCTGTGGCACAGTTTAGCCTCAGGTGACAAACAGGCTCAATGAATCTCGCAAACCGCCTCGACCCACGCATGCACGCATAAAGGCATACATATATAAGGACACCCAGGCGCTCAGTGGAGGGAGATGTGCAGCGTGCAAACAGCTGGCTGCTGTCTGAAGCATAATTAGTGGTTAATAAAAGAGGCTAATAAGGACTTAGCGTCAGTAGTCAATAGCTAAATGAAATTAGCCAGAGTGTAGAAGAGCATCAGCCGTGTCTGGCTCGCAGAGTGGACTGATAAAACGAGTGACCTACACCTGCCCTCCAACTTTGTTCAAGCTGGAAGATCGAACTTTGTTAATAACTATCAGAAAAGCTAAATAGAATATGAACTGCAACATAGGTGGTATGTTTATGTGTTTAGAGATTAGAGGAAGATTCACTGTGGCCTTTAAAGTGGTGCCTTCATTTTCATAGTTTGTCTCAGCTGTTGAGACTAAGCCAGAATGTTACTGAATGTTACATATATACATTATGCTGTAATGCTACAGCTGCACTATTACAGAGTTTGAAAAATAAATACATATTTTAATATATTAAAATCACAAAAAAAGAAAAAATCTAAGTGAATGGTCTGTACTTCAGGTTTGAGGCTACATCATACAAAAGCAAACTGAGAGCCCTGGCTCACCTGTCGTCTGGTGTCTTATGTCATCATCATCATCATCATTATTTCTATAAATGCTCCCCATTTCTTTTTTTTATTATGTTCTGATTAGCGTAACTTTTGTGCACTGCTCACTGTGAGTATAAAAACTACATCCACAGTAATAACATTAAGATCTCAAATGAGAATAACACTTATACAATAACTCTTTACTTTCACCTGATCTTGTCTACTCCCATGTTTCCCTCAGTGACCTCATCTTAACCACACTTCGTCTCTCTTCTGTGCTCAGCTCCGTGTGCTACCTGGCCTGTTGTGCTCACTGTAACAGGGGCCTTCTCCCAGCCTGATCACCGCTGTGATTTATCTGCAGAATCTCAGGGCCAGAACACATAAATAGTTATTTAAAACCTGTAAACTCCTACCATCCATAAAAATGATTAAAGTACCTATTTGGGTCAACTCTGTGCCCTCCCTCAACAAATGTGTTTGATTTGTCAGCCTAAACCAGATGCAGGTGATGTTCTGTGCTCTCTTCCAAACATGCAGTTAATGAAAACCAGACAGGTCTGAGCCTGATATGGTCTATGACCAACCTGATACCCACACAGGTCTTGATTGAAACCTGTAGACAAACCAATAGGCTTAGGTCTATAAACAGTCTTCCTCGGGGGCCTGCGCTGTGCAGCGTTCACTCTGAACTCATTGTTACTGCACTCAGTTGTTTTATAGCCACCTAGTAAGCAGTAATTCAGCCAGGGATACAAAATGATGCAAGCCAAGGCAATCCGCTGAGTGTAGGTAGCATTTCCATTTACCAGATAGCTGTGATCCTGTGCTGTCAGCTTTGAAAAGCTTATCAGCTGGGAAGGAACAGGAGCCATGTTGGGCTTGAGACATTAAAAAAATAAATGTTACTTATTGCTCATCTTAATTACAGTAAAGCTTCCCCTGAAGAACATTTATTTGATCTCTGAAATTAACTATAGCTTCTTTTAAGCTTTCAAAATTTTGTAATTTTCTTGTTATATTTTTCCTACTCAAATTATAAAGACTACATTTACCTGTAGTGAGAGAGGACGTCTGTTGGTATCTCACTTTTAAAGTTTCACTAGTCAGTATTTTTATACCAACACCTAATGAAAATACTAGGTTTATTATGAAGGATGCCACTCGTAGTAAGGACAATACAGAGGTATCCTCTCTGCCGTTCCACTTTTTAGGTGATTATTCTTATGGTTCAGACTTATTTCTCTCATTAACCTCATTTCCAGCCAGAGCAGGCAGCTGTTTCTTTGGGGAAGAGATTCTGATAAACTCGTTGTACACTACCTGAGGAGGACCAAATGTGAGACGGAGTTGAGTTTGTCAATTGCAAGTGTAGAAGAAGGTGTAACAAAAAAATCCAAAATGTCTCTCAGGACTGAAGACAAATCAAATCCTAGTCTAACACTCGTCACATAGACAGACGATAAAATGACCATTGATTACATTAATTCCAGCATACAGACACACAGATAGAAAAATAAGTGTGTTAAACTGCCTGTTCCCCATACATCTAATAAAAGGGCAGTTATTCTGTCTTTACCTTGACTCACTTGATTTGGTGAGATAATTACACATACTTACATCAGAAAACATTATTCAATACAGATTCTTTTTATATGTCTTAGAACATGTCTAGAGGGGATATTTAATGTGTGCTGCTCACCTTGTGAGTCAGTCTAAATGGAGACATCCTTTTCACAGGAAGGTGTCACTCGCAAATCATACTGCTCGCAGGAATTAGGAATTTGGCTAGTGTCAACATCCGCCCAAACAGATCATTTTATAAATATTTATTGTAAAAGTAACCACACGGGTTCATGCTATTTGACACATTTTATTAATTTATGGATTTATTATTTTAACTGTCCATCCGTATGTAATTAGATGTTTTCCCTGGGAAAGTTTTAATGATACATCTTATACTGTATATACTATGTTCTTATGTTATGAAGGGAATAAGTCACGGGGATATATTTCCAAAAACATGTCAGTTAGTAGAAAACCTGTTTAATGAGAAGTGACAGAGAGAACTCCTCAGGCGATAGAAGCAATAGTGTACCCAAATTAACATAAGCATGATTCCAGTTGTCAAGCTGCTAGTCTACTTCATAGGTATTTTTACATCAGCATAAACCTGAGGAATGGAACAACCATTAAAACAAACAATGGTTCTGTTTCCTCTGGCAGAGAGCTTCTGTTCGGTGGGAAACGAGAAGAAAAAGAGAAGAAAAAACAAGGGAAAGAAAACAACCGCTGCTGCTTTGCTGGCAGGGGCGAGAGATGTGGCGGTACGGAGCCGAGAGCGGAGCCAGCACATCTACATGTCATCTCTGTTTAGACACACCTTGGAGAATGTGACCTCTTTCCAAGCCCGGCATGGCAAGGGGTCCACAGCAGAGGGAGAAAAAGCCCCAGATTGCGGCTAACCTGTGCCAGAAAGCTGCCTCCCACTGTCTACATGCATGTCCTCATGACTCACTACAAGCTTGGTGTGAGTGCATTTTCCTGCAACTTTGCCGCTTAATGTCATGGGCTGTGGCATGTCAAGCACTTGATCCACTACTATACTGTGAACTATTAGCTTACAGCATCACGATCTGTGAGCTAAAAAGCTCTGCCCCTCTGCCAACATACTTACGTTTCACAATTTGTGATGCTTGTTCCTAAGAAGAGGTGGCATGTGTGAACACACCATGCCGACGGAAAAATTCCTGAGGGGAAGCCATGTCATAAATTAGACCTCACAATAGTGGATTCAAGATGGCAGCTTAGCAGCAAGGGGGCACCCATGGTGTCCTGAGGTGGTGGGAGGACAATGGGAGATGAGGTGTAGAGTAGACAGGCAGGAGAAAAAGGCATTCACCTGTGTAAGGGAAGGATAAGCAAGCAGCCAGCCACACAAAGTAAAGACACAGCAGAATCCTACTCCCTGCCCACCATTTGGCCTCCGGCAGCGAGGGATAACAGAATTACAGTAGCAGCAAAAAGCTAATCTCGCTTCCTCTGTGGGGGTCGCATGTGTGGCGCACTCATACAACTGTCTGCGGGGTGTTCGTTTGTGAGGCCGTGCGCATTGGTTCAGGCTCAGCGTGGATTGTGGAAAGCATGTTATCCCGACAGTGAGTGTATGTTTACTAGATGAAGATGAAGGCTCGCATCCAACTGTCCTGCAGGGACCAGAAGGCGAGCAGCAATAAAGGTGTGGAGCCTGTACAGTGAGTGTGTGTTTGATATTTAGTTTCATAGCATCGTTCTTGCAGGAGCACACACCTTTAAATGGCTGCCTGAGAGTTGGGGCCTCATGTTAGATTTGTGTTAGGCACTTATTTGTGACTGTTAGGGTAAGAGGATATGAAATGCGTTATTTTGATGACAGAGAAAAACAGGTGGCTAAAAAAATGGATACCCTCATATAATCTACAGCGGGGCAGTCGTGTCTGTCATGAAACCAAACATGTGGTTGCGGGACCATCACAGTGTGGTGACGTTGACACACCAAGTGATTGTGTTTTGGGGTAAAGTACTTCAGTTTGTTATGGTTACGGTCTCAAACATATGGTTAATGAGTGGTTAATGTGCTTAATTTCACGCTGGAATCAATTGTCTGGTCTCCTCTGGCAACATCATGCGTTCTGTGACCCGTCCACCCCCACCGACCGGCCCCAGCCTCCTTTGTATGTGACTGTGATGGAGACTGTTTGAAGCTTGTTTACTATTCTGTGTACGTCCTCACACGTTAAAGCACGCCCACACCTGTCACTCGACTTCTCGAGCTATCACTCAACATGAGTCTGAGTCAGCTTGTAAAGCCTCAGAAGCAGATGGATATAGAGACGTGAACAATCACATCTTGGCCTTGTTTTGTAGCCACTTCTATGATACGTTCAGCCCACTCGTGTGGGACAGTATCTAAAAGAAAAAGAAAGCTTTGTGTGGCCGTAAATCCTGCTGTCATCATTGTCATGGTCACAAGGTTTGGTACGAATACCATCTTAGTTCACTGAGTTACAATTTGCCATTTAGCACTAAACCGAGGCCAGTTTTGTAGTCATAAGTCAAAGCAATGAAGTAAATGTGAGCCCTACAATGAAAAAGTCAGTTACCAGAAAAGTCAGCAGACATTGTGGTCTAGTGTCCACAAATGTCTTGATCACAATTTTAATTGTAATCAGTCCAACAGCTGTTGATGCAATTGGACCAAAGCGGCGGACCTGCTACATGCAGCTGCTATCAATGTCCTGTCTCGTAGTATGTTGCAGTATGTTTTGACTCTCACAGACTCTCAAGATCACAATCTTTACCTGACCTCAACAAACTGTTTGTGTAAACATTGCCAAAAGTAAAAGTTTTCCACAGTATGATTGTATGTTTAGCCAGAGCTTCGCTAGGCCATAGTGTAGACAAATAATAACTGAATAAAGATTAGATTAGATGTCTTAGAAAGGGGACTTCAGCATCGGCAACATGCCACTGGTGTAGTCAAATCCAGCACCTCATTTGGAAACGTTTTATCGCCCTTCCAGGGCATCCAGTCTCTTTCAACTCCAACCTGAGCAGCAGAGAGTTGCTGTTTCCCATCTGCTGCAGCATAGTCATCACGGGCTGACTGGGTTAGGCTGGAGCCCAGGTCCTTCTCCAAACCTCTGTGAAACACTGCATGAATGTTTGTCGTTCCGCCACAGTCTTGCTGTAGTTTTTCTTGTGGGTCCAGCATGTGATGTGGTCTCCCACACCGAGAACTCGGCCGAATGTTTGTCTGAGCGTGAATGCTTTCTCGTGCTTACACTTTGTAAGTTGATGGTAGCTGCAGAATGTCAACTGCTGGTAGGTCATAGATGTGAGTGAGAGGCGCTGAGCCCCCCTGCATTCAACCATTTTGTTGGCAAAACACCGTTAGTCAGTTGGTCATTAATAGGATCAATCACTGCAAAGTATGCCAGTGAAGAGACTTCAACAGTAGCTGCATCTGTCTTGTAGGTTAATTGAGAATCACTTGTGAGTCTCCCACCTGGACACAGGGTCTAGCAACTTGATTGTACTGCCTGCGTCTTGAATCCTGACACTTTGTGTTGAATTGTATCTGAGGTTGCACAGTCTACACCTGGGATAGAGACTGAGCCCTGCTTTTATCACCTCGCTACTGTCTGTTAGCCTAACAAAGCCACTGGTAGGCGTTCCTAATGACTTCCACCTCAGATCTTCACATCAGCAACCTCCACATCGTCCTTCAGCCAGTTCACTATGCAATGAGGGCCTGTATGTTTTCCTCACTCTGAGTCTGTGTGTGGTCAATCAGTGAGCTGTGCAAAATCTGCCCTGAGAAATTTGAAACTGTTGACTGTTTGTGACGAACTTTTGAGACAGTAAACGTAGTCGGTTCAAATATTTGAACTTGGTGACATATAGTTTAATATACACAGTATATACAACAGTATTACAGATACTAGACTCTTCATTCCTCCATTTATTAAAGAAGGGTGTTGCTGAAGCATCCTAAATGGGATACAAAACAAATATGATCACTTAGTGCAGATATGACACTTTCTGTCCCCCATGTACACACCAGTTCAAGCATTTTAGAGCACACACACACACACACACACACACACACACAGGTCTTGAACTTCACTTTCCTCATCAGTGGGATCAGACTGTTAATCATATGGTCCTATCTGAGTCAGACTTGTTGGTGGGAGCAACAGCGTTCCAATCTGTTGAGTCCATTCTCAAGCCAAGAGCTGAAATATGCGTCCAGGTCAACAGATTTTGCTCCATAAATGTTTAAAAATATTACAAATACAAACTAGGCTTTTAATAAGCTGACATGGGTTTGAAACAATGCGTGTAGATCATTCAAATAACCTTGAAATACAAGCTGAATTTGCATGTGCATATGACAATTCCACTTAAATCTCTAAATATAATACTGACACATTGAAGTCGTAATGCAGCTGCACTTTTTCATTCACTACAAATACCACAACTAAAGGCAGACACTGAATGCAGGAATAGTGTTGAGGTTCTTTTATTGTCACAATAAAATTGTATTCATTTATTTCTCTTCAGATAAACCCGTTTTCACATTCACATTCGTTCCTCGCTGGTTGATAGTGGGAACAGAGTGCTGCTCAAAGAAGCCTTCTGTGTCTTTCAAACAGCCCCACTCAAGGCAGCGAAAGCACCAGAGGAGGAGAGCTAAAACCCGTGCGATAAAAACGTCCTCTTAATCTTAACTTGAAAGCCACGACAGAGGGGAGCCTCCCCTCGGAAAGAAAAACAGGCAGATTATTTCCATTTGAAAGAACATGCCAAATTACACAAACGTGTTCTCAGCCGTTCTTTTTAAAAGTGGCAACAGATGGAAGCTGGTCAGCGTTGTGAGCAGGTTGGAGTTGACGGTCCGCCGCCGCTGCGCTTCCTGTGTCTGCTGGTGTTTATCAGCACACACAGGTAGCCCAAGAATCCATTATACAGAGCACAGATCTTACTCAAGCGTACACAAAGCGAAAATCCTGACCAGGTGTGTGCTGTCGTTTTTCCTTTCATTATTTTGTGTTGAATACAGACTATGGACTTAAAATGAAGCAGCTGCTGCATAACTTATCTCTACAGGAGTTTGGAACAAAGTGTACGGAGTGATTAGACAGCCGAGGAAGGAAGTTGGACAGGTGAGAGCTGGTGGAGATGAATGAAAGCTGGAGGTTTATTTCAGCTGCTGTCCACGGCCAAAACGTTATCTATCTATCTGTTCTTTTCACTGCAGAGTAGTGTGACCATCGCAACAGAACCAGTGCACTCTCCCTCATTCTCTAAAATACTGTTAACAGAGTAAGAACTGCTAACTCCTCTTTTTTAGGGCAGCCACCTTCTGCTACTTGTTTACATTTAGAGGTTTTACCCCTGATCTGTGTTGGGGGTTAATGAAAATAAAAACACATCACATTTGGAAAGATAATGCTGGTAATTACTTATTATTATTCTTCCCTGGCCCACTGTAGAAGGTGAATCCCTACACTACACATAACATTACTTTAGCATTATTCCACAACCTTAATGTTAAAGTTTACATGTGCCCACATATCAGCACAAATTCTAATAATAGGAACAGGCTCTAAGCTCTTTAATAAGAGCCTGGTGGCTCAGTGGGTTAAGCGTCAGGCCGCAGGTTCAAACCCAGTCTGACTCCTAGTCCATCCCCTACTAGGTGTGTCCCTAAACCAGACACCCAGCGCCAGCTCTTTGTAAGTCGCTTTGGATAAAAGAGTCTGCCAAGCAAAGTAAAGTAAAGTAATAAAAGAGAGTAAAACTGTATGTGACGTGTTGGTCTTCCTAACCACACTTAAATGGAGAAACACCTTTAAATTGCACATGAACCGTGTTTAACATAACCTGTCACCTGTCTGACAAAACTGTCCAGGCTGAAAAACCTCTGCACAGGCACACGAAACATCGTCACTGTGTTTTATATTGAAAATATTCAATAACGTCATTGTCTGTTTTGAAGGACAATAATGAATTTATTCTCATTTTTGCTGGAGGTGGAGAACATGTAGTCAGCATTGTCCTCTCACATCTTAGCTCACATTATAGCCGCCACACTTCATGTGGTTATTAATATCTAATTGTTGAATTTAGAACAGTAACTAATTTCATGGTAACTTCCAGCGCTGCTCAACAGTCATAGTTTTCATTATTACTAGCCAACTGAGTTGAATCAGCGATTCTCTAAAACATCACCTACACGGGGGTAGAGTTTATTGCATAGTGTGAGAGGCCAATCATAACGATGGAGCTATCATCAGACACTTTCTAGTTTTAATCATTCCAGACACACACCCACTCACACACATTTGCCTCTCCTTTGCCCTCCATTCATTCTCTTCACCGGCTCGGATCAAGAGTAGTAATCAAGAGCTGGAGGCAGACAAGAGGCCATTTACTCAGGTGAGGAGTAGAGAGATGGGGGCCACTTCATTGGATGCAAAGCATTGCCCAAGGGTGCCACTCAATCATCTCCAATCAGGGAACCCACCACGAGGTCTCAGAGCGACATAACACACCCGTCCTTTTGTTTCCATCTTTCCAAGAAAAGTAGACACAGAATGAAACTGCTGATGTGTCACGCGTCATATAAGACAATCTTATTTGAACGTAAATGGGAAGAAACTGCATCAGAATCCAGAGGAGGCCATTCAGCTCCTATCCCTTCGATTCCTCCTGCTACTTCTCTCCCTGTTTCTCCTCTTACTATGGCATTTGCCAGAAGACAAAAAAAATAGAAGAAGGCAAGAAAAAAAACCAGCGGGATTGAAGTCGATCCCTTTGTGGATAAAGCAGCCTCTGAATCCAATTTTGGTGAAAAGAGACAGAGTCAGCACGAGGGCTGCAACGACGCAGGTACAGGCGGATGAATCAGGAACAGGAGAAGCCTTGGGTTGGGGAGATCAAAGATAGTGTGTGGAAAAGGGAGGAAGGAGAGACTGGTGAATTTCTTGGGAGGTGTTTGAGGGGTATTTTCCATCTTCTGTAGCATGTCTAACCTCAGAGGGGCATGTTCTGCCAGCTCTCTCTGCATACGAGCCACACTCACGAAAACGGAGAGAGAAACACACACACACACACAGAAAAAGGGGCCTTAACTTCTGATTTTTATTTGCATCACTCTTCTGTGAGACTTTACCTTTCTCTCAGCAGAAAGTCAAATTTCCTGGACGGCAGGAACGAAGGCCTTTCAAGCCTTTGAAAAGCTCTTTTGACACGCACTCTGCTTGGCTGATGTTACCGGCTGGTACAATAAATGCTCAAATCAAATCAGAGCAGGCTGTATACTGAAATGGCATGGGGGCAGGCTGGGCTGTGTCTGGTTAAATCCTGTTAAAAGTGTCTCTGAACCCTGAGTGGAGGTGGTGACCCAGAATGACCATATGGCTCTACAGCACCTATGGCCCTGGAGAGGATCCAACCAGCCATCATGACTTCCTGTGTGTATGTGAGGACAGACTTGCTGTAACAGCTGTCTCCTGCAGATCTCTCTGGGGAACGTCTGACCTTGTGCCTCTCAGGTGATCGTGAAGTTTTTTTTTGTTTGGTTTTTTTCCTCTTTCAGGAGCAGCAGACGAAACATCAGTCACCTCTGAGAGGAAATTACTACTTGATGATTTTAGTGGTCCATCGTCATCCTTCTACAAAATCCAAAACTATAGCAGAGTAAAGAAAAACTTCTTTCCTGCGATACCACAGTCATCTTTACAGCTGAGTACACATACTGAATACAGTGGTGCATAGTTACTCCGCAGCTAGCCCTTTTCAACTAAACACCAGGGCTGGGGATGTGGGACTGAAAGCAACGATCAGACTCTGCATTTCAATTCAATTCAATACAATTCAATTCAAAACACTTTATTAATCCCAGAGGGAAATTGTTTTGCCATGAATTACATCCGCTCTCATTACAGAAAGATAAGAAATCCCACCACCATATTTGTATTTTGTACTTGATTGCGTATAGTCGTGTGTACAGAAGTATTTAAGGAAAAGTTGTCTCTTCTGCACCTAATTTTCTAGAATCCTGTATCACCTTTTGAGTTGATCCCTGCACTATTGTGCTGTGTGTTGCTCTTTTTGCCATATGTTGAGAAATTCTCTGGTATTTGGTTTCTACATGCTGACGCAGCTCCAGCTGTTTTTTTTTTTCATAAATACTTGTGAGGGTGTAGATATCTTTGTATATTTGTTCAACAAGTGTTTTCAAATTTACCAGAAGTAGAGCGCCAAAAAAAAAAAAACATTCTGGAAATTTGCTGCCATATTCAACATTTTGCAAGAAGTTTATTAATCACACATTAGCTAAAGGGGTCATATTATGTTATCGTGTTCCGATGTTACATGTTTGTAGCTGGAGGCCCATATCAATCACGAGGTTGTGAGTTTAAGATGAACTGCCACTGAAGAGCCCCGGTGTCAGTCTGGTTACAAATGCTAAACCATCTAATTAAGAAGAACTTGACATTCTGTAGAGTTGACACTGTCCAATTTGCTTTGTCTACAAAAACTATAACGTCAACAGTCCTTTACAATCGGGTTAGAGCTTTGTGCTGTAAACTGCTTCATTTACATGAAGTTTTGATGCCTCAGACTTTGCCCCCTCTTGCACTGGTCCTGAATATGTTTCTCTATCTCCTCCTTTTTCTTTAAATTCTTTAAAATATTTGCACATTTTTAGCCATATAATCAATAGATAGTTTAGGTTCTTCTGTCAAGTTTCATTGCTGTATGTTGGGATCCTGCAGTTTAAGAAGGTTCATATTTGCACATAGTGACACAATTACTCCCACGGTGTACTATTGGTGTAGTGAACTTTTTATCCACTTTAAACCCAATCTCAGCATTTCTAGCTTTAGCTGTGTTTTCTGGTTGCCTCTTCAACTGAATAGGGTCAAACAGCGATAATAATAACCATCTTTGACAGGGCACAAGTGCTCTTCAGATTAACAAGCAGCTTTGTTGGTGTTGGCAAACTGTATGATGCACTTTTCACTGAGGTATCACTGTCAGTTACGCCAAATATCATCATTTAGCAGTGCATTAGGAAGTAAGAACAATTCTCTCTCTCTCTCTCTCTCAATGTATATGTAAACATATAAAACTCTTTTGAGCTTTTCCACCACACAGTGTCTTTGTGGCCCAGAAAGTCGTGAAGCACGTGTTATTAGAACCGTAACCACCTTTTCACAGGCAGCCTTTCCTACTGAATGTAAGGGGTTAACTGAATGAAAACTGCGTGTACTTATCTTCAGCTGTGACAAAATAAAAGGCTGGCGGATAGTGGCTGCTTTGTTTTTGACTCTCAAGTGTGATTTGGAAACAGGATTTAGTTTCCCAGCCTGGTAGACAACAGGTGCTGCTGCCAGTTGTTTTTTTGTCCCATTACGCTTCTTGTGGATTGAAAGTGGAGCCAACACCTGTTAACATTCCTCAGTGGTTGTAAAAGAAACAGAAATGCAGGAAGAGAAAGAAGAAACGCTGTGGTGAAATACACGCTTCACACAGGAACTGAAAGAAAATGACTCACAAATGCTACGAAAGGGAATTCATAGTAAGAATTTAGTTTTTCTCTCTGACTGCACATGCACGTTCAAACCTCCTGGTAGAATGCGACTATTTGAAAATTCTTACAAGCAGCTTCAGGCTTGGTCAGTCTTTTTTGCGTTTATCACAAATCCTTCAGATGTGAGACTCTGCTGAAATCAAAAGTCCCAATTTAGCTGAAATGCAAATGAAACAGTTTCAGCTCACCAAGGATCCCACCAAGGATTGGCCTGAGTTGCTGTTTAGTGATATTAAAGGTGCGGTGGACTCTGGGTGTTGCTCAGGTCACAGCTGTATACGGCTGTGGAAAGGCTCTGATGTCATATATAATGGGAGTCCTCGGGGATGCAGGAATCGAGGGATGAGGGAAGACTGAGGGGCCGAAACCAGATCCCTGCCCGGCACTGTGCTTTGCTTTGCTGCCGAGACTGTTAATGTGGTTAATGAGGGTTAATGTGGAGCCACCTGCTGCATGTATACTGCGCATCTGACACTGTCACAGAGAAAAATAAATGGAAGTTATTGTGAACAAAACAGCAGTTTTTTTGTCAGCAGAGTCTGACAGTTACAGTGACTTAATACTACTTGATATTTCATGGCTTGGGGAATGTGACGGCACTCCCTGCTTTATGAAGCTGGCCTGGATTATTTAGTTGGATGCAGTCCTGCCCAGAGGAACAGCTGAATGATGTCATGCGGCACACACAAGAATTTTTCTGTCTGTCCGCACAAACTGAGCTGAGGACTTGGAGTTGAACTGTGGTTCTGGTCTGCTTTGGTTTTCTCTGTAGGTTCTGAATTGTTTTTATAAAGTGGGATGGTAATTGAGAAGGTGAGCGATAAACAACAGAAAAAGTGTGTGTGTCTGTGTGTGTGTGTGGGGGGGTTACTAATAAGAGTCTGGAGGGGAGCTGGGGGTGGTGGGGGGTAGACATTGGGGAGCAGATGTGGGCTTGGGGAGCGAGATGAGAGATTAAGCTGGGTATTTTCAGGGGGCTTTCAGTTGGCCGGTAAGTTGACCTCACAGGGCATATGGCTGTGCAGATGTGCGTGAGACCATACCGCATGTTTGTTTGTGCGCGCATATTCCAGCCGCACAAATCAGTGTCTGCCATCACTCTTGGATGGATAGAATCGCGTTCTCTCCTCACCGCTGCTCAGAGAGCAGCGTGTTAGTATATGAGGCCCTTCCTTTCTCTCCTCCACATAAGAACCTAAATATGGAAACAGTGATTGGAAATTGTTTAGACAACCTGAAATGGTTTATCCTGAGGCTGTGCACAGCTCACAGATCAAAGCAGAGGAAACATGAATCATACAGAGTTTCTGTACGGAAACAAACCCTTCTCCTTTCTTCCTCTTGACATACACACTGGCACAAATAAGGAAAACAAAGAGAAAGAGGCAAAGACGTGAGAGAAGAAGCTGCCTTTCAGAGTTCACTGGGAGTGACTTCTTTGTTTGATCACAGTGTAGTTGACATGATGTTCCTGCGACATCACTCCCACCAGTAAATCGTCTCACATTAATAAAGAGTGCACTGTCACCCAGAGCAAGAGAGAGAGAAAGCTCTTCAGAGATCATTGTACTTCCCTTTCAAACACTTCACCTCTCACTTCCTTCATTCCACTCCCTTCCCTCCTCTCCATAAAGACCAACTCCAAAGCTCTCTTGGGCAGCAGCATCTATCACACATTCTGCCTCCTCTGCTCAGCGATAACTGATCCACTGACTAAAGAGCATCACTCTCCTCCAGCCATCTCCATTTACTCTCTCCTGGGACGGGCCTGGAGAAATAGTGCACGGTGCAGATTGAAAACTGCCTAATGACAGTTTCGTGGCCCCACAGACGATTCCTCACCGGACAAACCGGAATGTTGCTCATTTTGTACTACACAGTATTTAAATGCTTTATTTTCCTTTGCAAAAATATGAAAATTAAAAAAAAAGAAGAAAAAGACAACCATACTGCAAATCTCCGGGTTTCAAGCCATTTCAGTGAGTGCACTTTTTACATCCTTGTCATTTCTGTCTTGCTGTTTTTTCTGCTTTTCCGTCAGATGCACAGGAGGGGCTGACTCACTCCGTTTAAGAGAAGTGAAGCTGCGTTGATGTCATCTTGACAGACAGAGCAGTCCAGTAAACACAGCAGGCATGGCATCGGACCTCAGACGTATCATTCTCTGCTGACAGAGGTGCAAGGTGATGTCAGATGAAATCATTATGCGGACATGTCTTCCACTGTGTGATGTCAGCATGGCCCTGGCATGACTGAACGCTGTGGAATAATTTTCTCATTGCTTAAAATGGGATGAAGTTTGCACAGACATGATGTGAATATCTTGCCCGTGTTTTTTATCCATTACACACAAAGGAGTTCCCACTGTCAGCTTGTACATGTCATTCACTGGGAGTCAAGGTGTTGTTCCACCCTAAGACCCTATAGCAGCAGCAGTAGTAGTTGTAGACATATACATCCCAGCAGATCACCAGTCCCAGCATACCGGTCTACTTGTGGTTTCCAGAGTTTCTTACTGTAGACTGAGAGGAGGAGCCTTTAGCCATCAAGCTCCTCTCCAGTGGAACCAGCTCCCAGTTCAGGTTCAGGAGTCAGACACCCTCCCTACTCTGAAGACTAGGTTTAGCTATGCTGCTGTAGATTTAGACTGCCTAGGAACTGCCTTAAGAATTTGAGCTCCTCTCCTCACCTCTCTGTATCCATATGACAAACCTGCAAACATTTTAGGCACTATATGGTTAGATCAATCCACATAGTTAGTTTAAAATCAGAAACATATCATCTAACATTATAACACATGGCTCCCAATCAATAAATGTCACCTAACACAATTCAAATCACAAACCTGACTCATCTGTAACAGGCTAGCGATCATATAAGCAATGTGACATTAATGTTACTTGTGAAAATAACCATCTTGCAGGTGGTAGAGACGCAAGGATGGTGTGTAAAGGGAGGATTAGACAAGCTGCTAACATCTGCTAACAGTAATTTAAAATTAACAGATTAAAAATTCTCACACACCTCTGCAAGCTTTAAGCTTTAAATTAC
Organism: Microctenopoma stevenorrisi; assembly: GCA_032270685.1. Classification (NCBI taxonomy): domain Eukaryota; kingdom Metazoa; phylum Chordata; class Actinopteri; order Anabantiformes; family Anabantidae; genus Microctenopoma; species Microctenopoma stevenorrisi. Next base: position 22,292,591 of record JAUMTR010000012.1, read on the forward strand.
TGGTAACAGAGTCCTTGGCTCGTGCGTATGTCCCAGCAAAAACAATTATCAGTGATAGCTGAAGGGAAGCCAGTGGGGGATTACATTATACTTGTGGTTCTTCCAAGGAAAATACTGAGAGAGATTTGGTCATTCCAAGTTAGCTCAAGAAGAATCATACGCAGAATGAAAAGCTACTGTTGCAAATCAAACTCTTATTACGGCAACAGCAACTTCCAAAAAAGGTGAAATAAATCACATGTGGTTTCTGTGTGAATGAAGTGAGTGGGTGAATGATAGGCGAAGTGTGGGTGGGTCAACGCTGTCTTTGTTCATGCTCACAAAGTCAGGTTGCACCTTACACAAACCTCCTCTGGGATCTACACCTAAGGTCACATTGTGTGTTGCTCAAAATACTCCTCTGGATGGTTCGTTTTATGGTCACTTGAATATACAAAGCATGAAGGATTTAGAGTCTGATTGTGTCACTTTCCGTGTTGCTCAAGTGAAAGCTGGCTTCGCTCTAATCAGCTTAATGTGGAGAAGAATTTCTCCTTTGTGTCCTCACAGCCGGCAGCTTGATGTGACTGAGCCTCACAGAGCCTTGGCCCTGACCCTGGGCAGGTGTGTAGCCCACCCCCACTCGCACTCGCGCTTACTCACTTATTCGCGCACCTTCGACGCACACATACTGTACTGTACATTCTCATAGAGCTTCTCGGGTTCCTGTGAAATGAGAGGCTGGCAAAAGATCTATCAACAGAAAATCATGAGGTAATGACATACTTAACTCCCCAGTGTGAGTGCATATGTGTTCACATATGTGTGTGTTGGCACATTTACGTGTGTGCTCACTCATTCGCATGTGCACAAAATACACCTCTCCCTAGTCACTCGGCAACTTCGGCCTTGCCTCATTTGCTTCATGGTGAGGGGACTGATTAAATATTTAAAGTATGGAGTACTTTCCCCTGGCATCAGGTGTAACTCACTCCTGTAATCTCAGATTGCTTGGCGCACTGCACAGTAATTATAGTCAGGTTAACCGTGTAAGGCGGAGAGGTTCTAGGCTTCGAGGCTTTGTTGTTTATGTCTGCTTACAAGTTTATTGGTCTGTTTACACTTTCACATGCTCCTGTGTGCAGGAATATGGCCTGTGTGTATTCATTCGTATAAAACTATGATCTATTGTAGTTTTTCTTCGAGATGCAGGACAGCATAATATTCTGAACGGACTTGAGTTATTAAATGTTTTATTTATCCACCGTTCAGTTATAAACTACAATATAATAATATACAGAAATCATTTATAACATTCCTTAAACAGTGCCTATATTCAAATGTGCTCTAAGCCATCTTGCAAAGTCACGTGAGGAAGCAGTGACGGGAAAAACTGCAGAAAAACGCTGCTCTCACAGTGTTACTAACGTGAAGTGGCAGAAACACAGTTACTGAACAGTACAATGTTACTTATGTGGATCATCTATAAACCATTAGTAAACTGCTGATTGATCATTAAAAATTAACTAATTATAAATCTAATATAAAGTGCTTCTGTAGACAAAGCAGTAGAAAACGATGCGCTCTTATGAAAAACTTTTCACTGAACAGTCTTGTTTTGTGCTCAAAGCAAAACTGCAAAACTTTTACCTGACATCTTGGGAGAATGAACTAATTTAAGCTGTAAAGTTTAACTGAAAACTCTGTAATCCGACACAAAAAGTATGAAAAACCTCCAAGGCCCAGGTTATATAAAAGTACTTTTCTAAAATGTATATCCTGTGCTGTGGAGCCTTTGGAAGCCTTTTTAATCTTTGAAAACAATAGACTTCCATTTTGAAGCAAAACCTAACAGCCTATAGAGGAAGAACAATAGATGGCAGTGTTAGGCACCTCCACACGTCTAAGCTCTGCTGAACAGGCAATTCAAGAGCTGTAAGAAAGTCACAGTGGGCGGCTGGTTCAACATCAAAGCATACAGTCACAAACGTACAGTGAAGAGGATATATGCCTAAATGTCTGTTTTGTACAAGGAGTGAATTGTGACTTTAATCCATTTAGGTGCGTACCTCCTCCAAAAAAGATCCCTTGAATGTAAGATGAGTAATAAAGCAAAAGAAGCCACATCCATGCTTTACCTTAATCCCACATATTCTCATTTCTGTCACTAATCTGACAGATTTATACCCTTTCATTACCTAAATATGCCGCCCTCAACATTTTTCACCTCACAGAGAATCCTATTTGAAAATGTTTAAGTTGTAGGAGCATTTCTTCATGGTTTCTGAGAACACGTTATCTCACACAACAGCTCAATAGACTTTGCGGGAACAGGTGAAACGCTTCCTCCTAGAAACAAAAAACAACCTTTTTACTTTCACATCCAAGTAGCTGTTGTGTTGGAATCTAAAACTTTCTTGGATCTTGTTGTTATTTCATCACGAGTTGAAATATAAGCCACATTATTATCCAAATTTTAGGAAAGATGACAGTAATAACCTGCTAATGCTTCTGCCTTGCTGACTTTATGCCTGTGCAAAAGAAAAAAATTAGTGTGACAAGTTGCAGCTACTAGTTTCTCACTCGTGTTCATAAACCTCTTTGTGCAGCATTCAGGCTTAGATGTGGTGGGTCCTTCTTTAAGTCACTGCTCTTGTTACTCTGTTAATCTGTACCACTGCCAAAGACATTTGTGCCCTTTTGTCTAGTGATGCATTCACATAAACAAACTCCCTTACTGTTAACACAGCAGGGAAACTGCAGCTCAGTGATGATCAAATGCCGAGCCTTGTCATGTAGAGCTTGTCTGTCCCTCTGAAACAGCTCTTGTGGCTTCATTTGGAAACGTACATTTCAGTGATGTAAGTGTTTGACTCGGGTTCTTTCGACCGGGAACAACAGAGAAGCTCCCATTCGTCGCTCTAGTTTCACTCTCACTTTCTGCAGTGCACTCTGAGGTGTTTTATCACACATGCTTCGAAAGACGATAGAAAATCTCTCAGGTTGTATCGAGTGGGCGTAGGTGAGTTTTCTTGAAACGGCTGTGTGAGAGGTGCTTGTTTTCCCACAAGTCTTTAGGGGATTCCCCCATCTCTCTCTGCTGTAAACCAGCATCACCGCACCGCTGATGGACGTCTCTGTTTGGCAGGTGCTAATATACTTGGCGCCTACTGTTGCCCACAGCGATGAGGCTGTCAGGGCAAAATGCACTTCAAGAGTGCAGGGGAACATTATATTTCACATTATCTCAGAACAATAGGTCATTTCCTGCTCGCTGCAGGCCAGGGAGGCTGATCAGGGGCTGCCAAGCTCCAGGAAGGGAGCAGAGACTGCAGGAGAGGTTGGCTTCTAAAGGGGGAATTGTACGAAACTGATGAATTGTTAGGTAGGTGGTTCCAGAGTGGGTGTGAGCTGAGCTAACGTGCCAGTAAGTGTGAGCATGAACAGTCACAGAGGGTATTTCAGGTATGATTTGAACAGAAACATGTGTCCGCAACTGGCACCATGTGGCTTGATGCTGGTGTGTCTGTCAGTCAGCTTCACTTTGGTTCAGACTGAAAACATTCTACTAGTGAATATTAAATATTTACTACAAACCTTCATGTTCCTCAGAGGATGAATGCTGACTGTGAGTTTTCCTAACTATCTCTGGCCAAGGGAGGCTTGACATTTGTAGCTTTGCACCTGCACATAAGTCCATAGATAATTAAAAGTCACACGTTCAAAATAAAATAAAACTGTAATGATTGGAAAAACCATCATCATCAGGCCAACGCTTGACTTCTTCTCTTTTTTATGACCAAATATCTATCAGCATTTGTTTTTAGTGCAAATTAGCATTATCTAACTATCATTTGCGCATGGTAGACATGATCTACCGTAATAAACACCAGCATACTATCATAATCTCTGTTATGACGTTGGCATTTAGTGCATGTGTAGAAGCTAACTCGGCTGTAGACTTCTAGCTTTATTATTTTTTTACCCTGAATCGTTGGAGGGCATTAAATTGCTGCGATCATTTTTGCAGCAGCTGAGCAGGTTTCAACACACTGTAGTTGCATGAAAAACAACTGGGAGGTCAGTCAGGGCCACTGGCTCACCCTCTACCCCACCCAGACCCATCCAGCTATCTGGAGCAGGCGCCAAATGCTTTGCAAACTCTGGAAATACCTTTTCACTGAGTGCTCCTTTTCTCTCCCTCACTCATTTCTTTGGGTTGCATAACTGCTCTTGTGTTGTATTATTGAAACGTTTGGCTCTGATTAGTGCAGCAGATGAAACGGCTAAATGCTAATGTGTGATTTCCCAGGGGGGCGCTGGCTTCATGGGTTGCAGGTGTTCGTAGAGAAGGAGGAGGGCTTTTAAAGCACATCAATGCCAATTACGCCCAGCATTGTTTGTACTTTCTCTTACTCATCAGGGCAGGTAAACCCCCCCAGGTTTGATGCTGAAGTATTTTCAAAGTGAGTAAAATACAACTGATATCAAACCCCTCCTTATTCTGCCCATAAGGTATGTGGGCTGTTAAAATCAGTCAGGCATTAAATATGAGAAATGTTGGGGGCACCAGAACATCTCTATGGCTCTGCTCTAGCAAATAACATTGTATTGATTATCTTGACGAACACAAACCCTCCCACGTATCAGCCCTAGGTCAACGAGTTTAATCTTTTCTCCCCCGAAGCTACCTGAGTATTTATTTCAACAACTGGGCGTCACAGGTTTAGAATTATTCTAACGTGAGGGATGTTTTTTTTTTATAGCTGTGGATCATGCAGAAAATTAAAAACTGTGAGCAGCTTCAGTTGCCTTCAGGATCATGCAGCCATTGTCCAGGGTGAGTAAGTCTCTTTTACTGTCCTCACCTCGCCACAATCTTCTAAGATGGATTGTTGTTTTTTTGTGCTGTGCTGAGCAGACAGGCAGTAAGGCCGAGCCTCCCGATTCCTTTCTCTTCTCTTTCACTTAATTCTTTTCTACAGTATACACATATAGCACTTCATGCAGTTAACCCCCGAAAGCGTCAGAAAAAAGGGGAATAATTCCTGAGTCCTGATGGGAGGGAGAAGAGGAGGAACCGGGGGGCCTCAGGGTGGTGAGAAAGGAGAGGAGGCAGAGTTGTGCTGTGAAAAAAAGAAAGGATGGATGGAAGCAAGGAAGGAAAGTGGATGCTTGAGATGGGGTCTGAAAAATGTGACTAATGTGAACGCTCCTGAGGAGGAAAAAAAGAAGGCATGAGTACAATTGATTTTGAACACCCGAGTCGGATGGCCTTCCCCAGGGGAAGACGGTGAGCGGATCTCAGCCGGAGTCACCACTGTTGGGGAAGGAACAGGGGTCAGACAGAGGTGGAGGTGTGGGGAATATCTTTCTCTTTGTATTTTATGCGTGCACACACACATAACTCAGGCCTAAATGAACTCAGTCTTTAGTTAACAGCATCGCCTATACATGAGCTAATTAACCTATCAATCAGTGATGGGGATTTCACTTGTCTCTTGTCTTAATTGCAAGTGGGTGAGAAAATATGAAGAATGATGAGCCTTCGCTCTTAAATAAAAATCTTTTTTTTCTTTCACACACACACTCACACACACACACACACACATGCACACATCGGACTCTGTCTTATTAGTCCACGCCCATGGCTCCTTGGAACCAGACTAAATAAATAAAATACAGATTCAGATGCCTGCTTACTTGCTAACCTTGTTAGCCTTTGTGCTTCAGCAAACAGAAACCTCCTTGTTTGTGAATGTGTGTGTGTGTGTGTGTGTGTGTGTATGCTTGTGTAGAGTGAGTTTGTTCTCCAGCAGGCCTGATTCATTAACCTTATGTGTAAGACATCTCCGTAAATGTAGGTTACTGCTCAGGCAGACGTAATTCCCCAAAGGCAAAGAGCGGCATTAGCATCCAGTTATCTCGCTACATTCCCTGGAGCTAAAATGACTCCAGAAAGATGCTCTCTGTCTCGTTTGAATTCAGTCGGACACACACACACACACACACACACACACAGGCACGCACACAGGTAGCAGAAATAGAAGCTGATGTGAGAGTAAAGGAATGAGGACAGGCTAGAGTAAAATAGGCCTATCATGTCAGAATAAAGACAACTTTTGGTGTGCTTTTTAATGGCTACTGAAGACGCACAATCAAACCTTCATCCCGACACATCCAGGGTCTTTCTACTAAGTGTATCAGGGCACAGAGGCCTTGAGTTTTATGAGAAGAGAGCAGAGCATTAGAACAGATGGCAGTAGTCCCCCAGAGCGAACGGCGCCTACCCCGCTGAACACTGGGAAATCTTGACCATCTGGACACAAAGGCAACGAGCAGCATCCCTGTAGCGGATTCCCCATAGAAGGGACATGGAAAAGGAGAGGCGTGCTCACTACAAGTAATGTCACCGACATGTGATAATAAAGTGTCCCACATAAACCATGTAGGGTTGAGTGATTAGATCTGTTGCTTATCTTGTGCAGGAATGAATAAGATACACGCTGAGTAGGAGGCTGACATAAAATACATTTCCCAACCATTTCTCTTGAACATGCTATTTCAGACAATGAATTATCTAGAAATGTCCTTTTCAGAGCTGCAGTAAGAGTGAAGGTGTCTGACATTGTTGGGAGCTGTCCATCGTTCCATGTAAGCATTTGCTAGAATGTACGAAGTTGAAGCAGTTGGTTAAACTTGCTCTTCTGGCAGAATTAATGTCTCTCCTACACATCAAAAGCATGTTTTTGATTTGGCACAATTAGCCGTGCAGTCATCTTTCATGCTGAAGAGCGTGAGACTATTGGAGACATTGGAGAAAAGAAGAGAGTGGTATGTATTCGCTTAGGTTTTTATGTGAACCAGTCGCTGGGCTCTTAGCTTACTAAATCTGATGGTTTTGATCTTACTTTACATGTGGTTCACCTCTATTGTACTAACTTTATCCGCGTTTGTAAACTCTTCTTTATTCCAAAGCTTACAATGTTTTATGCTTTTATTTGAGCATCCATTTCCATCCCTTAAAAGATGAAGGCTACTGGCTGGAACACACACACACGATTCTTTTAGATATGAAAATATGATGCCCAATATGAACATAGGAAGAGCTTTTGGTGGCAGCATTAAATACATTGAGTTTGTATTCATTTGCTCCTCTGACAGTGCCTTTGACTCACTACATACACACTACATTTGTCGAGCTGTTAAGGCGTGTCTTTACAATAACATAACTTCAGCACACCCTGCATTTCTCACATTCATTCAGGACATTGGTTGTCACTTAAAATTAGGAATTTTAAAATCAAAATGAGCTGCAAAGTGAGAATATATTTGGAATCTAAGGACCTATAAAAGTGAGCATTAATATGAGCAAGTGAGGATATGAATGTAAAGTGGGAACCTTTTTAACCCACACAAGTGAGGTACAGTATGTATGCACTTGTAATTTATCAAGATTTGAGTAGTTTCGTTTTTGCTGATTTAAATCACAATCTGTCCCTAGAACATTTGTAAAGACTTTTACAGTCTTAGTAGTGACCATGGTTTAGCAAATACAAAGATATAGAGTAGAATGAAAATCCCTTTTCCACCTGACCTCAAGTGTCTGTTGACTGACATGCAAACACAACTTCCAAACTGAATTCAGATATGAAAGCTATACATCCAAATGTAGTGCTGTAGTTCTCGAGACCAGTTTTAAGAGGTCTCAGTCTTGTCTTGGTCTCGGCTCTATTTGGTCTCGGTCACAAAACACCATCATTCTTGGCAATGTCTTGGTCTTGGTTTGGGTTAGGGTTATGGTTACAACACTATCCAAATGTTTGCCATACTCTGAACTGAACAACTGACACTAGGACAGTGATACTGGTGTCTCGGGTGGTTTCATTAGCCCAGTGAGTCCCTAACTGAGGTTATATGGACGGTCCTGGACAATCATGGTCACACTGTTACCTCTATGTGTAAGTATGACAAAAAACATTTTTTATATTGTTTTCCCTTAAAGAAAGTCATACTTCCGTGACAGATGGCTGCTAATCTTTTTGCTCTTTATGAAACTGACACAAGCACTGAAGCTGAATACCAATCAGCCCATACAGCAGAGTGTTGCAATGATGTACCTGCGCCTGCTTATCCTCCTGAGGTGTCTCGTTCCCTGCTCCATTTAGAACCACAGCCCAGCTTGGATCAATGCCTCTCTCCAGCCGCCCGTCATCAATTATTCACCTGATCAGCCCTGCTGCTCATTAGATGACTAATCTGGGAGGGTGAGGAGATACAAGACGCTTTGAAACCTGAGACCAGGCAGCATCAGGGGGAGGGAGGGGCAGATCACATGTCCAGATCGAGTGAGAGCGAAAAAGAGAGATGGAAGGAGAGTTCATAAATGTGGGGTTACCGATTTGTACATCTAAGTCCTGACATCCAGGAGGGTTAATAAATCTTTGATGAAACCATAGAATCACTTTGATGAATGTGCACACGTATCATCGACATATTGCACGTGCCGACAAAAGCTTCACGGACGTTAGTGTATTAAGACAGAGGGGCAACAGAGTGTGCATCAGCTGTGACAAGTGAGAAAGTAGGAATGGAGCTAGCATTAGCCAACTGATACGTTACTCCACACCTAAGCTTTGTTTCAGAACATTTTACCGTCCCATAAATCTCTTCCAGCATTCTCCTATTGACGCCAGTTTTGTTATTCCAACTCCTCCTGCCTCTTGTTTAGCAGTCTTTGTCTCCACCCAGCTAAGTCTGCACATCAGAATTAAAAACGAAAAGGAGGCAGCGCATGCGAAAGCTAAACCAGTACTTCTTCTGGATATATAGATCAAGATGTCATTTCTTTCTGCACTGGCCTCAAGACTGGTGCCACCGTTTGCCCCTCAACTTCCTCCTTCACTCCTAACGTTTCCTGGGCCATTGATGAGGGTGTAACTCAAAGACCCGGAAAACAAGAATGAGAGAAAGACAGAGAACAGCCCCCAGTTCTCCTTTTTTCCTACTGATCATGTACAAGCAGGGGGGTGGCTTTGATCTCCCCTGCCCCCCCTGAGAGCCGCAATGAGGTGGGAGTGCAGTGTGATGGTTGTGCTACACGCTAGCTCTGATTAAAGGGAAATATGCATCACCGTATTGTGCTTTCCTTTTTATCTGCGCCTGCGATGTGGTGTGATGGCAACGCTAGATTGGGGCCCAATATGCACTAATGTTGCAGCCTTATCTGGGCTCCATGAAAGCTGAAAACCTTTCAGTTCTCGTACAGAAGCTGGTGTGTTTTTCTAAACCTAAACTAAGGTTGTGTTGTGTCAGGGAGTTTAAGCTTTTGCCTGTTTGACTAGCAGCAGAAATCACACTAGAAGTGCCCTTTAACCTTACATACAGGGTCACGTGCCTCCAAATCAATTAGACCTGAAGACCTGCATTCCTCACTGTCGTGGCAACAACTACCAGAGCTAGGCCTGCAACAGAGCAGAGAGCGCTTGGTACTGTGTACTCGAGTGCACAACTTATTTGTCCGTCTATTTAATCTGTAAATCTAAACGCAATTTACAAATCAGAATAAGTGACGAGCAAGTGCAGGGAAAAACTGAGAGCCAAATTGTTGTCATCTACATTCACTAAATGCGAAGCCACCACAAAGCATAAAATTATTGTTTCCATACTCATCTGGATTCGTGGCAACCTCATCTATTTCCAACCAATTTTCAGCTAGTGTTCACACTGTTGATCTTGCGTGATCCGTCTAGTAAAAGACAACTGTGCATTTTGCATTTTAGGAAGGGATACTGCGTGGAGGCTTCTTAAAGTCATTTGGCTAACCTACTTAGTTTGATGCTTACATACATGTACACACACTTAATCTCTTCTGGTCAATACACACCGGCTCCATCCTCCTGTCTACCTCAGCCATACACTCAATCTGTCATTCTTTTTCATTAGTAGAGGAGCCACTCAAATTATTACGTGTATGGTTTCCTTAGATTCTCTGTACTTAATCATTCTGGCAAAGGTTCTGGGTTTGAACCTGCTATTCAACTGGAGTCTGTCTATGTGTGTTTCCTAGTACTACAGCTTCCTGACACGTCCCAAAGATATACAAGTCAGGTTGGGTTAATATTGAAATGCACATTACAGAACTTTCAACAAAGCATATTTTTATTCTCATAAACATCAGGTTCTTCAGGTACACAGTCACAAACACAGACACTTTCCGTCTTTTGTTTTTTTTGTTTAAAGTTATAGCCCCTAATTTTTCGCTTTCAGACTTGGGCTGACAGTCATGTTTCTTATCTGAGGAAAAGAAAAAGGTCTGACCCCTAATTCTGTCTGTCCCTGGTTTAAGTTGAGGGCTTGATAACAAATGACAGTTCATTGATCAACACTCAAACATGACATTCAATTAACAGAATATTGTAGTTTACCCACTCAGTGCGACATATACACATCAGTGCTTTGCTCTTCATTACCAGTCCAGATACGTGAAAACAGCTCTGCATGGCTTCTGTTGCCAGTTTTGGCAATGATATATTCTCTTGTTTTGCTCCTCCACTTGTGACAGAACAAAGCAGCTGATTCACTAGTTACTCTATGTAAATATATATGTTTATCTCTATATATCTATATATTCTATCTATAGAATAACTCTATATACTGTAGCATATACTTTTGGTAGGGTATTTAAAACATTCAGGTACATTCACTTGACCCTGTGATAGATTTTTTTTCTTCATATGAAAGATAAACACAGACAAAGAGAGCTACTTGCCATGTTGCAATGGCCTCCCAACAAAGAAAAAGACCATAAGCATCCCCCAAATAACAAGAAGCAAACATAACAAACATCTCCATACGGGTTCTTTCACGACCAAGCAGAAGCATAAATATACTAAAAGACCTCTGTATTAATCTAGAGTATAAAATAGCATATTTATCTGGAAAGGACAACAGTTTAGATTATCTCCATTCATAGAGTTTGGGTGCACACAATTCCACAGTTGCGTACATGAGCTGGCAACAACATGTAGGCAATTTGATGGTCTCCTCTGCGTATTTACTAAATCAACTAAAACGTATTCTGTCAGTGATTAAAAGCTTAACTGCAACACTCACTTCTACAATCACTAGAGTGAATAGACCCTTGGCATATTACAGAATACACGGACAGGCGTTAATAAACAAGTCAAGGAGATAAAACTTGGCCTACAAAAGACCATACTGATGATAAGCCACATTACGCATGAACAGCATCATTTTATGAGAAGGCCACAAGGATGTCACTTGGGTGCTGGTTAGAAAAGCGTTACTTGATGGGTCCAGGTTGACAGAGGACTATAACACTGCCCTTTATCAGACTGCGTTAGTTAAAGTCACAGTTAATACTACAGATTTTCCAATATATGGAGCAATGTTACCAAAAAGACTTCCTTTTACCTGTAATAACCCAAGGCCAAATGTGCCAATGTGACAGTAGACAGTGTGCCCTTGTTATGAGATTTATACTTCTCGTTGTTTTAAAGAGTCAGTCACCCCAAATTTTAAATATTTTCACAACATGGCAGTATTCAGCCTTGCAGATTAGGTTGGTAGTTTCAATAGATATTAAAGATGTCACCTTTGAGATTTCTGTCTGCACTCCAGCCCAGGGAAGGTGAATGTGAATTTGTTTGAGGAGGTCACAGTATTTAAAGATGATTTTATAAACTGAACTGCTATAATAGAATAAATGACTTGTGCAATGAAATTGCAATGTCTGCCCTTGTTTGTGTAAATGCATAAGAAATATTAGTGTTGAACTTGAAATGTATGTGTTTCATTAGGTGGAGGCAGAACATTTTGTGCACTTATCTCAAAAGGTTAAGCACATAAAACTCAATTATCTGCATGGCTACATACCACTTGGGTTAAGTTTCTGGGTAAAATAACCCAGTTTTACCACATTGTCTAGGTTATAATTTACCCATATAGAATTTAAATAAGCAGTAGAAAAAAATAAAATGTGTAATTTCCAACAGGATATTAAATACATAACTCCAACATCAGAACAGTGCAATCAAAATAACATAAAAATAATATTGTTTGTAAAACTCGTTTCTCTGACCTACAGAGAATATATCTTATGAATTAAAACACAAATATCAATTTTCACTACTGGTTTGATATTTTCTCTCTTTTCTCTTTTGGACCAAATGTTTGATGAAATTATGAAACTAGTGCTAAAATACACAAGAGAAACCCTCAATCCCTGTACTGCTGATTGTTAGAACCGAGTGTGTGTGTAGAGGAGCCACAGTTGTGGCCCAATGTCCATCGAAGGACTAGGATGGCTAGTGTGGACTTGGAGCTGGAGAGTCCAGATCCCCGTCTGCCTCACACTCTTCCTGTCCAGAGTACGAGCTAAGGGCATCCCAAAGCAGGCAAGGTTGCTCACAGTGGTGGCGACTTCTCCAGTGCTCCATAACCCTGTCTTTACTGTCCAGCACATCGCTGCACAGCACACAATTAAAGCCTACATTTGCTGCAAGAACCCCAAGTCCTCCACTGCTATCCAGCAATGAGATGGCCCCACTGTCCTCCCCCTCCTTACTATGATGCTGGGACATGATGTGCCTCTTAAGCTTAGAGAAGGAGTAGAACTCCTCATCACAGCTGCCGCACTTGACCAGGTTGCGTTTCTCATTGAGTTGACGCCAATAGTGGGCAGCATACTTTACAAGCTCATTCTCAGCCTTGCGGCCTCCTTGTGGGGATTGGCCACTGAGAGGTCTTATCTGGACCTCCTCCCCATGAACATAGAGCAAATGCATCTTCATGTCAGCAAAAGTAGGAGTGATTGCCTGGCAGCGACCACATTTTATCTGCAGCTCCACTGGGTCTTCATGATCCTGCTCATCTGACGGCTCTGGAGAGTCAGCCCTGTTGAGTAAAATAATAAATAATGCTTTGTTATCACTGTTGAATATTTGCAGGGTCAATAAATACATGTTGCTCTTTTCTTTCCTAAAACCCCTGCTACAGTATGAACATTACATTCCTGAAAGTGTTTGTGTATATATATCTTACCCTTCAATCTCATCTTCATGATGGCTGATGGAGGGCTCCACAGTCAGCACCACCTTGTGGACCTCTCTGAGATGACTGAAGTACACTCCCACATATCCAAAGGCCTTCTCACAAAACTCACAGCACAGAGACTGTCGTGGGCGTACCTCTGAGTGATGAAGCTTCATGTGGGTACTTAAGCTGCCAGAGTGGGCGTAGGCTTTGCGACATACAGGGCAAACATAGGGTCGAGTATTGGTGTGGCTGTTCATGTGGCTTTGGAGGTGATGCTTAAACTGAAAACAGCGGCTGCAGGTGGGACAGCGGTGGAGTGGACGACTGCCTATGAACACTCTGGGATGGGAGGCACCTCTCAGGTGCAAGGTTACTGGTCCAGGTTGTGAAGGACAGTCCAGGGCCTTGGATGTGGTATTGGTGGGGAGCGGATGTGCAAGTACGAGTTCATGTTCTTGGCCATCTGGGCTAATGGCAGGCAAACTAACAAGTTGGGGAACTGTTTCCATTACCAACATGGGCTTGGGTCGAATGCTTCGGTACTTCTTTGAAATATCAACCTCCTTTTGTTTAGAGCCTGAAACAACTGCTGGAGGTTTCTCTGGAACCCTTCTACGAAATAAGGATAAGGACCTCTTCTTTCGGGCCTCAAACGCTAAGATGTCTTCCATTGTCTTCCTCTTCCTGCCTCTTTTTTTTCCAGGTGGTTTCTGAAGGGTCCCTGAAATAGACAAGAGTGTAGTTTTGGCCTGGGGCTGAAGAGTGGAACTTGGCAATTGATCGTCCTCCATTGTCTTGGGGATGTTGGGTCTAGAATCTGAGGGGCTGGTGAGGCCTGCTTCGCTACAGAAATTCTTCTTCTCTGGGGATAAGCTGTTGAGCTTGGCAGCTGGGAGGAGGGTGTTCTTCAGTTTAGAATAGGGCAGGATGGGCAATTTACCCTTGGGTGGGGAAGGAATAATCTGGACAGCTTTGCTAAAGATGGCTGGTGAAAGTACAGTGATACTGCCCTGGGGCTGTGGTACAGTGGGCTTCGATTGGCACAACCTCACTGTGGTTTTACTTTCCTCTGGGGATGTGCCTGGGGAGCTTTTGACAGCTGCAGGGGGGTATTGGAGGTTCTGAATAAGACTGGTTGTAGTAGGTTGTTCAGAACCATCTGGTGTTCTCTCCAACTGAGAGCTGGGATACAGAACAGCATTGTCCGGCAGCAGAGCAGTGACAGAGATGTCGGAGGAGGCTGGGTCAATCAGAATTACCTGCTCCGAAGGCTCTTCTTTGGGCACAAATATTTCCTTTGCAGTAGGCTTGGACTCCTGTTTTTTCCTCATAGCTGTTGATGGTCCACTCTTCACTGACTTGGTGTGCGTTGTCACAGCAGCTTTGGGGGCAGTTTTCATCCTGGTAGCTAGTGGTGGTGGTGATTTGACCTTATCTGCGGTCCCCTTGTTTCTGCTTGGCTGGTATCTGGGGATGGGCAACTTGAGGTTCTTTTGGATTGACTGGCTTTGTTGCTGTTGTTGCTGTGGTGTCTGGGAGGAGACAGAAGGGGGCAATGCCACCAGAGAGAAAGTGCCATCCTGACCTGCTATTTGCATCAGTGCATAGTTTTGCGTGGGCACAATTATGGACTTGGGGCTAGAGGCAGTGGTAGCCTCAGGGAGGGCAGAGGTAGTCTGGCAGGACAGGACCGCAGGGGAGGGGGAAGGCACCACGGCCGGGGCCTTTGGGGCAATACTCCGGAACTGAAGACTCTTCATCTGAAGGGCTAAACTCACTTGCTGCCAACTAAAACAAACACACAAAAGCATTTATATCAATTATTGCTGTGACTGAGAAGCCTTTCAAATGTGAACTCACCCTTACAGCCCAAACCCACAAACCCCAAGTTTCCACATCGTCATCCCCTGCCAACATTGCAACAAAGTGTATGACTGGCTCATGTAACTGTCATGTAATTGTTAATAGTAAAAGTTTAGGTGTCTACAGGACTTCTTGGTCTGGTCTGTAAGTTGCCAAGGTCATTACAACAAGTGACCCCACCCCCCAAAAGGCCTTGGTGTCATTACTGTGCAACCCAAGCAGGAGGTGAGCACCGTCAAAAAGACAAGCATCTGTACAGGGGTGACAAGCTGTCCTATTACCTATGTCTCTCCGGTCACACAAAGCAGACTCTCTCTCTCCCCCAGGCTAAGGACAGACTGCACCCTTTGATTTGATCTCAGCATGCAGCCATGGTACATACTGGAGCTCTGTGGGGGGCTCCTTGTACCCCCTCACTTCCTGGAAGGATTAGCCAGCGGAGCGTAAAAGCTGCCCAATGGCAGGATCTTTACAAGATCAACTGAGTCTTCCATCTCATCTCCCCCTCCACTGACCAGCACTGCAACCTGGCTGATGGCAATGAGGATGCACCTAAAAAAAGTATTGGATTTAGTTTAACATCCCTTGTTCGCAAATAATGTTTCATGTGTACTCAGTGGGTATAAGGGTTTTCCACACTGCATCCTGACACGCTGCCTATGTTGATACAAATACTGCTGAAATCTATGGAGAAACTACAACCTCAGAGTGAGGTTTTAAACAAGTCTTTATTATCTCAATCTACCAAACAGTTTCCATCTATCAATCAAAAGCCACAGGTATGACTTTGAAAACAAAGGAAAAATTTGCTTCAGTTAAATCAATACTGTATCTTTATATCAAAAGGAGGTAGAGTTTACAGTGGATTGCTTCAAAGGGTCTAATTGTAAACAGATTCTGAGGTTTAAATTTCACATTATGACCTGACTTTAAAAAGCAGCATTTGATACAGGCTTAATTCCAACTCCACTCAGTAATACTAATCAGCATAAAGTGCAACAATCTGGAGGTGTCACAAAAGGCAGATATTGCAAAATTTCTCAACACAACCTGATATTCATTTTCAAAAGGACTCTGAGGCTTTATACATTCAAAAAGAAGGAGAAGAAAAGAAAAACCGCAAAGGGCATATTGTTTAACAGCTGGAAGTGTTTCTGTATGGAGAGATTATTTACACAGTACCCCTACCACATTACGACTCCATAAAACTGGAGATATTTCTCCTCTGTGTGGATAGTTGATTCCAGTTTGACTGTGTCTTTGGCTGAAAACACAGTGGAATAAAAATATGGCATTCCTCTTTGCATTTTATGTGGCTCTACAAAGTAAAAGAGTGGGGTAGAGGCGATGCAGCGATTATTTCTACCATATAATAGTTTATAGTTAAACATGAAGCAGAATAAAATGTGTGCATCAACAGCTGGAGAAGCAGCCACTAGGCCTGTAATCCTTTTGTAACTGATCAGCAGATAGCTTGACACCAAGTAAGTGAGTGCACACAAAAACAATGTCATCTTTACAACATCTGTTTGTTTCATTTTACCTGGAAAAAAGGAAAGCATTGCCGGTGTGGCATGGTGTTTAAACTTCATTGCTTGGACACATCTAACATTTAATAAAACCCAATACATTTAATATTAGACAGTAAAACCACAATGAATTCATCATCCTATAGAGGTAGGAGATTAATTGTATTAAAATGCTAATTTCAGCAAGGTGCTACGACATCTGACCATGTACAAGTTGATGTGTTTCATAGTCTTTATACACAGATGTGTGTTGCACAGACAGATGTCAGCATGAGAACCATGTGTCAGGATGATGTACTGGTAGACACATAACATAAATAAACTAGACAGCAAATATCTAAATAAAAAAAACACAGCAAAAGTATACTTGAATGCAATTGGAAACAACATGCAAGAAGGAGAATCAGAGGCATCATTAAAGTCATTAGGATGACTGTCTGGGTACCATCACTTCATCTATATCTGATCCTAGAACATCTGGTATTTTCATGGTACAGCATAGCACTGGCATCCAGAGGTCTTAAAACTAACTGGTTAAACGTATGCACAAAGATCTCTTCTACAGGATGTACACTGATACAACAGTGAGTTCCAATGATTACATGGCCTCAGGCCACACACTCTGGTTCACAACAGAATGGGCCAATGACAACGTCTCCTTTACTGGTGCAGGCCACTCAATATTAATATTTGAAAAGTACTCTAGGCTACTATTTTTTGTACTCTTGGCATCCTCTCACTACCTGCTTTTAACCAGACATAATATGTATGTTAGATTATTTCTGTGTGTGTGTGAATCAGGAGGTTGAGCAGGTGGTCCACTAAGCACACCACCTCCTGCCTTTCACAAGCTCAACCACCCTTAAGAAAGACTGACTCTTAACCACAAGTGACGAAACAATAATACGCGTGTGTTCCACACCTGTAAGTTACTTTGGATAGAATCGTTATTGTCATCATGACTAAATGTAAATGTAATGTGATATGGCTGAAATCTGGCTGAAAGACCTTTTATTACCAAACAGTTCTAAAGATTCAAAGCTTCACATATATTTTTTTTCTTGTTACTAGACAAGAGAGAGCATTTACACCTATTTAAAAAAACACAAAGGTGCTATGTTCTATATTGCTTAATATGTCTAGGTGTAAATAGTTCTAGATGTCTAACTTTAAAGGTCTTCCAGAGTGTTGTTCCAGAGAAGAAATTCAAGGAGAGATCACAGATGCTACTCAATCTGCTGCTGGATTTGCAACGCCAACCACTCTAATCTGACTGGGGTCAGAGGTCAGGACTGGGCTGATGCAAGAACCTGGTTTCTAGAGAGAATGTAAAAGACTTGTGGGGGCAAAAGAGGAAAAAAAAAGGCGGGGGGTGATCCACACAGACAGATTATCAGGTAAAGTCATAGGGGTGAGAGGTGAGGATCTGCTGTTTATGTTGAGAATAGGTCAGGGTTGAGCAGGAGGGCAGTGTTGGGATAGGCCAGGCATTCACCTGGAATGGAATGGAATGGTATTATTTGCACATAAGTGGCACACAAAAACTTTAGCTCAAACCTGGACTTAGGTCACATGAAGAGACGGTCCAGTCAAGACCGATGGGCTGAGCAGCCAAAACAACCTGCCTATTGTTAGCCAGTAATGCAATTTTGTGAAGGGTGAACGCGTCACTCTAATGTTTTGGTAGCATCCCAATGTCTTCTCTGAGTCCGCTTTGTCTCGCTTGAGTCCAGCATTTTTCTCCCAGTAGGAGTGGACAGCGATTAAAACCAAAAAACAACAAAAGTTAGACTATTAAAAAACATTATCATATTTCTGTCTCCTGACGGCATTTATTTATGGCAGGATACATTGTCAGTTCCTTTTTCTCTTGTGGTGAGTTTAAAAAAAATCTAAACCTGAGTGTGTTGAGGAAAACAGAGCAGGAGTAGTGTGAGGGTTGTTATCTCCCTTGTAGGTGAGAGCAATGCTCAACTGGGAATCATAGATACAGGGGAGATGGAGGGGGTCTGGAATGAAGTGTGTGTGTATGTGTGAGGGAGGGCTAAAAACACAGCAGAGGCCAAGCTCCCCCAGGTTTTAGCCCAGATGAAAGGCCAAGATCTGGGCTAGATAAGAGGGCAGATCATGGGGGGTCGGTGCCAGCCGGCTGTGAGAAGCCATGTCCAGCGGCCATCTTTCACCAGCCTCCTCCTTTTCCCTTTCATACACACAAACATAACACGTGGGATAAGTAAATGTGACAGAGAGTGAGACAGAAAACAAACTAAAAAAATACCTTGTGGATCCTTCAGTGCAAAAGAAAATTAGATCATACCACTTTCTTTACCGCTGAGTTAACTTAAATGGTATCTGTGCTTGATTGCTTCTTCCTGCATGCATGCTAACTGCTCATCTCTGCTCTCCAGCCCAAGGTGTACGTGTGTCTGTGTGCAAAAGAGTCAGCGGAGCGAAGGCAGTCATGGAGAAAATGAAATCAGTGTTTGCCGAGGTCCTTGTTTCATCCCCGAGCTCTGCTGAATGAGAGGGGCAAGGAGTACACACATACTCTCACAATGACTGGCGATTTGGTAGCATCCAGCTGCTTCTTTAACCTTTTCACTGGACAAGAAACACTGAAAAGTGTTGCAAGAGACAACATTACAGCACCATATGGTATTCATAGCGCGCACACGCACACACAACCATATGTCATCAACTGTCACCTCAGTAAATCAATGCAGGGGAGAAATCCATTCCAATTAGGATCCCGCTGCTCTGCCCTGCATGTGGATGTAGATTAATCGATACAGAAATCCTGCTTCTAACCTGCCATTCCCCTTACAGAACGCACAAAACTGAGTCTCTAGGTGTTTTGCCTTCACTTGCCTCTTAAAAATACTGAAATTTACGCTTTAATTTTTTCTTCTTGTATTTAAACTTGCTTCTAGGCAGAAATATTCCAAGCTAAGGCACAATACAAGTATTGTATTTTAATAACAATGACGTGTAGATGAGGGTTTGTGTCCTTGATATGCGGCTTCATGTGGTCAATATGGTCAGTGTGAAGGATCTGTCCATAAAAACTAATACTCTGAACAAAACAAAAAAGAGGCACTGTCCTTAAAAGGCAGGATGCTGTAAACCCCTGACAGCCAATGACCTTTGGCCCTGACAAGGCCATATGTCATCCCCAGGAAGTTGTAACATCTTCAATCATCTGCTCACTGATGAACCAAATGAGCATGTTAGAGTGCGCGCGCACACACACACACACACACACAAGCACAGCTGACATGGCTGCCAGCTCAGAGCTGAGTGGCGTCGACGTGAAGCCGAGGTGACAGCAGTGTGTCTGTGCGTGTATGCATGTTCAAGCGCTCCAAAGTGTTAACGTGCTCCCACCTCAGGCAGCCAGCGCTGTGTTAGCCAGGCAGACTTTGCTCAGCACTAAACCTTTACCTGACCTTTACCTCTGCTGTGACATTTGGACCCCTCTGAATAGGTCAAACAGCACTAAAGAGTGGTGGAAAATGGCAGAGTTGGAGGACAAAAAAGAAGAAAAGAGGAGAGAGATGACGGCTGTCAGACATCAGTGCAGGGAGGTGGCAGTGAGTGTTCTGGGGACACAGAAGCAGACATACATAGAGTGAATAAGATTCCCAGTATTCCTCAAATTCCAATTTCACTTAAAGCCTTTAGCAAGCTTGGAAAATTTTAGTTTAGGCCAAAATCTTGGACATTGTTGAATTGAAGTTCTGTGAAATCATACTGTCAGATATTTGCAGAGTCACTGGTGTTGCGAAGTTGCTGTAAGCCGAGTGCCGAACAGGAACAAGGCAGGAAATGACAACACACTGGTATGATACAACAGAGGCAGCTAACACCCACATACACTACCCAGGATGCAGGGCATGCAAACTTTTTGTGTTCGCTGTGCCAATGCAGAAATTAATTAAAAAAACATGCTGAACTCAAAAATAAGCACAGAGGAAGAGGAAACAATCTATTTGTGGTATTGTCAACATAGCTGAAGGAGCCAGCCTCTTTTCAGGTTCATTTGACATCTGCATCCAGAATTTGCTGATGTTCTTCCTGTAACACTGGATGCCAAGAGGTTTTCCATCCACACTGTTTAAATGGCAAAGGGAGGTTATTAAGCCCCGACTCGGTGTAGTCCTGTATAGGTGCAATAACATTGAAGGAAAGATCCATTTGTAGTGAGCAGTATCTCCACTTTCACTTCAAAAGTCAAACAAATATTTCTCTGGGGTGGGTGAATGTCTGCATATGAGTATTTCTGTGCTGAGATGTCTGCCTCCACCTCAATTAAAAATTACATTTTAGAAGTTGAACAACAACAACACCATCTCTTTCTGGAATCGGTGTACCTGCTGCTGTGTAAATTATTCAGAGGAACCAGATATTCTTTTTCTTATCATTTGATATGTTTATTAAAGTGCAACATCAAAGTGAAAACACATGTTATCATACCTGGGGTATTGAATTTGTTTTAAATCAGACCCATTACATCATTACTGCCTTTAATTGAATTAAATTAATTAATAATTAATAACTAATTAAAAAACAAACTCAGGCTTTTAACAAGGGACAGATTTGATAATGTGAACAGTCCCGGAGGCCAATGATCCCTTCAGAATTTGGGCAATGTAGCTAAACATAAGCCTCACGGGAGTGAACAAATGAAAAACACAATTTGTCTGTGTGTTGGTGTGCAGATTATTGCATGTGTCCATCCTGGATGGGATGTGAACCCATAGCTCAGATAGTGGAGTTAGCTCATCTCAGCTAGCGCGTGGCTGTTTGTGATGAAGATGCGTGGGTGTGATTGTGTACAGTGGGCTGGGCTGGGCCATTAGTCAAAGTCATTAGATTTCGGACCTAGGATGTAGGACACGAACAGTAGTCACAGATTCAACTGAAAACTGCACTAGACATTTGCACAACGTGATACAGTGCATGACCTTCTGTGACCTCTCTGTCTCACCTCTGCAACAAGCTGATCATCCTATGCTGTGTTGATCCCTAGGACCTGTCTATTTCACTCTCTCTCCCTCCTTTCCTTTCCATGCTGAGTCTACTGTAACACACTGCTAGCACATACAGTATACCCAAAATTATACAAATGAGGACTGCAAAGAATTTTCTTTGCACTATCAAAGGTGATGCCACTGCAACCTTGACTTGGACACTAAGAAAGCACCTGCGTTCCCAGTCCCACTGTAATGATCACTCAAAGCAATGGGAGAACTTTAATGGGTGCCCTGGAAGGACGGAAGGAAGGAAGGAAGCTGCCAGTTTGCTAATTTTAGGCACTCTGCATCTTAGATGAAACGCTGGAAAAGGCAGAGCGGAGGCGTGGTGAGGCGGGAAAGTTCTCTGACTCTCACTTTCGACTTTCAGCATCATGTCTCCTAACTATCATTATACCCTGCATCCGCTACGAAAGAGAGTCGCCTAGCTCTTTGATTCTCTCAGTCTTTTCTTCCTCTCTTCCTCTTTGCAGCTTTCTCCGACTCTTTCTCGCCTTTCCTGACTCCCCCTTTCATTCTCACCCCCCTCCCCTTCTGTTGGTACCCGAGTAAACAGTGTTGTGTGGGATGCTAATTAGAGCAGGTTCGGGGACGTGACGAGCACAGAGACAGATAAACAGCAAGGTGGGGAGGAGAGATGAGCGGGTGGGGGTGGGGCGCGGAGGTAACCCAGCCCAAGGGCAGCACAACACAGACACCAACATATCAGCTTAGTGGTGAAGGACAGACAGAGCGGTTTTGGCCTTCAAGCCAACTTACAGGCTTCAAAACAAAGGGCGGCAGCAAGGCAGAGGCACTTTGAAGGTGCTGTGAGGGGCATGAGCAAAGAAGAGGGCACATGGCACAGCTTCATCGAGGAAGTCTTGCAAATGTCCTTAATGATGGCTGCTCACATAGGCCCGGTGCGAGATCAAAAGATTATGCAGATGAAACCAACAGTTCTCCTGTTAAGGTGAGCCTGGGGTTCTAAAAGCAGGTCAGCGAGAGGCAGCGCGTTCTGCCTTAACATAACGCGTACAGGGGAAAGGATGCAACATAGAGAAGGTGAACCCAAACAGATCACACATATAAACGTCCACACGAGCTACGCGACATCGACACTGCAACTGAATCGGGGACATGAGACGTGCAAGTACCTGAAAGCACACTAAGCAGCGGCAGAATGTCTGTGGAGCGGGTGTGAAAACAAAAGCAGCATCGGTGACAGAATCGTGACACGGCCTGTAAGTGAAACTTCTCATTTGACTTCTTTGGTGAAGTCATGATTTCACTTTTATTATGATCTATTCCATTTGGTTATTGATATTTAGAATCACTTTGTCTTTACTGAACTGAAATGAAATGGATCCGCTGCAAACCGTGTGTCATTGCTAAAGACTTCGGGAAGGTGAATTTATGTCAGTCTGTCTTCATCTTTATTTAGAGTCCACACGTCGGAAAAGGAAAAGGTCTCTTTGTTGGGTTATTAAAACTGTAGGAAATGCCGTCTGGCAGGATCAAAGCCAGCCTTGGACTGTAATGATCACCGATGCTGCTGTTAAGTTAACAGATGTGAGCGCTGTTCACTGTAATGGGGGGTGGGGGGCTACTCCACCGGGGGAAGAGGTGAACGGAGGCATCAGACCAGGCAGGCGAGGGGGGAATTGGTGAGATAGCTTGTAGCTACCGTCTTACCGAGAGTCAAAGTTGAAAGATCATGGAAACGCTACGTTTAATGTCAGATGTGAGAGGTTGCATCATTAAAAGGCATCGCATGATCCCAGATTACGCTCGGATGGTGATGATATGTGCAGGGGGAGCCGTGTCATTACAAGAACTTGCGTAAGCTTTTAATCTCACGTTAAGTCCGGCACAAACGCTGATGGAGAGACAGCGAGCGGAGAGTGGGAGGTAGACAGGATCACGATACATCTAAAAGATAGTGGCACACAAAGGGGAAGTGGAGGGAAATGTGATGGCTGGATAGATGAGCTATTTTTATAATGAGGTCAGTGTGAGCTGTGGGATTTCGTTCTCATGGGAGACACACACACACACACACAGACAGAAGGAGAGAGAGAGGAAATGTGGCTGCTTCTGTCCACAGGAAGGAGAAGAAGAAGAAGAAGAAGAGTACACAGAGAAATTAGTCTGTGAAAGGGGTTTTAGCCATTAATTACTTGGCTAGACTTCATTTGTCTAAACTTCATTTTTCAACTTTGTTACAGGACTAACACACACTCCTATGACTCCCAGTGTGTCTGCTAGATACGGGATTTCACACACCTCCCAGCCTTTCTATGGATCAGGTGAATACAGCATGTATTCAGTGTGGGAGGTTACCCTGCCTGATCTTAAAAAAAAACAGACTAATATACAACTAAAAGGTTGTTACCGGTTAGATGACTCCTTCCTCCTCAGCTTCTCCTTGTTCTACCTCAGATGCCACACAGACGCAGCATCTACAAACTCTCTCTCCTCCTTGCTCCCTCTAAACGCCTGTCGCTTTGGCCCTCTATTAAGCCGAGCGTGCGCTCGTTTAGCCAACAGTGTCCCGGCAGTTGGGGACGCAGGCTGCCCACTCAGTCAGATCCAGGCGTATTAAATAAATAAGGAGCGCTCTTCTGTGTAAATTATTAATTTAACACGCCTTATCCTCTTCCAACAACCTTGTTAGAGCAGCTCAAGAGTGGAAGGGTGGGGGAGTGCGTGTGGATGGGGGCTTTGGGGTGGGGGTAAAGGTGGGGGAGCAGAGGGGAAGAGGCAGACACCGCAGCTCATGTGCGACTCAGCAGAACCTGTGGTGCATCTCTAAGCTCTCTGGGCGTTCAGTCGTATGGGGGCTAATTCGGCCTGACACCTCCTTTGTTTCTGGCGGAAAGGAGCTGCATGCGCGCAGCAACGTGTTCGCGCACACACGCGAACGCACGCTCAGAAAAAGAGCACAAGACAGGATTTTTAGTGCATATTCATAGAATAATCATTCTAGTTGTCTGGATAAATTATTGAAAAATGGGAGAGCAGGACACGCGATGCTGGAATGCAGGAGCTGTGTTTTGTGTTGCCTGAACTCATTTCAGACAACGCAGCATGTCATCCTCTCTAAACAAGCTGATTCTAATGAGCCAGGATGGGGACAGAAGAAAAGTGCTTATTATCAACAAAACTACTGCTCTGGGTATTAACCTTACGGACAAATGCACACAGCACCTAATGTTTAATGGATTGTATTTATGACATGACAAAGAAAACATTTATTTAAGGTCAATCAGGCTGCAGTTATTCTGAAGCTGCACATACATGTGTGTACATAAGTTAATAAGTAAGTATTTCTGAGTTAATACATAAGTATTAACTCAGAAGTACAGCGTCATTCTTTCCACGTATGAAGGGAGGTTTCCCTTTATCCGTTACCACCATCAGAGCTCAGGACAAGGTTGAGGATTCAAGGATTCTCTGGCTGCTCCAAATATCACAGTTGGGCGTGATGGGGAATCTCACTGGTGAATTTACAGGTAGTTTCAGGATCAACCACACACACAACAGCGAACCTGTTCTCCCTCCCTCTCCCCCTGTCTGAGTCCAGTGTTCAGCCCCAGAGCGGGAGGTTGTTATGTCAACTCTGACAGTGCTCATTACCAGCTTCTACGCTCGGAATTGGAGTTAACAGGCTTTGGCCATGCAGAGGCCGGCTAGACCTGACTGGTACAATAGGATCAGTGTGTGTGTGTGTGTGTGTGTATGAGGTGCATGCATGTTCTGAGAGTTAATCACAAAACACTTACAGCTATAAGTAAATACGTCCTACACATACGAACCACACTGTGATGTCCATGTTCTTTTAAATGGAGAACGAGTGCAGCTCACTAGAAGGGCAGATGGGGAAATACATTTATCTAGCTGTTCTGTAGAAGGTGCCAAGTCTTCTAGTGTGTCATCAGCTGTTTATTGACTTATGCTCCATTCCCTGAGCTCCACTGTATGTCTAAATCTAAGCAAGGCCAAAGCTATTTATGTTAACAATCTCCTTTTTCCATAATGTTTTAAATCTCTAAGCAGAATGAGGAGGGCAAAAGTGTGAGGTGTCCCACAGCTGCAGCACTGCACCCTAAATTAGCCCGGACCACATGAAAAGCTGTCGTCTCTATTCCAGGCCGGGGCAGGAAAATTACAGCCCTGTGCTCTCTACTCTAGCATTAAACCTCAATTAGTGCACAACTACACCGATGGTGATGTCATCACCGAGGGACCCAAGAGCCTTGGAAATAAGGGGTGATTTGCCTTACAGCAACAGCCATCTCAAACTACCATGTCCTCACTGAGCCGCTCAGCTCAGCTCAGAGGTTCAGAAAAACTGTTGATTCAATCCAACTGCCAAGAGATAAGGTGATGCTCTCTGGATACACCCTAAAAGAAACAAAAACACTCAATTCTGTGGCCCGGTTTGGCTAATTTTACCAAGAATTTTAATCCTGAGTCGTGACTAGAGTTTCCCAAGAGTAGAGGGGTCAGTAGGGTAGGACAAGAAAAACTGCAGGCTGACCTCCAGTGACCTGGCAGGAGGAGGAGAATGACGGGACCTGGCTCCTGTCCAAACACAGACACAGGCGGTGCTCAACTGTCTCTGCACACCAGTGCTATTACACAACAAACTCAGATAATGGTGTGCTAAGAAAGTACACACATTGTTTTCATATATGTGGGCATCATGCTCACTGGGGATAACTACTACCACTTACCCGTAAGACGGGGATCACAACCGCGGCTCTACAAAGATATTATCATCCATCACACCAATGATAAGGTCCTATTTTATTCAAATCAGTGGTCTAAGCAGGCAGGGTAACGTCTCACGCTTGTACCCGTGTGATACGCCTGCAGCATTCAACTCCCAGTCTTAATTAAATGGTAATATCCTTTTAAGAGTGCGCAAAATAATGTAGAAAACCCTGGAAACAATATTCCCTGGTTGGTTATTGTGACCCACAGGGTCACTGTTCCTTCATGTCATACAAAGGAGGGAGCAACCTCAACACAGCACAGCATGGGAACGCTTGTGGGCACCACCCCGTACCACTCTCCTCTTTGTAACAGAAACAGCCGTTCCCCACCCTGTGAATTATGCATCACAGCTCCAAGCAGCTTCTCACCCGTTGTTCAAGCAGGCTGCCCGAGGATCACAAGTCCTCTCCGGTGTACCTCCACCTGAAGAGATGGATCACTCTCACATCTTCAAAGGGAAGTCAATCACGCCATAGATTGTTAGTACCACCCAGTGGGTTTACAAAAACTTTTACTCCGTCTCTCACAGGTGCAGAGAAAAGGGGATGGGGCCCACATTTCTCAGAAAGTGGAACAGAATTTCTTTTTTTTTGGCAGAGCGCTGAGCAAAAACTTTGAGCAGAGGTGGGGGAGGTGAGAGGGGGGGTGCCTGAGATCAAAAGACTCCAAGTTCCTGGCGAGCGGACCCAATCAGCTGAGAGGGCCAAGGAGAGGAGGAGAGACAAGCGCTTCCCTTTTAAATTGATCCCACTGAGACCCTCAAGGTTCCCCTCGCAGGACTCACAGAGAAGCGATAAAAATCTGGCCCCGTGGATCAGATGAGGAACTGGGAGGGGAGAAGGCAAAGAAGAAAGACTGTTTTTGAGGGGAGAAACAGAAAGAACAGAGAGGAAGTAAGGGGGGGGAGAGGAGCCGGTTGAGGCAGATCAAGGGGAGACGAGGGAGTCAAGAAGGGTGGGTTCATTCTCTGAGGGCGCATCCAGGCATCGCTGTGTGCCAGCACAGAGCCAGAGCAGCGAGGACGGGTGCTATCAGCTATCAAACCCATGTTACATGTCTGTTGATGTGCTCAACCAATCAGCTACGGGTGTATCTGTGTTCTGCCCAGGTCCTGGCAGCTAGAAATGCTGGCCTGAGATCAGACTCTGGATGAAGCCAGCGTTGTTATCCACATCATGTTGGGGTCTCAAAGGAACAAGCGCTATCAGGGCAACCCAGGAACCCTGCAGATTTGCACAGTCGCCAACAGGAGCACAGAAACACACACACATTGGAGTGGTGTGTGGTTTTTCCAATCCCATAAATCTGTCTCTGTGGCACAATATGAAGACATTATCACCAAGTTCACACAGTGATCAAAAAAGTTAAACAAGAAATCCTGTACAGTCGTTCGTCACGACTGAAGCCAGATGAAAAAATTATCTGTGGCATCAAAAATGAATTTCTTTTCACTCACTTTTAAGAGAAACCCTACTTTACTGTGACTTTTCCTTGCAGATAAAAATGTATTTTATTTTTAATGTTATCCATCTTTCCAGAATGTACTTATGGGTTAGGGAGGCTGGTTTCTACTGCAGTTGAGCTGTGACAACGCAATGGAATACATAATCAGACTCAATTAATATTTTTGTACAATAAAACATTTTATAACTGTACAAAAAATACTGTGTTTAATGGTTTTATGACAGAGAATCACACAGAGACCATAGAAGGTAAACGTCCCGTTACTTTTTGTCCTCAATCATTGCAGCCCATCACAGGTGTGTCACTACGAGGCCATGACGGAGGCGTCTTCATGAGCTGGAACAATATGATCTAAATGATTGTGAGGAAAAACAACTAGAAATGTTTGATTGGGTGCCACAGCATCGATGTCTATCCAAACTAGACTAAACGCATGTAAAGTTTGTTTAAGATACTGATGCCAGCAAAAGAGGTTCATGGGACAAAAAAGAACAGTAATGATGGTTAATTCAGTCAGGGATCAGAATGAAATCTAATCATGGGTCCTACTTACAGGCAGCATAAGAAAATGTCTTAGTTCACGAGTTCCCAACAGGTTTAACCTTTGTCTCCATCCTTCTAAATGACTGTGATGCTTTTTGGTTGGCACGTTTCTTCTCACATTACTTTACTTTACTTTGCTTGGCAGAAGCTTTTATCCAAAGCGACTTACAAGGAGCTAGCGCTGGGTGTCTGGCTCAGGGACACACCTGGTAGGGGATGGATTAGGAGTCAGACGGGATTCGAACCCACAACCTCCTGCTTCCCAGTCTGACGCCTAACCCACTGAGCTACCAGGCTCAGTGGGTTACATTAGAGGTGTGTAAGGTACTCTGGTGCTGCTGTGCCTTTATTCTCATCTGTTCGAGATTTATTGCATTGCACAACTCTGAACAGAGTCTGGGGAAGCAGTGGGATGCAGTTAAGAGGAGGCTACGACAGCATGTTTTCTGGCCCACCTTTTAGTGTGGATATTTGGAACAGGTGGAAACACAGACACAGTTGGACAAGAGGAGGAGGAGGTAAGCGGGAGGTGAAGTCAAGAGGAGCTGCAGGATCCAAAACAACAGGCAGCATTCCTCCACACCTTAGATACAGAAGGCAAGTCACAAGTACTAGTCAGTAGAAAAAAAAACAAAAAAATGTATGCTGCAAAAAGTGCACTTGAAAGAGTCAATCAATAGCATTTCAAACCTGCCTTATGAATCAAATAAGTAGATATTAAAAGAGAGGATAAACTATTTTGTTAGAACGACTTAGTTGCAGGCTACATGAAACCAACCTCGCTGTGATGGATAGCCCGTGCTGCGCATGAATAACTGAACTTTCAGCCTCATAAATAAGCAGATCTCTACTAACATCATTAAACTAACCCCAGGGCTGGCACGCCCCCTTATCCCCGTACACCACCTCCACCAGCCAACCCGCTCTCCTTATGATAAATACCCTGAACTCAGGCAACTATTCAACATCAATATTTTGACATTTCATTCAGCTGACTCTCCAGACGCAGCCATTTATTTAATTAGCTGAATAAAAATTGGCAGGAGAGGCGAATTCAAAGTTACGTGACCGGGCCTCAGTTGCCACAGGTAACCTTTTTAGAGGGACTTGGTGTGGCAAATTGATTGCTGAGAGCGCAGACTCATCATGAGTGCTAATTTTCAGAAGCAGCGCACAGCGAAGCGGGAAAATAAGGGGCTATATTTATAACAGAGAGAAACAGGAGAAGGGGATTAGCTTGTCATTAGAATAAAGAGCGCCGAAGAAGAATCAATTTCAGGGTTTAAAAAGCTGACAAGCACAGCTCACTTATTTTTTCTCTCCCTCTGGCTCTGAGCTTTGCCTGAACAGTCTGCGACCACTGAGATATAGACCTGAGCTCTTTGCAGAGGCCAGTTTGGATCCCAAAATTCAAGATAAATCTTCCATACCGAGTCCAATTACAGTCTAATCAACAGCACAACAGCTTGAACATTCAGCTAGCTAGACTGAGTTGGGCTCTATAGCTATAAAAATTTATTTTTCTTTAGAACATCGTGTTGTCCGTTTCCATTATAATCAGAACGGGGTTCATGCAAAGCAGTGAAAAATCATAAGCAGCAAGATGACTGATGATTTTAAACACTTAATCTCTGTGAGATGATCCACATCGTTTCCAAATTTGAAGGAGCACAATACTGCACATCAGAGACTGTAATACTATACAAAGCCTGAGTCCACGATCGGTAGGAAGCAGATTTTACAATGCTAGAGATAAGAACAATACAATCCAACTTTCTCTATATAGCACCAGATCTGGACAATAGACGACAATGTCAACTAAAACAAGTTCAGTTGTCAACTTATGTAACTGTTCTGCACGTGTAATCATTAAAGCATGAAAACACTGCTTTAGCAGAGAGCACAATATCCCAACGTTCAGTGTGAATAAACAACGTACACGAATGAAACATAACTAGTAAAATAGCTCAATAGACCCTCCAGCCTCCTAACTGCCCACAGTGATTGTGACTGTGAAGATTATGGCAAATGATTCACTTCATTTTCAAGCTTATCTGGCTCGTGCCAGCTGTGGACAGGAACATCATCCATGTGAAAGTCTCTGCGAGTCTCTACTCTACTCTACTTCGTTTATTTTGTCACCACTCTGGTGCGATTAATTTATTGAAAGATTTCATAGTCATTTTCATCCATGCTAATGTACCTGACCTCACTCACAAGAACCAGGGAGGAAACTTGGGGATGATTACCAGGCACCGAGGTGACCCAACCTGTTCCTCCTAACATTACCTCACCACAAAACCCGTGCCCCATGACCCAGGTGCCGATTAACCGGGGTACATCTCGGCTACAGGAACCACACAGGAAACTATGTAACATGATGTGAACAGGAACTCGCACAGGGTCATGGGTGAAAACAAAGTACAAACTAAACTTTTATCAACCAATCCCACATTAAAGTTAAGGCGAGCTGTGCAGAGGAACTGGTGAATTTCATCTTTGAACACAGAGAGCTAAGCTGGCTGTAGGAGATGACAGCGGAGGGATTCACCATTCACAAGGGACTGCTCAAGCCCCCCTTAATATTGTAGCAGGGACGAACTAAAGACAGTCTTGTAATGTTGCCTGGAGAGGATGCTGCCAAGACGTCACATTACTGATAGAGTAGCAGGAAAACATATTTAATTTATATACTAAGGCAGACAGCAATACTTGACTCTCCAATCCAATCAGCTTATAGAACATCTAATAGCATATGAGGACGACACATTGTGCTAATTTGTCTTGTCTGTGGAGCACTCAGACAGCCCCATTCATGCTGACATCTCTTTAGCATGAGGTTAGTGGGTGTTTGGCCTCCCCTTCAGTCGTTTGTGAGCTGCAGAGCCTGGAAATGATTAGGCCTCGGAGGGCAATTAGCCTAAGCATCGCTGAGCTATATATAGCCCAGCTTGGCCCAGCTCTGCTCCTGGGTCATATCCACACCACAGCCTCGTTGTGGATCCTGTTTGCTTTCTGACTGATTCAAAGGCCGCGCTGACTCAGATGAGATAGTATAACTCAACTGTCGAACAGGTGTCCCGAGAGGGAACAAAGTGAGTGGGAAGGAATCATGGAAGGAAAAATAGAAGGGATGACGTTTGAACGGGAAGCACACATTAACCTCGAAAACACAGGCTGAACAGGCTCATTCCCAAAGTGGACTAATTCATATTTATTTATTGCATCAAACTTTAAATGTGCTGTGCGCTGCTTTTTCCAGAATCAGACCTTCAGTTCGAGTTCACCCTTGTCTCACAAGAAATACTGTTTCAATCAAACCATCATTGGGAAAATATGCTTTCCCACAGCCTTACGCCAACTACACGGAATGCAAAGAAAGAATGCTTTCCCATCACATGGCTCCCTGCCCCGGCAGTCCCCCGTATATCTCCCCACCCCACGTGAGAAAAAAAAAGTGAAAGATTTTATCCTTAAAAACAGGAGGCTCGCCCACTCGTTCACCTGGGACGGCTCTTGGACAGCATCGGCAAACTAGAAGGTTATGGGAGCCTGGGAATGTTTAACATCAAGAAAGCAATCAGAACATGGCTGGAGCTCTGGGAATTGGACAGGAAACATGGAGAGTAACCCCTTCCTGCCTGAGAGGAAAGAGAGCAGGTCTCTACAGTGTGAACAATTCACCCACATTTGAGAGTGAAATTAAAGTGTGTGGACATAAAGAAATATTTGAGTGCACTAGTGTGACTTCCTTGAGATGCTGCTCCTAGAGACCTGGAACACTTCATCGTTACTTGAAGAATCCAGTTATTGAGATTAGTGGATTGGAAAATATGGTTTTGGTGTTAACGGTGCATGTAGCTTCTTATCTTTGTCCCTCCTTAGCTCTGGGTGTTTGATGTCTGAGCTCGGACACAATTTGTGTTTCCTATTACTGTGTGTACAATACGTGTAATTCAGTAAAACTTACTTTCAAAAAAACTATTATTTTTCTTTAATAATAATAAATATGCCCACAGTCTCCTGTCCAGAGCCTTGAAGTGTTAACTTTCTACCATATCCTTAAAGGCAGCCTGCGGCCATTTGCAGGTAAACTACATTTTTACTCATGTTAAATGTACATAAGACATTTTGTGAATCTGAAAAGAACTAGTTTCACTTCTCTTATAAGCAACATGGTTGTGTGAGCCAGATCTCTGCCTACACCAGTGTTCAGGAAGGTGATGTGTGAAGGCCCAGGGCTCTAATGTGATACAAGAAAAGCACTGAAAAAAAGGTAGTGGCCTCTAAGTCAACACAGACTCCACTTCAATTTCCCCATCACTGACTTGACCTAGTGTGTGTTTCAGCAGCGTCTGAGGTGAAACATAAGTCGAAATGTCCTAGTTCGACACTAAGTTTAGCACAAATTGCACAAGACGGCTCTGGAAACAGGGTTTGCTTTGTACCGTGACACAACACTTATCAGCCAGTGAGACCTACTGTAAGAGCCTGTTGCTGCACTGTGCTGTGAATGAGCTCGGTTACACACAAACACAGTCAGCACAGGAGTTGCACCATACAAGACTTGGAATCTGTAGCCCAACTAAGTGACAGTGTGCTCACTGTAAAGGAAGACACACACAGACATAGACAAGCACAAGTCCAAAGTTTGATATTGATCCTCTGAGTCATTGTAAGTAAATGTATCTCGAAATGCTTGTGCATGTCGTGAACTGTATGAAAGGTCAGTATCGCTGTGTTTACATGCACTTAACTATCCTTTCTACAGCCAGCTTGCTCTGAGGAGCTGATTTGATTTGAAGTGATATGCGAACCTGTTTTCTGGAACTGTTGTGGGCGATTAGAAAAGTAGATTTCCCCTAAAAAAACAGATCTGTCTTCTATTGGTGACAATGGAATGTCAGTGTTCTGTTCTAATGTACCAACAAAATGGTTCTGTCCAAAAGAAAGTTGCCCAGTCAGACAATATTAGGTACTGATGCACACACCAGCATATAGTTCATTTAGTCCTAGTGTGTGGCTGCTGTTTGGCTGTTGATCATGAGGCAAAACAGGTTGTCCACTAGACACAGGATTGGTGTCCTTGTGCAAGATACTGAACCCAAGTTGCTCCAGGGTCCTAGAATAGTTGTACCTTCATCAGCATGTCCGAAATATCCCCACAGTGATTAATAAAATAGTTGCCATTTAAAAATATGATATCACCAAAGTTATAAATAATATTGAACAAAAATATCTGCTACAAACATCATGGCATTGAATATGTTACTCAAACCTCTCTGGACATGCTTGATAAAAGTCAGTTGCACTCAATACAATGAAACCTTTGCCCTGCTGGTGGCATTAGAGTAAAGGTCAGGGCATCATTCGACGTCACTATCTAGGGACCGTCTGTGTCTGTGAAACTTTTCACAGTAATCTGTCTAAAAATCAGAAGCTGGAAAAGTGATGGATACAAGTGCACAGGCTGACTGACCAGCCAGCATCAACAGAACTAAAAACTAAAGTACGCACATTTATTGGGTACAAATAATTAAAAACACTGGTGCTGACAAAGACACTGATAATGACTGTTAAAGGGGCAGAAAGAAATTCAGGCGGGACCCATATGTCTTCAATTAGATAGGTGTTTGGCTTTCTATATTAATATTGGGATATTCTTTTTTTAGCAGGTATGAGTGATAATTTAACTGTAATTGTCATGTTAAAATGTGGAATTACATAAACTGTCTCGATGCATGCTCAATAATCCAGTAAGGAAATCCTAGAAGTTTGATTTTGTTCATCTGGACCAAGTTTTTAAGCAGGAGAAATATTTCGAGACTTATCCAAGTCTATTCCTCAGTCTCAACTGAATGCAGGTTTCCCAGACCAGGTTGGGGGAAAGAGACTTGGATAAGTCTCAAAATGTTTTTCCTACTTAAAAACTTGGTCTAGATGAACAGAATCAAACTTCTAGTAATTACATAAGGAATTTCTCAGGTTGGGAGTCTGACGTCCATTACACTCACCACAAACACCTCAAACCACAACCAGACAGAAGCAGAGGTTGAAATGGTCTACCATGGTGGCACAACTAACATGAAGGGACATATGTGGAGTGATATTTGAGACACAACAAAGGTCCACTCCATCCCAAAATAGCCTCCGCTACCTGCTACACTGTGAATACGATAACCGTTCCCTTTTAGCAGAGAATCTAGATGAACTAATCTTCCTCGCACACAACAGGAACAGTGTGCAGGGCGAGTTGAAAGCTTCGTGAACCGTCTATACAGTAAACGGCAGCCACTGTACATTTAGTCTTTTATGAAAATGCGTGTGCATTTCATAAAGAGAGGCAGTGGGCAGCGATGATAAAACTCAGTGCCATCTTTTTAAACTGTTTGTTAAGCTGTCATTCGACTCATAACAAATGAGATAACAACATGGCGTGGATTACAATCAGTGTGACCGCTGTGGAAAGATCGAAGCATGCCCTTGGAGTGACATTATTTATTAAAATAAATTCAGTCGAGCTAAAATATGAATAGTAAATGCATTATGAACAGTGCTTCTGATGGAGCTTTTTATTTTTGACTTACAGCTGGAAGCAGAGAGAGAAAAAGGTCTGGTGGTTTCATTTGGCCCTTTCAAGGATGGAAGGGATTTCCTTTTGATGCCCTATTTGAATATATAGACAATTTAGAGTTCTTTTCAGTGCAGAGATTCTGATCTTAATTACTTTGTTAATTAGCTGTGATTCACAGGGAGAAGCCTTGCCCTCTCAAGTCCCTCTGCATTGCTGAGGGGGCTCCTCAGGAGCTCTCACATCCTCGCTCCCATTTTAAAGCACCAATGCTGCACTTGTGACACTGATTTGCAAGTGCGTCTTTGCTGAAGGTGGACTTTTTTTCCTCAAATGTCAGCAAACCCCATCGTGCAGCCGCTCTCCACTTCTATTGCCTGAGGAAGATCAGACCTTTTATTCAACCCCACCCCACCTCCCTGCACACTTACATCATACAGAAGCATTTCACAGATTTATGTTTTAAGGTGTTTCAATGAAAGAGGAACAGTCAGTGCAACATCCTGCGCACTGCATCCTCTTGCGATGTGAAAAATATGGCTCTCTCGTTCTCGTTCTGGGTGTACCCGGGGGATCGATGGATCGTTTAGCTAATCACAGAAGGAAGCTACAGTAGGCAGAATAGAAAGGATTGTCATAAGTAGGCGTCAAGTGAACTTGCTGGACAAACAGTGCTTTTCATTTGGTCGCAACGCTGACTCCAACACAGGCCCCAGAAGCAGTTATCACTCATCAAGGTGGATTACTTCAGGCTGATTACACGCCCCCTACAGCAACTGGTATCTTGAAGAGGCAGTGCAGAATTTGAGAGAAAGTAGGCGTTTTGGCATGCAAGCGAGCCTGAGACAACAGCAGGCCGGCAGAAAGGAAAGGTAAGGTCCAACTGAAGCAGCTGCTTGCTATTAGTCCATCTCACCCCCCCCCCCCCCAAGGCAGGAAATAAGCAATCATTTAGTACTGACAGGTACATGCTGAGCCACTACTATCTCTGCTCTCAAACCAACCAAATAATGGATTACAACAGTTTAGTATTACCTTAAGCCTCTCAAGTATTTTTGCCAAGGTTAGTCAGTTTCATACCTTTCAGAGTATGAGCGTACATTTTCCTGACTAGGCTAAAACATGAAGTAATCCTGGTGCGCTGTGTACACGTGAGTATACGTGCAAGAGGTTTCACTGCCGCTTTCAACAGCTACGAACGTATCAGCTGGGACAAGCAAAGATATCAGATGTGTCTGTGTGTGTGTGTGTGTGTGTGTAGTTGCAGCTTAGACAGAAAAACATACTGGCAAACAAAAAAAATGTCTCTCTCCGAAATCCTCCTCAAACGTGAGGTGCTTTTCCGCTCATGAAAAGCAGTAATTTAGAGGTCTCTGGTGAGCTGTAGAGGGCTTAGTGTGTCCAACTAGATCTGGAGTGTAGCTGTAGACCTGCCTTAATGCACTGCCAGGTCCCCGGTACTGTGTGAAAATGGCAATACAAGGCCAGTGTGGCAGTACGAGTAAAAAAACTGTTTCTAAGTGGTGCCTTATCTCTACTGCTTGACCAGGACAATCACAGGTATATCCTACCTATACCCATGCACTATAAATCAATTTCCTAGGGTGCAGGCATAAATCATGCATTATTATTTGACAATGGTTCAGGTTAATCATGAGACCAAAGTGCCTAACAGTAATTTCACAAGTCTTCCTGTACAACAGATGCTGTAGTGGCACTGTATAACACTGTGCAAGAAATAACAACTACTGAAAACCCTTTGAAAGGCAGGTTCTGGCATAATGTAACATTATTTTCAACATATTTTCTACCTGCTCCAGAGGTGCCAGACCAACTGGCCTGCATCCCCATCTTCTTTATCCACAAGTTACACACAACCTGCAACACAAAAAACATGTCCCCCATAGAGGAGCTGGGACTACACATCACAAAGTCTGAGAGTCTGAGTTTCCCCTTCACCCCAACAATAACTATGTTAAAATACAAACATAAATATAGATATATAGAAGAGTGACTGGAAAAGCAAACAGAGGAGCAACATTACAAATGCAGTACAATTCACCAACGTACCAACATCGCTGTAACATCTTTTGCTCGTCAACGTCCTAACTGTGGGTTAGAGTTCTAATCATATGTATCAGATACAGTATTTTAACTTGACTTGTCCACCTTAAACCAGTGCAATGTCACTCTCAGTCCAAGAGCAATAAAGAAAAAAGAAAAGGTAATAAAGATTAATAAAACAAACAGAACAAGTAGCATTTTTAATGACTGTATAACCAGAAAAAAGATCTGTTTCACCCTTAAATAGCCTTATCCTTGTCCTAAAAAAATACTCTTTTTGTTATTATGATCTACATCTTATTTAACGTCAGCATGGTCATTGGGGCGCTGCCAAGACAAAGTTAGGGCAAAATAAAATGCGAGCAGTGAGCTCTGTTGTTTCGTCTGTGACAGCCCTACAAGCCCCGGGGCTCCGGAGCCGTTTCTCCCTCTACAAACAGCTCTGTGCTCCAGCCCCAGATGTCTCATTACTGTAAAACAAGCAGAGAGATGAGCCCCATACAAGCCACTGGCTCACAACGCTGCCTCCCTTTCAATTAGAAAGGATTAGGCTAGCCTGAATGGGCCTTCCTGTGCTGCGATATGCTAACTTGCTGTGCAACTGTCGCACAGGACAGCCATATGTCAGAGCTAAATAAATTACAGAGGAGCTGAAAGCTTGGCGATAGCAGAAAGGGAGTTATGGCTCCACTACGCTGCACAACAGGCTTAATGGCAGGAGGATGTAGCCTCTATAAAACCTCACACGCTAAGAAAGAGCATGGGCAGAAACACAGGTACACACCTTTCTTCCCTGGTGCTCATAAATTAGAGCTGTAGGAGGAGTTTTACTCCACGTGCATTAATGAAAAGATAAAGCCAAGCTAATAAAATTTCTGCTGTGCCATTCTTTGGGTGTGCCAACTGGACAGATCCCACCTCGTCCCATGCCCTGCTCGGTAGAGAGGGAGCCCGGCCTTCGCGGCGTAGGAAGGCCCACCTTCCTCTGTGTGCATCACTCACTTTTATGGGAGTAGGGCAGTGTGGGGTTTAACAACACGCTTTACTCGTCAAGGGAACCGACATTACATAACCATAAAACGATGAGGTCCACAAATCACCGCTTGGCTTGTGACACGGGAACGGGGTGGGCTTGTTGTGTGGCTCGTAACGCTGCCAGTAAACACGTCTGTGTCCATGGGCAGAAAGCTCAGGGTAAATAACAGCAAAAGAAATGTAACTATAAAGCGTTCAGGCTGCAACAAGTTGAGAGCAGTGTGTATTCCGACGTTTTCTTCATCGCCCCTGATACTGAAAATACATTTACAGCTAATGCCGCTGCCTGTCTGGCTCGTCTGCGTAATTTTCCAGGGAGCCTGTGCCATAGCTGGAGCGACTGCTCTGACCAGGGGCGTCTGTGGTTGAACTGTGCTAGTCCACAGGTCGGGAGAGGTAGGC
Organism: Microctenopoma stevenorrisi; assembly: GCA_032270685.1. Lineage (NCBI taxonomy): Eukaryota > Metazoa > Chordata > Actinopteri > Anabantiformes > Anabantidae > Microctenopoma > Microctenopoma stevenorrisi. The sequence goes on from JAUMTR010000012.1 coordinate 22,330,894, forward strand.
AGCAAGTAGGCTCCGCTATGCGGAGGGAACGACTGAGTAATGGCAGGGTAACTTGATCCAGGGCTGGGAGGGAATGGGAGCAACCCCGACACCTAAATCATAGCTGTGGGATGGAGAGAGAGGGAGACACACAAATGTGGCTGAGGAGATAGTGGGAGGTACAAGGAATGAGGTGGGGAGGACGGTATATTTGGGAAACGGCCAAATGACAGGGGATGAAAGTGAACGCCTTAATGCTGCCTTTCATGCACGTGCCGCTCCCACCACCGGTGCGCAAGGGACCTCAGAGGAACGATAAGGCGTGGGTTTGAGTTACAAATCCACAAGCCTGCCTCAGACAGAATAAACACACCTAGGCCTATAATGACTTATATTTTCTCTAATGTCAAACACTAATTGAGAAATGTAGACTGGTAGACATAAATAAACACGTCCCTCTCCATGTAGGCAAACACATTAAACCAGGAATAAATGTGTTCTACAGCTACATAGCTACATGCGCCCCCTGTCCTCCCCCCACGTTGGATCTTTTGCTGGTTACCGGATCACACTGAGAAAAGGTTAATATAACAAAGTCAACCTAAATGATGATGTCTAGGCATGCTAAGATACAGTCTGCGAAACCCAAATCCACAGCGTGTGAAATCCAAATCACCATATCTATTACACCACAGTCACGTTTGGATATCGCAATACAACAAATACATTGAGGGTTTGGACTTCAAACTGGAAAGTTGCAGGACAATAATGCAGGACATCTCCTGCAGAACTGAGCTGAATCTGATTTTATTCTTCATTAATTTAATAATAAAGAATAAAAATAAACATTTAATAATGTTTTATTCAAGCTAATTAATTTAATTTAGTCTATTTGTGCTTAGAAGTTCCATCCATATCCTTACTGCTTGACCTGTTCAGGATTGGATGGTGCTGCAGACAATCCCAGTTGCCCGAGAGGCAGGGTACAGGGACAGTAATAAATCATATGTGGCTCTGTAGTATTCCATCCTAGAGAGACTGTGTACAGGTTTCACAGAGAATAAAAAAAGGGTTCCAGGGGGCATCACCTCTTATTCACCCCAGCCCTCCAAAGAGATGAATTCAGCTTTGTTAAATTGCTCAAAATTGGTGAACTGGTTAAAATTGTTACTACTAGCACTAAATGTATGCATACATAAATCATCATCAACATAGCCAACTAATACTTACATTCAGGATTGAATTATATATAAAACAATGATATTTATAATTAATAGAGACACATACGTGGATTAATCGCTTAGTCAACATGTTATAAATTTAAATATTATCCTATATTATGATTATTCTGTCTGATCCACGTCACAAAGATGAGTTATGACTCTTCACAACAGCAGGTCATTAATAGTGCTGCTCATCGAATCAAGTAAGGGTCTGTTAGAGGTTTAGTAGGAGACAAATGTATCTCCCCTATACTAAATACCATTTGATGTACAGTATTTATCTTTGTAAAATAAATGAACACACTTAATATCCTCAAAGAAAAAACAGAAATTCAAAGCAGCTAAAACAAAATTCCACGTATGGCTAAATATAAATTAAGAAATAACAACACAAAAATAGAAAACAACAAAGCCCTGAACTCAAACAAACCACTGAACCACTTTTTTACAACAGTGGCAGACACAAGTTCCCTTTTTTTTCTTAGCGTTTACTCACTGAGCACTTGTGGAGTTTTACAAAAAGACCGTGCGCCACACTGCAACTTCCTTAAAATGAACCAAGACAACCATAATCTTATCTGTTATTGGCTACATGGAAAGTTTGGGGTTTGGTCAAAGTAGTACTTACGACCCATGCACCGATTTGTAAAAGCAGATTGTTATTGAAGTGACATATGATCTATGATAAAAGGTTTGTTAAAGAAATTGATTGTTTCTACATAGTCTACACTCAGCTACAACGATGACCACACTACGACGATTTTTAGCAAACCAAATGGTTTTTGCTGGAAGTCGAACACAGCCAGGAACCACGCTAATGCTCCAAGGAGCAGTCTAATATAATAATATGCTTGAGCTGCCTGCGGCCTAGAAATCCTGTAAAAGTCAGTCATTAGACTTCACATGTAATTTTCATTAAGTTTTCTTGGAAACAAGACTTTAGCGAGACCAACAATTTAGAAGAGAAAGAAATGTTCACCAGACTATTACTGAGCCACATCCTCCCCTTTCCATCCACAATATGGTCTCCATTCATTATTCAGGCTGGAGATGCACTTTCCTTGTTCTTCATCGCTCCACTCTTGACATCTTCAGACAGCACTTAACGGATAGGATACGTATCAGCTCCTTATAATTCAGGTGTAGCTTCAAATAAGAAAGAACAACTTTTTAATCTACTACGCTGAGAAGCCAGATAGACAAGAGTTTGTTTTCTACCAAAACTTACATAAAGAGCACTGCGCCTTTGAACGCATCACTGAATTAGCCTGTGTGTTGCTGCTTTAATGGTGTGCTGTGCTTTAATTCAATCGTGCATTGCTTTTATTGCACCCATAATGCAGAGAAGCCATAATTGAGAAGGTAGGCCAATCCTTTAAGCAAGATTTAACTTAAGAAAAACTGAATCAGTAACAGCTACAAAGCGTCCTGCCTGCATGCGCGTTTGTGCAGAAACACTGGCTGAGATTTGGCCTGCATTACCATGCCCCTAGTGTAAAACGTCAACAAGATTTGGGAACGCTCTCCGCCTTGTCTTTCTTGTTTTTTGGTTACTCTACTACGTAGACTCATACTCCAAAGTGTGGCATTGAGTGGCGCCTAAGCACAGAAATCTCGTGTGCGAGTATGTGTTATGGTAACACGATCTTGGTTATGATTGAGCGGAAATGTTAGACAAGCATCTAAGTTTCCTCTGCCTGCTTCCAGCCTCTTCATCTAGCCACATGTGAAACCACACTGGAACTGCTCTCCAGCCAAAGTAAACGCTCCAGTCAATCGCTTGGCATGTGTTTACACTGGATGCCAGGCTTAGGTGCCAGCCCCTTACTCATATTCTGGTGATAAGTGGTAATAATTCTTTCAGAGCCATTGTATGCGAATAAATGGTAACATGTGAGACACTTCCCACACCGAGCAGTAAGATGAAACAGGCCTTCAGAGTGACACTACGCTCTATGTGTGTGTAGAGTGTGGGGGGGGGGGGGGGGGTGATGGGTGTTCCTCACACTGACTCATCTACAGGGCACAGAGCTGCTCTGAGTCTGCAAAAAAAAAAAAAAAACGAATCTTGACAAAAGCCTGTGTAGGCTAACCAATTTTCCAAGTAAGCAAAACAAAAAAGCTAAATACCATGTAATTTACCAACTGAAGACGAGCCACAATGAAAGGGGACTGATTGACTTTTAACGCCTAACTGAAATGACATGATATTCTTTTTATTTTATTAATGCGCTTTATATTAAGACGTGTCAAAAACACCTTATAATACAACAGTATGACTCCACCACCCACTATGACCTCTATAATAAACATCAATTAAAATTATCACCTTTATGACAGTATCAATAAAAAAACTTGAGAAAAATATATCTTGTAAAGAGCTGCATTAAATTATACAGGTGTAGCTAATAAAGTGTTCAGTCATATGTACGATGGAATATATTGTGATACTGCAAGTTGCAGTTGCAAAAACAAGAACTAAACCTTGTCGTGTTTTTCTCTCTTCATTTCTTTTTGCTTTTTCTGACACAACCAATCACAACAAACTGGAAGCAGAAACAATCACAGCAACTAGACCGAAACTGGAAAGCACAGTAGGAAATTTAGTCAACGTGGTTACTGTGATAATCAAGAGCCAATAAGGAGTGTTTTGCTGATCTTTGTGGTGTGACCCATTTTTCCATCATCAGCACAAAATGTTTCTAAGACAGCATTTCTGATAGAATAGGGGGTTACAGTAAAAATGTTTCCACTCCACACGTCCTAATATTACCTTAATGCGAGTCAGATCGTCTTTTTTCACAGGGTAACAACATGACAGTCTGAATATGACACACATCAGATTAACATTCAAACCCCATGGAGAAGTCACTGAATGTCCACTGACTCATAAAACAATTTACAATTGTGTTTGTACTGTAAACCTCCCAGTAGTTAGTTAGAGTTACCTGTAAAATTGAAGCCACTACTGAAAGAAAAACACAGTCATTCTCTTTTTAGCACATAAAAACCTGAAACATGTGGGGTTTTCTTTACAGCATCTGTATAATGAAAACAGTGCTGCAGCAGATAGTGAAAATAATAAGTTGTTGTATCTGGAAAGAACACTTTCTGGAACAGACTCTATACCGCAGAGAGAGAGAAATTTCCAGCTTCAATGAGGTGGCTCTAACTGGGGGGAATTTTCTCCCTCACCTCCCCGAAATCCAGCTTCACTTCACCACAGCTGATCACAGTCCTCCTTTTAACATCTCGCACACGCTTAATCCAAATCTTAACTCTCGTTTATTTACTGGAACACCTGAGGGTCAATGAGATGTTACAAACTGGCAGCAACACCGGTTACACAGAGACCAGAGGACTAGACCAAATTCTAAAAGCCACAGGAACTCACACTCTCAACAACAGGAGTGAAAAGTGTACTGTGTAATGTTTTTTGGAGTTTGTTGCCCATGTTGCAAGTAGTCAGAGGTGCATAGCTTAAGTTGAATGTTGCTTTTGCATGCTTGCTGGTAATAAAACTCACAGGTTCAGGTTCAGTCTGGCCAATTCTCTCCTTCACTGTGTGATGTCAAATGAAGGGGTATCTGTCCACTCCTTCAGGTTAGCTAATAGCATAAGCGAGCATCACTCGGGTGTTGCATAAAGAGGCATTATACTATGCATTTCAGATTTAGGAATCAACCTAAATTTAATAAGAGCAACATAAAAAGTTTGTCTAAAAACTAAACCTGCTTTTTCACTCTGTGCAGAACTAGCGGTTAACAGAAGTCTGGATTATATGATCGAATAAAAAAATATGATGGTTTTACACTGCAGCTGCAGGAATAAGTCTAAAGACAGCTCAGGCATTATTTTACACGCTTATAGGTCATTTGCCTCTTATCTGAACAGCCGAGTTCAAATTGGTGTAATTCACCTTTTTCTCTGCACAGATGGAGACACTGTGGAGACACCATCCGGATGCGCGCGCATCCTCGCTTGTTTGTAAACGTAGTCGTATCATGTGTTTCCTCTAACGGGGCTTCTTTATTGCTATAAAGTCATGCATTATATTCACAGCTAGCAAATTAATCTAATGCTGATTCAAACTGTGATCCGTGCTAGTCTATAGTACACGATTAGTATTTAAGAGAAGGAAGCCAAAGTCCGCCGGACCCCTTCCTGTGTTTCACATCTGTACAACGTACACTTGCACAGGTGCACAACCACCACGTTGATGCCAAGGACAGAAACTGCTGACGATATAAAAATAGCCATGTCCGTGTCTGCACACAGGGAATCCTGCACTGACGGATTTGTGCGATGCACAGCTGCAGGGTTTGCCACAGGCCTGCTCTGCATCACCTACACACATCGTATGACACCTTAGCTAAATGCATCTACGCACTAAGTCTTGCATGTGCACTTTCATGCATGATAGGCACTTTGTGAAGGCTGTCACTTGAGTTGAAGCTGCCACTCAAATTGTAAATACAGACAAAACGCCGGAGATGGATCCTGCTGCATTTAAAAGCTACCGTAATAACACTGCAAGCGAGCCCTGTTTGGCTTCATTTTCTGTCTAAACACAGCAGGCTGGGAGGAAATGTTGTATTAACTTTAAACGTGTCTCACCTGGAACCCCAGTTATGTGGAGGGAGCACCTTCAAACTAAAGACAGGCTCATTTTTCGTAAATACCTGGTTAAACCGTCGATCCCCATAACTGTTTCTGTCCAGCCATTTTGAGCCAATCCGTCAAACTCATCCGGCGGCGGGGGTGAGATGTCCGGAAGCAATCGTGAACTACTTAGTTAACGATTAGAAATGTTGGTGTATGTGTCAAAAACAAACGCACATAATGTACGTTTATATTTAAGTTAGCCATATGCTTGTCAAAAGGGCGAGGAAACAAAATCCTACTGTGGTGTATTTCACGGAACACCCCTCTGACGCAGAGATGGTACGGCTCGTGGAATTCCGGGGAGCTACTACGCTGTGCTCGGTCAGAGCAGCCAATGAGATGAACGGCTGCGGAGAAACCTGTAGCGGCGCAGCGCACACAGCGCTGTCACCGGCTCACGGCTTCATGTCGCCTTACATTCAGGAGTCACAAAGTTTTACTGAAGAACCACCATGATGTCGTCGGTTGTGTCGAGGTCGCATTGAGACCTGTGGATATGCCAAACATCTTACAGATGAAGACCTTTAACTAGCGAGGATGGTCTGACAGGCCGAGTACACGCTTCAATGTTGCCTCATGGGAATTGTAGGAGCCAGTACTTTAGATACTACCGAAAATATTACCATTTGATTTTCGCAGCGAATATGTGGTAGGTTAAGATAGGAATCACTGACATGAAAAGTGAGTAGGCAACATGTGCTGTATTTGTGTATAAAGGAATTTTATAATAACATGTCAAATTATACAATTTTTCTTTATTTGTGTAAACTGAGTAGGTTATGGCTCATAACCATCCCATTAATAGGGCTAAAATTTACTGGAAGAGCAGGCAAATTCCATTTTAAAGCTTTCATTCATTTAGTGTGAGCTATGTGCAAATATCATATCTGGAATATTAGATTTTCTATATCTTGAAACATGGTCTTCATTGTCTCCAGAGAGAAATTTGCACATCTCACTCAAAAATTGAAGAGGTACATCATTCATATATCCCCAAAGATATTTAAATGCACATGTAAACACAGACACGCATACACCTGGTCGCTGTGGCTGTAAAGGAAAAACTCAGCTCCACAGACCAGTATGACAGGTAGTGTGTAGTCAGACAAACTTTGTTGCTTTCCACCAGAAGTCCAATAAATGAAGTTGAAATCTTGGTCACAGCCTCCAGTAATTCATACTCAGCAGATTCCAATGCGGCTGCTACATGTGTGATTACGTTTGCGTCCGTTACTACAGCAAATGCTGCTGCTATCCAACTGTTCCCACAAAGATTGTGTTCCTGGTGCAATGTTCCCCCGGGTATAGATGTGAGTGGAAGGAATGACAGGCACATGTGTTGCATAAATGCATAAGTAAGATCATGTTTGGAAGCACGAACATGTTTCTAGTTCCTTGTGTCGTATGTCTTTATGTCAATCTGATATGAATACATATCTTGTTATTATCTTTTAAACCAAATGATAATTTGAGGCAGCTTTAAGAGTCACAATAATGTCTGTATTCATTATTGCCTGTACTGTAGTACAGGATGAATCAGCAGTGACAAAACACACATTTAGACGTACATGTGAATCGACACGCAGCCTTTCTGCTGGTGTTTCACACTGCGTTTTCGGTGCAATGAAGCATGGTGTTGTTAGTTTTGCAATTTGATTCACCTGGGGCTACACATGTCCTGTTCTGTCAACCACTGTCACAGGCCACAGTGTAAAGTTTGTGGCAGGTGGTGATGCTCTCACTCTGAGTGTGCGGATAACAGACAGAAAAAAAAAGACAGGCATGCAGTTGTACAGTATGCTGCTTTGGATTTCTCTATGTCTTTTTTTCCCCCTGTCTCTCCATTTCACACACACACACACACACACAGACATGCTGAGAGGAAAAGCGGTGACAGTAGCCTTGAGAACAAAGACATGTAATCAGGAACTTCAGTACAGGTGTTGTCACTGCTGCCTCTTTCTAAAAGCCTCTGTTTCATGCTGATAGTGCTCGGCGAGTAATATCAATATTTCTCATCTCCCAAAACAGGATATGAAAGAGAGCTGCCTCTTTCTGCAACCCTTGATTAAACGTGGAGGTACCAATCATGAGCGTTTGTGTCTCCTGGCTGTAACACTTGATAAAATCCGCAGGTATCAATCTGAAACATACATATAAACCGTACAAAGGTTTTCTTCAGCTGTGTATAGATTATATGAGCTATATGAGTTTTTTTTAACAACATAGAGGTCTTAACTATAGGAAAAAGTAGCTGCGGTATCCCTACTCTGTGATCAATATGAGGATCTTTAGCTTAGGGCCAAATAGAATTAAGAATTGCTTTAGGATAATGACAGTATCGACCAGCGCTTCACTGTGGCAGGTTAATTCCCTACTATAAAGGTGTACTGGGAGCCAGTCTGAGTCAGGTTTGACAGTCAGAGTCATTCTCTCCAGCGTGGTGCTGCTGTAGCTCTGTGCTCCACAACTATTTTCCGCTTTTACACCACACAAGCATTTTAAGCCTCTGCAGTATAATTCAGGTTGTGCTCTCTGGAAACTCAGACAGCGCCACCCGTGAAACTGAGTAAGTTTGGCTGCTCAGCTAGTAACACGGAGTTATGGAAGAATTTATCCTCTCCATTGGCACGTGTCTACACATCTGAAACCCCACAGTCCTGAGGCGACTCATGGATTACATGTCAGGAATTACAGGTTTGTATGACTTATAGCAAGATCAGGCTACAAAGCATTAAGGCCGACACTCTCATATAATATAATAACACAATTGCAGTTTGAACGAAGGGCTCTGTGATCAATCAGAAGTGTTTTTCCTTTTTCATGTTTAACAACAAGTTCTTCTGAGGTCACACAGAATTGTGGCAAAATAGAAAAGAAATAGTTGCCTCTTGTTCCTTTTCTTCTCTGTGCTCGTGGATATTTTTGAAAAAGGTGCTTTGAGGGAGCCTTCCTTGTTGTGCATCCCCTCTGTGAATACAAGTAATTTACCTTGCTCATTATGTGAGACGTTGAGGTGTTTTGATGTTTGGAGATGAAAATGCTTTGAGATGAAATATTCATTTTTTTTAGTTTACTTAATTATGTATGTGTCCACTGTCAAGTTGAAAACTGCTGCTCCTGTGAGGGATGTTTCAAGCGTACCTTTTTGCCATTGGCACAGAATACATTACCTCCTTATTACGGGGATTGCCTGGCATACACTCATATGCAACCTTATGGAAATATTAAATGAAGAGGCTGCACACCTCAATGGACACACTGAATAAGCATGAGCGTCTCTTGTTTGTGACTCATAATGCAAATGTTTGGCTGATTGTCGTTTTTTTTTTTACTCACTTATTGCGTCATCCATTGTTTTAATCTAAGACTTTTTCTCATATATGACTTTGCACTGTTTTATTTTTAATTTAACATTATTAACAGATACGCTTTTACTGTCAAATATTGCTCTGTATCACAGGGTGTGTGTGTGTGTGCGCAAAGTGAAGCCGGGAGTAATTTCAAAGGAATTGTGCGTCAAAGTAGTAGCTCAACCTGTTTGAAAATACTCACAATGAAAGTAAGATGAGAACATCTCTACAGTAACATGTCATGAAACTGCAGCTAGCAGCCTGTAAGAAGTGCTTAGCATTCAGCACTGGAAACAGGTGAACTGCTATTCTGCTCTGTCCTAAGGTAAGAAAAATGTATCTGCCAAAACGCCTAAAACTCACTAATTAACCCCAAATATCTTGTATTTGATCTGTGCCAAAACTGAAGAATAAAGATGATAATTTGTGTCTTTGTAGGGAATTAAATCCAGGACTATGTATGCAGTCTCTGCTGGTTGTCTGGAAACCTCACGGTGACTCCAGGTGGCTGTTGCTCCAAGCCAGGAAATAGTCCAGCACATAATACCAAGTTAACTTTCTTCTTCTTCACTAGCATCATATAAACAGTACAAACATGAGATTATTTTTGAAAAGTATTACATATGATAGTAGAAGTGGGGGAAATGATACTTAATCTTTTCTTTATTCCTGTTAGATTTCCTGGCTGTGTTCGGCATGTTGGTCCCAGCGTTCCTGCACTTGTATTCCAACAGCCTAACCTCCTCTTGGCTTCGTCGCTCTATGGGCCTCTTCTCCCTTCTAAGCCATTAAGCCAAGGCCCTATTCTACTCTCCAAAGTTGTAAAACATGAAAATGAAACACTGATCTATCTCACTTTCAGTGCTGTCCAGATGTCACAGAAGTGTTGATGCGCCATGCTATCCACGTGTTTCTAATAGGGACTTTTTGAGGCGTGCTTGGCTTACACCTTTGGGGTGAATACTCAAGAGGTGATCAGGGCTAAACAGTTGGGTTCCAATACACGTGTGCAAATGCGCTCACGTGTGCATGTGCTTACCGAGACAACGAAAAGCCTTTACCTAAGCATCCATTATACCTGCTTAGTTAGGTCACGCAGAGATGAGATTTACGCAATATTTCATACCCATTATGTTCTTTTTAAACTTTGCCAGGAAAGACTTCTAATCACCGGTAAGTCCCATAGTACAGTGCCTACAACTGTCAGATGTACCCACTGCTGAACAACTATCCTCAATGTGAACACCTCATTATAAACACTAATTGAAGACTATCTCTCCACATGTTTATTTCCTAAGCCTTAGTGAACATTAGATTATTATTGCGCTTGTGTTGAGTTTTATTTTGGGGCTCCCTTTTCACTCCTAAACCTTACATGTGGACTGTTGCCCTTCCAGCGCCTCTATCTGGCTCTTGTAAAGGTGTGGGTGGCCATGGTTGGACCCTGAAGTGGCCACACGGACGCTGAGCTGTGAAATTGCATTAAGCTGCCAGCCTAAGTCCCATGGCAATCCTCCCTTAATGAAAACTGTTTCACAGTGCAGGCTGCTCGGAGCACCGGAGACAATCTGTTTGACAACCAGGACTTAATATGGAGAGGTTGAGTAAAGGGACACCATAGTAATTGGCTGGCATTTTGGATGTTCATTTATAGTGCTCCGCCACGATTCATGTGCAGAGAAAAATGTTCTGATGTTCCATGAGTGTGTGTGGGAAAAGAGTAGGTGTGCGGTATTCACATTCATCCAGTGAAAACAGCAGAGGCCTATCACAGATTGAAATATAAGCACATACCCAAACATATACCACCCACGCACTAGTCACTCAGAAAGCCTCACCATTGTACCTCCACTTTCAGAAGCGATACCTTGTAATGGAAATGTGATGCACAGATTCACAGATCTCACACGGGGGAATGCCATGTATTAGCTGTGTATCAAAAGGTCACTTACTAATCATCTATCAATGCAAAGTGACTACCATCATATTTCGGGAGCTGCCATGTGTAATTTTAGTGAACGGGGGGGAAACAGCAGTAGGAGAGTATTAAATAAAGATGTCTGTTGTTCAACCATCTGCCTCCACCTCTGGGTGAATAGAACTTTATGGTGCTTATAAGTTTCTGAAAAGTAAAAACACATGAAAACTGCACTAATCAGTATTAGCATTGCATCAAATTACTGCGCTACACTTTATAATGATCACAAACTCGGCATCATGAAACAGTTTGATCTCTGCATTTTGATTTCCTGGCACCCAAACCACTGCTCAAGTCAACCCCTATCAGCCCCAGCAGACAGCTGGTTTCTCCACCGTACACTACTTGTGTAGGATCATACATACAACAGTTAGCTATTAGCCGCTAAAACACAGAGGAGCATTTGGCAGCTAAAGAGCCTCGGAAGCTGGTGGAGATTAAAACTGAACCTGCAGTCATCATGTTAGGAAATACAACCCCAAATGTTGCTCTATGCTTTTCTGATGCGTAAATATGCCGTATTGTGTGAGTATGGTGTTCTGACCTCGCGCTGCTGCCCCCACATGCTCTAAAAATAAATAGATGCAGCTCATGAAAAGTTGCCGAAACATCACTTTCCAGAAATAAAGTCCCCCTTACTCATTCTTTGGTAAAAGGTACTTCAAATGAACTGTTAACAGGGCAAAAAAAACCCAGGGCTCTCTGAATGGATAGATTTTAGTATGTGTAATTGAAGAAAAGTGTGTTTTTTGGGGGGGTGAAAAAACCCTTTGACAGTCCAGGAAATGCAGAATGTAGCTCCAATTTAAATTCCTAACAGATAGGAACGGGGTAAACATTTTTAAGACAAGCAGATGAGAGTCTGAAACAACACATCTATGCTGCATCACCTGATTAATAAGATCATCGTGTCCCTTCAAGTGAATCATTTCACCACACACCAGTTTTAACTGTGAGAGAAGATGCCTCCAAAAATAACGCCTTCACAGGCCGAGTTTGACGTTTGCACAGAGAGCAGACACAAGGACAAATGAAGAATAAAATGCAACCAGCGCTCCAATAAATACAGTATAAATTTAAACTGGGCTTTCCAGAGGACGGCTGTCTCCTTTTGACAGTCACAAGAGGAAGGAGAAGACTGTGGGGCAGGCATGGCTGGAGCCCTGAGGTTGTGCGGCTGTGTTCGTGTCTATGTGGGTGCATATGTGAGCGTAAGTTAATGCACAAGTCCGCCAAGCCAAAACAAGTATATATCTTGGCCTGCAGTGTAGACAGGCAACGTTACGTTCAGCCGCAGGTCAGGAGCTCTCAGCCCCTTGGCCACCCACCCCTGTGGAATTATGGGAGTGGGGGGAGTTTGTATTTGTGTAACTGAGCATCAGGGGGCTTCTCCTCCTCGCTGTATGTCCGTCCTCCCTCAGAGTTATTATCTAATCCAGATTTTTGACTCATCAAGAGAAGAAAGAAAATATGGCACATTTTCCTTCTGAGCTCCCTAAACTCGGATTGAAGGGATGTATGAGGAGTCAAACTCAGCCTGTTAAAAAACTATAATGTTTCAAAACTCACAGGGGTTATCTTTGATGGGGAATAACTCACTGGTCATCATGGTCAGTTCAATGTAAGAAAAGGTTTAAAGGCTTGGCTGTTTAAGTAGGAGATGTATCAGGCCAGGTATGTTTGCAAGACAGCTGAGCTTAGGTTAAGACATCATGGAGCACTGACACATCAACAGCTTTCTTTCTTTCCTCAAGAATTTGGTTTGAATCAAAGCAGCAGAGACAGAATTGTGCTATGACCTTAACTCATTCTTAGAATCTTAGATTTTAACAGCGTTTTCGATTAGAGCTGTGATAAACATGTCACTTAAAGCTACAGTACATTTACAGTATTTTTTCCAGATGTGTTTTAGCACAAACATGACAGCAGAGCAGACATATTCACTTGTAAAAGTTTTTCAGACAGACTCACTCTTCTACTTATTCTGTGAATTAGTAGCTTTCTATTTAATGTAACTAAATAATGACTAATGTCTAAAAAAACACTAGTGTGACATCAGTGAAGCAGAAGGGAGAGGATTGATTTGGAGTCTCACACTGGCTCTGGCACAAGTTGCATATTGTAGCTTTAAGATTTTTTAGATTAATGAATTAAAGTAATAAAAAATTACCTTTGTGCACATTATATTTTATGTTTATGTTTATTTATTTTATGTTTTTAATATTTCTAATTAAATCATATTAAGTCATTTATATTTATTTATAAGTAGCTTATTTACATTTTGGTTCATTAAGGCACTATTTTTTTCCAGTAGTTTAGAAATGCATTATATTATATATATAATGTCATTGTGTGGTTTGTGTGTAAATGCTCAATCTGTCAAGTGAAAAAGAGCCTCGATACACCTGGTTAATTACAGTTAGTAGAGTAAATAGTACAACGCTGTAGTGCAGCATCAGAAACATTAAAGTAACGCGTTTCTCAACATCGTACATAAGACAAGACACACTACACATCATGATAAGTAGACCAGACTTTATGACCCTGAACTGGCAGATTGTCCCCTTCACTGACCAGTGTTCTGGTTGTGTCCCACTCACCTTTCCTTCTTCTAACCAACATGTTTGGGGTGTGGCTCCCCCTGACCAGCGTGACAGCTACTTCCTGTCTTGAGAAAAAAAAACAAAGAAGAAGACGGAAGTGAGTTGAGAACACTCCAGCTTGGTGGAGGAAAATTGAGAGAATGGCAGCTAGTCCCCAAAACATTGCATTGTTGGGTTTAGACTCTGACGGCATGCATTGAACTACCATTGAATACTTCAGCTGATATTTGTTCCAGGAGTTTCCTCGAGGGGCTGACTTAATCCCAAGAGAGCGACATGAGAAAATTCTCAGGCTTGCAGTGAGAACTGTTCATGGTAGCAGAATTTGTCCATCACAACCTGGCTCTCCCTTTACACTCCTCTGTCGCTGCTGCTTTTATTGTGCAGCGTGCCTTCATTTCTAGGCTGAAATAGATTTTTTCTCTTTTCCAAAGTATCAGTTGCATTGTAGGCTCCACCTGAGCACTCTTTAAAGTGGCCCTGTGTGCATGTGTGACTTTTAGCTGTATAACAGCCTTGACTGCAGCTGAGCAGAGTGCCATGGTGGTGATAGTGTGCTGTGGGGGTTGGTGGTCTGTGGAAAAAGGGAGGAGGAGGAGGACCTCACATTTAGCTGCTGTCTCTTGGGAGAGATTAAGCAGTTTAGTCTTTGCTGTGTCTCTCTCTATCACTGACACTGCCTCCTGCTTCTCCTTCCTATTTGGAGCGGGGCAGGGTGTACCATTTCAGCCATCCTCCTTTTGCACTTTCTGTTCCTCTCTTCTATTCTCATTTCCTCCTGCGCCACAAATCGCTTTCTTTCTGTCCATCCTGCCAGTCTGAGCTCTTTCGGTTTCCCCGAGACTGTCCCCATTTTACACTGCTGTTTTTTTTTCTGCCCTCTGACCCTCAGACATTCAGCTGATTCTCCTAGCGGACATCCCAGATGGCACAGAGCTGTGGGTGGATGTGTGGGACAGAGCAGCCCCCCATCCCCTTTCAACTGCACACCAGCCCCTCTCTCCCCACTCACCGATAGGCTGCCTGGGCTGGGCCGTCCCACTGAGCTGATCCCCTGGCTCTGCGTGGAGCACCATGGAACTCAACCACTACTCCCATTAATCTCCTAAACGATCCTGGACCTAAGAGGATCAATACTCATTTTCAGGGAGCAGCATGATCCCTTAATGTAGTGGAGTGGAGGTTGGCTGCTTATCCCTCACTCTCCCCCTACCACTCCTCAGTTTCAACTCCCCATAGGAAGAGCAGGAGTCAGCCTTTCGTTTCATGTCCCACTTTTGTTAAGACAATATCTTGGTTTTCTTACTGATTCACACGAATGCCGCTGTGTTTATTAGTTTCAGATAGTAGTTTCAGTGTAAAGTAGCTGGCTGTTTTTTTACTTAATTAGATCAAGGTCTTGTAATTGACTTCTTTGGCTCTGCAATCATCCAAATCTCAGCAAGATCATCAGGAAACCTGCATGTATCTAACAACATAATCAGTTCTGTGTAGTTCCTGTACGCCGGGGTAAGAATTTGCTCCAGTACAATATACACAGAGATGTGCCAGAGAAAATAAATCACCCTGTTTTACACCACTTGCTCTGAAACACATCAGAGATGTCTTCAGGCTATTTCGTATTAGTAGTGGTCGTATAATTGTTATTCTTTGTTTTCCACAGATGCTGAAAAATGACTTCATGCTAATAACAGTGCAAGCCGTGGAAAATGGGAAGGATTGAGCTTTCCGAAGGATAACGAGCATCCTATTTTTCCAGGCTCGGTGCACAGGGACAACCACGCGGTTAGCTGAGCATCTCATCATTGATCTGTGCTGATGCAGTCTGTTTCTGGGGCCTTTTTCATCACAGAAGGTGGAGAGAAAGAGTCTGGGCACCCTCCCCTCACAATGTCCCTCTCAGGCAGGCTGTCTATTGGTCACCTGACGTACATTTGGAGCTGTTGCTTATGCTGTTACTCTCTGTGTGGGCAGCCTGCCCTGAGACCTGGACTACTCTGCTGCTACTGAATTATTCAGCCCAGAGATCTGTCATTCTATGTATACAAGCATGGAAGGATTATGAGAAAATGGGCCCCTGGACACAGGCTGGTAAAGGCCCCTCCCCCTCAATCACAGCCTCCGTGCTAAGAAAGTCACAAAACAAGTGTAAATGAAGATGTCACATCATTTCTACTCATTCTGTCTTTTTGTGTCTCTACACTCATTTTGTGTCTATTTTAGGTTATCACATGTCTCTTTTAAGTCGTGTTTTATTGTTTGATGACATTCTCTCTTATCTTTTAGAAAATGATGTCATGTTTTGGTTCTCTGTGTTAATTTGCTGTGTGTTTTTGGTATTTTTTTTAATCTGTCAACTGAACTTTTAGGGATGAGAAATATAAACTGCATACAGGAGCCACCTGGGGTTGGGCCCTTTGGCCTGTTTGCCTGGTAGCCCCGTTTAGTAATCCAGCTATATATACAAGCTGGCACATGTGACTGGATTAATTAATGAACTGAAGATTTGTTACCAGTAACATAATTCATATATTTATATTTTGGGTATATGGCCAAGTCCTGGAAGTATGATCCAAATATATCTTTCAAAGATAGAACTGAAAGTGACAACTTCTGTTTGCTACTTCGATCACTGCTGGTAATACCAAAACATCACGGCTCTGTTAAACAGCCTGTCTTTACAATACAGTATTTTCAACTTGAGGCGAAACTGGGTTACACAGTCTAGCTGCCATAATAGAATGAATGATGACAACATCTCACATAGCAAAGGTCCAAGCACCAGAAACCTTATAGTCATCTGCTTCAAGAATAGTCACAGCAACTGCTGCTCCTCTGACCTATAATTGCACGTCACAACACCTCAAGCATCATTTCTTTCTGTGCTCAGTTTATAAACTTCATTTTTCTGTCACCACAACTTCCCAGAAGAATTCACCTCAAACATGTGATCCCAGATTTTTTTATTTATTTACACAGAGCCCAGTGTGATAACTGTGTGTCTGTGTACTGATGTGTGATTGGACACATCTGAACCTGCTGATTGCACTGGCATGTCTGCGTCCTCTTCATCATCGCTGCAGTGAGCTCGACTCAGGAGAACAGCAGGGTCTTTCTTTAGGTGGTGGATTGAATCAGTGATGACAGTCTCATGACCTCTTACTCTCTCTAACACACACGCTCTGTCTGCTGTGCTGCTACCACACATACCCACACAGGCAATACACTTAAACAGCAAGTTGGAAGGTGAACCTAAACAAAATGTCAACATAACTTGCACTGGTGATGTCACAGAATAAATCAGTTTCATCTCATACGAGTGCCAAAGTGTCATGTTAAGCAAAGCTGATGATACATTTCTTTAGGCATACACATAAATAAACTCTATTCAAGTAAACAAACTTTATATACATTTAGTAATTTCTGTAACAATGTAAAGTAATCATCTGAGACTCCTGCAGGATAAAACAGCTGTATGCTACGACCTGAATACACAATGGATTACTAATGGGCTGGGCAGGTACGCTGGACATGCGGTCATCCCTCTCATTTCCAGTATTCTCAGTGATCGGTACGAGCAGCGTGGGTCGGGGAGGTGCGGGAAGGTGATGTCGTAAAGCGGAGTGTCGTAAACCAGGTGCGGAGAAGGGGAGGTGAAGGGGAGGGAGGAGGAGGAGGGGGGAGAGAGGGTGAGAGAGGAGGTGACTCTCCGGCAGCATTTAGACACAACGAAAGGATCATGGCGGATGGCCCCAGGTGTAAGCGCAGAAAGCAGGCGAACCCGAGGAGGAACAACGGTGAGTAAAACTACTTCCGACGCGGAGCTTTTCTTTCGGGGAAACGGACTAGAGGCTGTTCGGACCCTCGGCAATCTCACCGAAAAGTTTGGCAGCTCCAAAGTGCGGCTTTAGCCACAGAAAGTGCTGGGACGTAGCAAGTGAGCGCTGTGCAGCAGCCCCGGCGGTGTACCGTTATACCTGGGTCGCGTCTCTCCCTCCGCCTAGCGGTCCTCCGCGCCGGAGACCGTTACACGCACCTCACCCTCCAATAAACGGACCCGCTTTTGTCTCCACTTTCTACGTCTTTTTTCTTTCTGGTACACTTTTGAACGTCTCCATTCATTGATTTAGTTGCGTTGTGTCGAGTTTTCTAGCCCGCAGCCAGACTCGGACCTGTTTCGTGGGCTACCTGATTGTGATAACGGACGTCGACAGACTTGCCGTGTTTCTCAAGTTGAGTTGAAAGAAAGAGGAAAAAACACAGAATATAGCCACACTTGAGTCCAAACGTCGCCGTGTTGCGTGAAAGGGGGAAAACTACTGTTTGTCGTGTTCTTCTCGTCTTGTTCTCACTCGCAGCAGGTAGCGACAGGACACTGTTGCTGCACTTCGAGAGCTGACAAAACGCATTTACCACGATTTAACTCTGCCTGTCGTGTTCTGCAAATTTGTTTTATGCTGACGGAGACAACATATTAATTGTGTTTTAGGGCAGAGGCGACCAGGAATGCGCGGTGTCGCGCTGGAAGCACGTTTTGGTCTAAGTCTCTTTTTCTCCCCCCTCCAACTTAAACTGTTTTACTTCTACTCGCGTTTGAACGGGCTGTGCGGTAGCGAGGTGACGGGAGAGGTCTGAGCAGGAACATGGATGGGGCAACGAGGTTCCGGAGAATAAGGGAGATCTCACGCGCTGTTTGTGTGAGCGGGGCGAGCGCAGCCCATATATGGACAGCGGATCCTCCTGTCGCGCGATGGGAATCCTGATTCTTGCGGGACTGTGGACACGAGCGAAACACTCTTTTCTGTCCTGTTATTGTTTATTGTAATGCAGCCTCTATACAAAACACACTTAAACAAATAGCCTTCATGTGCGTTTTCGAGTTTTAATGAGCGAATCTCATCGGGGTTTCCCCTAATTTACTGAGAATAGTGTTTATATGGTCACAAATAGCGCATAGAGCTGTCGTAAAGGATGGGTATTTTCTTCGTCTATGCTGTTTAACGCCTGTTTGGCTTTATTTTTCATTTTTCTTTTATTTTGAAATGACTTAATTGACAAAGAGAGCAGCTGTCGCGATCTTACCGACGCGCTAATGCGTTGTGCCACCCAGCGTAGCTTCAAGGAACTGGGGAGCGCAGGAAATTCTGTGTTGTTTTCTCACAACAAATCTGTACCCGGCCACAAGTCGCTCAGTGAGAAGCGAATAGTTGCTGCGGCGCTAAAAACAGTCCATCCGTGGGAGGTTCAATGCGACCGAGGTTGTCTTCTGGTGCGGGGTGCGTGCCGTGCGCATTTTCTGCGGGTACCTGAGGAGTGATATGAAGAGCGGCGTGTATAGTGATGCTTTACAGTCATTTCGGCGGGTTTCGTTTCTTTCTGCTCTGTGTGATGATCTAGAGAGAATCGCGTCCCTGTGCGCGCAGCTGAATGTGTGGACACACCTCAGATAACGGTCCCGCTGTCAAGGTGCGGAGTCTCTGCCCCCAGAGAGTCTTAGCGTTTACACTGAATACACTGCAGGAGGTCTACCTGTCATTTGTTTCTTTCTGTCTTTAACCTAACAGGGGGTTTTCATCAAACCTTTCTGAATAATGGCACGGCCCTGTTGATATTTAAAGTGAGATTAGTAACGAAGCAGATGCGTTTCCTGTTACTTTGCCCCATTTGCATTTACTTCAAAGGCTCCTCAAGGTGTGCTTCCAAGTCCCAGTCCTGACAAGTTATGTGATCTGTCATGTAAATCGACTTCTCTGCTGTGTGAGAACTTCTTTGTAAATTTAAAGTGACGTCTTTTGTTGACTGCTGTTAGAGCCTTGGGTTTTGTTAGACTTTTATAACAAGATGGCAATTTAATATCAGCTGTTATTTTAACTACTTCAGCCTAACCTGGGAAAAAGAAAGAAATGCTTGTTATGGTCCGTGACTTTTCCTGGCTAGCAGGGGGAGCTGAGATAAAGGTGAGCCCCATTCCCGGCTGTAAACGGAGAGGTGTTAACAGCCTGCAGGACGACAGGTGTTTGCAATCGGCGGGATACTACAGCTTCCTTTGTCGCTTCTCCCCAGTCAGTTGCCCTTAGAAATAACAGCCGTCGCCTGCAACGGTAATTTAACACAGCAATTTGTGGATAAAGGAATGTGTGCCTGGTATTAACATTCTTTGCGGAAACAAACAGGGCTGTGCTGGGACAGCTTTGCTTACACATGCTCAGAAGCTGGATCCAGGTGGTCAGAAATGAAGAGTGCACACGGGCAGTATCACAGTGCTCGCATCACTTAATCTGCCTATCTCTCTCTATTTCTGAGGGGTACTCTCTCACACTGACGTCCTGATGAGTCATGCATCAAATAAAGAAAATGAGGTTGTGGGCTTGGTACTTGGCCACAACTCATGTAATGTTGAAGAACATGTTTATTGGCCTGGTAAAACTATACTCAAACTATACTTAGTGCCTTGGGCTCACTTACTCTGTCTAGAAATTATTGACTACAGCCACACGCTGAAGGATTGTGGGAGAATAATAAAAAAAACAATGGTTTGGCTACAGTTAGTTTGTTTGGTGCAACAGGCGATGTTTTGGGCTACAGTGGAGGAGGAGGGTGGGGTTTGGCTCTGTAGCACCACATGCCACTTCAGTTTTTAAAAGACATCTGTTTACATTTAAAAGGTCCACCCCTGCTGTGTGAAGAGTTTAGCAGAGGAGGAAATTTTTCATTTATCTCACTGCTTTTCACCTACTTCCTCGGCAGCTTTATTTGAAAGTGCCAAGTAAGAAGAAAATCCCCCCGCCTCCGCTCCCTCTGCGTCTTCCCTCTGACTCCTCCTTCCAGAGCCTGTCCTTTATTTAGGGGGCGAGGACACAGTAGCCAGGGGAGCTGTTGATTGCCCCCTGACCTAGGCACCCATGCGTGCCTAGAGTATGACTTCACTTTCCCCCCTTGCCATTGTGAGGCTTCCAGCATGTTCAATTGTGTTTGTGTTGAAGTCTGTTCAATGAAAGGGGGAAAGAGGAGCAGGGGGCTGTGGGAGCTGCACTTTTTTCTCTGCTCCCTCCTTCTCTCCATCCATTTCACTCTGACCCCTAAACCGTGGGCTCCGCGTCCCATGTGTAGTCAAAAAGGGGGGATGGAGAGAGTTGGTGAGAAATGGTTGGGGTGATTAAAGAACTGTACAACAGGTGACAACCGAGGAGCTTGAAGCATGACACAAATAGCAGCTATCGTGCAGACTTGTATGGATGGGTCAAAACAGGATGTGGGTTTTTCCCCAAACATACATCTGCAAAAAAAAGTTGGCAACCTTTTTGTGTTTATATTATTTGTGTGGGGATGATCACATGTCCTCATGTGATCATTTCAATGGAGTAAAATTGTGTGATGCACACCTCTGTTAAGGCAGTTTAATGATTAGCTACTCCCACGGAGGCTGCACGCAGTAGCCTATAAAAAGTTAAAGAAGTTTTAAACCCAGAGTCAGTTTCAGTAACCCCCTTAACTGTGCTTGGATGTGCTTTATTGGGGTTTGTGTGACTGAATGCCTAAATGAACCATTGTGTGTTCAGGCCTCAGTGAGAAAGCCTGAGGAGAAAGAGCCTAGTTACCTTTGCAGTTTGCCTGCTCTACCTCATACACTTTCAGTGGCAGAAGAAAAGACCCATTCAGCGGGCCCGGCATGGGGAGGGAGAGCCCTTTTCACACTCAGCTTGTGGGAAAAGTCTCCTCCATACTGTGCATGCCATTTGCATATGACCCATTCTTTTTGCAAAGGTCCCTGTGAGGGAGGAATCCATGGAACGTTTGCAGAATTCATCAAATCCTCTCTCACGCGGCCCTCCGGCTCTCGAGGGCCTACGTTGCAACACTCTGTGTAACATTTTGGTTTTGGAAATGTACGCTTATGTCTGTGTGACGTAAATGCGAGGGCATTGCCCGTTGTATTTCCGTGGTGTGTTTTATAGTGGTGATGTGTGCTACCCCGTGTGCTGTTTTTAATGTCAGACTGAAGGCATAATTTGGCTCAGCAGGCAGGAGTTTCCCTAAATCCCTAACATGGAGCATGAGGGGTCCATCTGCCTGATAGGTCAACGTGAGAGGAGATGGAGCTCGGAGGCTGATGATGACGCAGCGATCCACATATTGCCAGCACTGCCTCTAAAAGTTGCTGAGTAGGGGGGTGGGATAAAAGGGTAAGGGATGACACATGGATGGGGCGATGGGGCAAAAACACAACCGTTGCTCCGGAGCAAAATATGCCCCACCACCACCACCACCCTACCCTGAATAGCAGACTGGACTGTGTCTTGGCTGTGGTAGTAACTATAGCAGAGAGCAGAGTTGGTGCCTCGTTGCAATACGTGTTTTGTTTTGCATCCACGCTGACCTTCTAGTTGTTGAGTAAGTAGTGCTAGTCTGCAATAGTTTAGGGTCAGCTAAACAGAAAGGGCTGTAGGCAGGTATATGTTGTAGTGTAGGGAGGAAAGCTAAGCTAACTGGTCAGAAAAACCTTCTCTGCCCTCCGTCTCCCATCTGACACCAAAGCAGACAGGTGTGTTTGCAGCATGAACTCTCCAGCCTCTTGTCTTTTCCCTTCCATCTTAACAGTCCCTTGTTTGCTTTTGGTCTCAGCCCACAGATGTGGGGTTGAAAGCCAATATTCTGTAGCAGTGTTTATACTTTAGGGAGAAATTACCTCTAAATTGCCGTTTTAGTGAAGGTAAATATTGTGTATGTCCCAAGCTCTGTCTGATGATGTGTGGTTTTAATCATGTAGTTGGTGGCTGATCACTGAGTCTCTTTGGCTCTGTCTGCACACCCCTCCTTGTTCCCCCGTCCTCACCACTACCTCCTTCTTTCCCTTCCCACCCTTCTATCTCCTCCCCACCTCGAGGTCCTTAGTGAAGCAGTTAATGAAAAAGACTGGACTGACTCAATGGGCAGGAGGCGGGCCTGGTGAGGGACTCTTCCCTAGCTTGTAAATGTTGCAAAAACACATCAGGACAAACCACCGTTGAACCGCATCTGTAGACCTCCTGATCATTTGGTTGTTTTCTATTTCATAATTGTTGGACATTTGGTCTCTTTTAGATGTGCTTGACCTTATAGTCTCACAGTATCTGTTTACAGGGATGAAATTAGATGACATCAGATGAAGAGTAATCCTCTGTCATGTATTGTGCTTTGAACACAGTTGAGTGGTTGGCTCTTTGCGAGCCTATTATGATGACCATATTGATTTTCCTCTCCGTGGCACACAGAACTGATAATGGCTCTCCTGAGGGGGTACACATTTATATTCACATACTTATCCCAGTTGTCCCGTGGGCCACGGTGACTAACAAATTGAGTGCCCCTCTGTTCCCCAAGACTGTGCATGGAGCTAGCTAGACTAGACTAGCCCTGTGACAGCTCCGGCAGAAAAAACCTGAGTCACCCTGTTTGTTAGTCAGAGAGAAGGCTGGCTGCTGTGCTGAATGTCAACATGGATAAACATCCACACCGGATTAATGAGAGGAGAATGGCCAGCCTCAAAGCAGAGGGAGGGCAGAATAAAGGGAGGAAAGGAGCATTCGCATCGCCCCATTTAACCCATGAGCATCTTGTTGAGCTCCCCATGACCCCGGCGGTGTCTCCTAACGCCAGTAGTCAGCCAAGCCTGGTCACACTCATTGACTGCGATAACAAAGCAGTTACATTATGTCTTTGTCCATGAAAAAAATACAACAGACGAGTCTGGCCCCTATTTGAGAAACACCTGTCGCTGAGTGGATAAAGCGTCTACAAACTCTGTGTCCTTGTTAAGTCACTCCTTATGTTTCTTACTTTGACCTCCTGTGTCCGTCTTATTTGTTCTATTCCCCAGTTTTTTTTAGTTGGTTTCACACTGATAGGTAGTAGTTTAGGCAGCAACAGAGTCGTTTTGGGGTTGGGATTGTGTTCTTGCTCATGCTGACCACCCTGTAAAGCAAAGTACATAGTGCAGTGTTTTATTTGCATGTGGTCGCTATGCACTTTGGAAACTGGAACTAAGCCAGTGACCACTGACCTGTCTCATTCCACCTGTCCTGTCTCTGCTCATCGCTACCACCACTCAGGTATTTACACTCAAAACACCCCGAGGCCTCCCTGAGCATGTTTCATAAAGATGTGGGTGCCATGTGGGAGTAGACACCTGTAACCAGGCAGCTGTACATCTGTATTCTTACACATGCTGACAGAGCCCTACCCTCTCCTGTTACACCGGTGCCTGTATGTCAGTGAAGCACGGATTTATCTTGATTGGAGCGGTACAACACTGTTAATGAATTAGTAATTAGTTTGTTTTTTTCCTACTGTTCTCGTCATTATTAGCTGCATGTAACTGCACGTCAGTACACTTCCAACAGCAGCACCATAGTGGACTCAACTCCACTGTCACACCTGTGATCCCTTAATTCTCCCTTTCCCATAAACTGTATCCCTCTTTCGTTCTTTTGAATCCAGCATATTCTTTCCTTTGCGGCCCTCACTTTCTCTAATTCCTCTATGTGGCAGCTGCCTTGGCTCTGATTCTCCAGCACCAGCAGGTGCTGTAGGCATGCAGCAACTCAGCTACACGGCACTCATAAATAACACCTGACAAAAGTAGGAGAGAGCCAGGGCTACAGCCAGAGTGACGGAGGGAGGCAGAGATTGAAAGTTTCCTCTGGCAGGAGAACAGGGTGTGGCTCACGGTCAAATGCTGGCCTTCTCAAGAAGGACACGTTCAGAATAGAAAGAGAAAATGTGAGGGCAGCAGAGAAAAGAGGAGGAATGTGAGCTTTTTTTTTTACTGTGAATGTGTTGCCTGTTCTTCTGAAGTTTTCACTCCTCCTCAATGCCAACTTTTCAATAAATCCCTTTCATGCAAATTTCTAGTAAATGGAACTTTCTATACACAAGGCCAGCACTAAGTGACTAGTTAAGGAGGAACTCGAATTTAAAGGATTCGAGCGTTATCATTTCTGCAATTAGGATGTAAGAGCTTGGAAGTGTTAATTGTGCTTTAAAAGCAAATGGAGGGGTCAGGAAAAACGAATTATATGCACATTGTTATAATCATCCCCAGTAATGAACCAGCACTCGGAATAAATGAACCTATAAATCAGCCCTGATCAAGGACTGGTAATGAACACAGCTCAAATCAAACCCCGGCGCTCTCTTTGTCATTTCATGCTTTTAAAATCCACCACCACCAGACACACATCCTGTCTCATCAGAAGCTATCGATCAGGTTCTCGGGGCGAAGGTTAGTTTGTCATTTTTTTTGCCTCTCTGTGAACAAAACCAGGAAGTGTGTGAGAGATTACGGCCCAGGATGCAACCTGAAAGCCCTTTATCTCTGTGAAAACAAGAGGCTTCCTGCGGCCCTGCTCCCATCCAGGCCACCTCCCCCTCCTTCGCCCACCCGGCCCCCGGCACCTGTGGCAGCCTATTTAAGGCTCCTCATCGGTGGCTGCGGGGACCTCAAACCGGGGCAGAAAACAAAAAAGCCTGGAATGAGAATCAGTGCGGCTACTAAGATCTAGGCCTGTCTGTTTCACACACGCAGTGGAGAGAAAAATAGCTTCTTATTTTATTGTTTGGCTCTCTAAGGTTAGTTTTTTGTCTAGCTGAAGGACCTCAGTCACTTCTGACTATCCTATAAACAGCTCCGAGTGCCTGGGCACAGGATGACACATACACCTAAAGATAAAACAGATCCTGTTTGCCTGTCATGCCACGGTCCTTCGTTTGAGGAAGTTTGCCTCTTTAGCCTCTGTTGTTCAGCTTAAGTAAAACACTTGCCTAATGTTGTGAAAGAGTCCTTCCTCCATGCTTCTGTATCTCCTTGGTTATTTGTGATGAGTCAGCAACGGTTTTACACCTAATGTTGTGTTGTTAACCCAGAACCTCAGCCTTAGAAAACACTCTCTCGCTCCTTTGAGTTGCTACCACAGCTGGCAAGGGTGGTTTGTCTTGACACTGGCCTGTGTTGAATTTCAATGACCCCCCCCCACCACAGCTTTATTATGCCATCGCTGCTAACTGGCTCCTATTCACTGCAGTGTCCTGACTTCCCAGAGGAACCTAGATAAACAAGGGCTATTCAGTCACTGAGAAGCCCACCCCCTGCCAGCCTTGGGTTTTCCTTGTTTCGGTGCCAGGCTGCAGCGCATCTCGCTTGCCACCAACGCCAACAGCAGTGGGCACTGTGCCACCAATTCTTCAGCCACACAAGCACACTTATAGAGGGATTGAACCTAGATTAACTATGGTGACTGATTAGTGGCTGTTGTTAATGTAACATATGAGTGATATGGGGTGGGGGTGCATACCTCTTCTTCAGACTGGGTGGTAATGTTTCTGTATTCATATATGCTGTATGAGAGAGAGGGAACAGTTATCTGTAGGTGTGGTGTGATATGATGTTGCAAGCCAAGCTGACTTCCTGTTGTTAGAGTTAATCAGTGAGATCAGGGGTGGGGGATGCTCCCATGAGATTACCCCGTGAAAGTCACATGGTCGGGCTGCATTGCATTTAAAGGCCATATCTTTGTGCCTGTGTGTTCTACTGATCTCCACCTGAATTCCGACCTGAATGTGAACTGACTGTGGAGCTCTTCCTCTCATTTTCTTGTTTTGTTTTCTGCCCATCCCTGCATGCTTCCACCCATTCAACAGATCTAAGAGGAAAACCACACATGTCCCTCGGATGCCTCTCTGTCTCTCTCTCTCTCTCTCTCTCTCCTAACCAGATGTTTAAAAGCTGTTTGTCTGTTTACCCTGTGGACAGCACTTTGACTGATGCCTACCATAAAAAACTGTGCCTGCACATTGATCCTTCATACCTCAGAGTCAAATCATTCACAGTGACAAAACATACCGATGGATCAGAAGTTGGGCTCAGCCATTGTAGATTAAATGATTACAGATGTCATTGTGAACCTGCTGATCATAGGCTATTGGTAAGCAGCAGGTACAATGTCCCCTGTACCTCCATCATTCCCCAACTGGCCAGCTAATTTAAAGCAGTGCCCTTCTAATCAAATGGTTGTCTGATAAATCTACTGAGTCGGGACAGATGTCCGATGGGGTGCGCCGGTGACACAGCGTCTAGACGGCTGAGAGGTGAGCAGATGACTCCCAACGTGATTCAGATCCAAAGGAATCTCACCTCTGTGTTCGCCGTTACTCTGCTGGCTCTATCTGATCACGTGAAACCAGAGGTATCGCTCCCGAGTGTGGCGCAGTTCTAGGGAGGACTGGGAGAAATTCTCAGGGCAGGGAGTGTTATTGCAGACACACAATGATTCTGAAGTACACCCTGAGAAATAAGATTAGAGGTGATTGAAGTGTGCATTATGGTAACAAGCTAGCAGGTCTATATTTAGGTCAGGCTTTATCTCGCCCTCTTATAGGAGGGGGGGGGGGGTGCTGAATTCCGTTCCTAATAATTGTATTGCCCCATGACAGATAACATTGATAGAAGCTGTTTATTGTTGAGGATGAGTCTATTGAACCCTGGTGGGCTCTTTGCCTCGTCCTTGGGGAGCTTAACCCTCAGGCGGGGCCGTCTGCGTTTTTATTAAAACCCAGGTTTAAACAAACCAGGTCCTCTGATCGACATGGAGATTAACCAACTAATAAAACATACATCACGATATATAGAGAGGCCCCCTGTTAGGCCGCTGGCTATTAATATACAAATATGGAGGATTACCTCTGCTTGTCACAGTGGTCATGTTGAGGGGATTAGAATCCTGGTCCAGACAGATTGGATTTAATGCGCGTGTAGGAATAAACAATTGCTGTACAACAAAGACCTCATACACGTTGGGACTGATCTCTGTTGTCTGGCTGACACATTACAACGTGTTGTGTTTGTGGATCAATCACATCCATAGCAGTTATGTTCAAACCTTTCAAGACAGGGAGATCTTTTATCTATTATCATATTTCTATTTAGCTGTTATTTTATCATCAGATCTAATATGATAGACCACCTAGTTAGCAGCAGTGTTGTAGCGCATAGTGTAATGGTTTATACCAGTCTCTTTGTAAAAGACATGATTACGTTTCAGTATCATAAGTGCGGCACAAGTAGAGGAAAAGTTTTCATATGCTCTGTCTAAATCCCCAGGTCATCTCAGTAAGGATTAAACTGTTGTCTGAAGGAAATCCTCGATGAAGACACATGGTATCTTTAAGAGAACATGTTGTAATTGTACAGGTCTTAGTGGGATCCCACAGACTAAATTGAATGTGCAGATAATTACAAAAACAGCAAAAACATGTGTAGTATCATATCCCAGATGTCCTAGAGGCAGCACTCAATGTGTGTCTTTCACCTGTTTTAACATGCTGCCCACACACAAACACACACGCACACACCCCAGACTGTTTATCCCCAAGGGCGCTCCGTTAAAGGAGAGAAAACCCCTTAATCATGTCCCTGTCCCATGTCCTCGTTATCAGCCACGATTAATGAGCTCTCCATTAATGAAAAAAAAGAAAAAGACAGGAGGTGCCCACCCCTCCTGTAGGAGAGACAGGGGAGAGGGTGTGGGTGTGTGTGTGTTGGGGGGTGATATTAAATGCTCCCTGGGTGCAATGACATCACCCTCCAAGGTAGATATGATAGCTGTCACAGCTTGCTTTTGTTAAAGATGATAGGGTGTGTGTGTGCGTAGCTTCACATCTCACACAATATTGTGTTTGGATTGTTCACATCAAATGTCTTTAATGCTTTTTGCCATTGTCTGTCTTGGTTTTTTGTCTGTGGTGGCTATAGAGCAGGAGGAAGGAAGGGAGTGCTTGATTAGACAGTGGAAAAGGAGGAAGAGGGGGAGATAGAGAGAGCGGCAGGTGCAACGGACACCCGGCACAATCACCGGCGCTCGGCAAAAACGGTGACAGGAAATCAAGGTTGTCTTGGTAACCTGGCACTATCGATTAAGCATGGCCATCTCCGAGCTTTGCATCAGAGTCCCGGAGGAAATAGTGCTGCGTTGGGTTTCAGGGGAGGAGGGCTAAGAACAGGAGGGACAGAAGTAGCAGGTGAGGAGAGAAGGGTTGGACAACGATGAGTGGAGCTCAACACTTTCTCTCTCTTTCCTTCACCTCAGCTCCGTGTTGTTCCAAATCTCTTCTAGATTTATGAATGCAGAATACTTCTCATCAATGAGTCATTTCCATGGTTGAGGACTTCTCAGAGCCCTGCTATCATTTAGCATGCCCCTGTCTCCTGCTGCCTCCTTTGTACCCTGCCCCTGTGTCTCTCTCTATAAATGGGTCTGTGCGTGCACGATCTCTCAGTGTTTCCAGGCCATTAGTTCACGTTGTGTAGTTTGATTTAAGGAGCCTGTGGCACACATGAAGAGTTTACTTTTCCCTCTCTACAGGGCAAGTATCTTGCTCTGGTTTCCCTGCTTGCACACGCTTACTTCACCATAATCGTACACTGGTGCTGGGGATGTTGCATAAGCCCTGTGCAAAAGTAGTCAATACCGAGTATTGACTTGTTAGGAGGAGTATTTTTGGCTGATACTGCACTCAGTTGCTGTATCTCTCTCTCCTAACAGAAGGTGAAGTCACCCAGTCCCAGATCCCTACCAGGTGTGTCCCCTTTCTCCCTCTGTACATAAGTATTAACACAAAGGTAAATGAAACAATCTTTTCTCTTTTTCTCTGTGTGACGCCGACACTGACTTATCCTCCAGACTGAAACTGTTTTCCCACTAAACCTGCAAACTAAACATTTGTCACAATGAGAACTTGTTGCTTAAGCAGATTTATTACTGTCGTCTCTTTGGGAGGACAGCGCTACAAACGTGTCCCTGTTTCCGTCCCTCCCTCTCGCATCCTCCTACCCCCTATGGTGAGTGGAACACAGAGTAGTCCTCTGTCCGGCCATCATGTGGGTTTTACAGCCTGATTAACCCACAGCTGTCTGCTGAGCCAGGCTCTGTGTTGTTCCACACACGCTGTTTGGTTTTTACTAAGGCACTTGGAGGAGTAGCTAGTTAGACTTCTGACAGGTTTGCACGAGAAATCGTGCGTGGCGGCTTCTTATTTACTCAGTCAACAAATCAGCACCTTTTAACTCGAAATGATTGTCACTGAAATTCAAAAGTTGCTCAACAACATATTAACTTAACTCATAAAAAACTAAAGTAAAAGCTTCAAACAGATTTACAATTTATTTACTGTCTGTGTAACGAAAATCTATTTGTGTGGTTATTTATGTATTTATTTATTTATGTGTTGATTGTTAAACACATTTGTCATGTATTAATCAGATCTACCTCAGCAGTTTGGACCTGTTGCGCTAACTAACAAACTGTGACTGAGTCTGTACACAGATGACAGATGTCATCGGGTATGAAGTGAATACGTAAACAGCTCAGAGCAGAAATGAAAGGTGCATGAAGCCCAGAGTTATGTCTGACAGGACTGCATGGGCGCCTACCATCCTCATTCTCCTCTCATCTCTCTTTATTTGGGGCTATTCTGGGCTGGACTAATGTGGCGGCGGTGCTGCATGTTCAGTGAGTCAGCGGTCATTAGAGCGTGCAGACAGCACTCTGCCGGAGGCCACAGGAGCCAGTCAGTCTAATGATGAGGCCAGTGAAGTGCTGGGGTCCTGAGCTAACACTTCATCCAATCAGCTCCGTCTGGCCCCACCAGTAGTCACCGTTACCTAGATGATGCAGGACGGCTCAGTGTGGATGCCACATTAGGCTTTTTTTCTCCGTTATTAAGCAGTGCTCCTCTTTGGTTGACGCTGTGTTGCTGAAACCCGCATTTCTTTTAGGACATCTCAAGCCTTGATGTCTCCATTTTTTTTTTCGCTTGAGCCAGAAAGTGTCGGTCGGCGCTATCTGTCATCTAACTGACATGAGTCCTTAAAGAGAGAGAGAGACTCAGCCACAGTCATCCTCTCCTGGGAGAGGCTGACAGAACAGGAATGTAAACACGGCAGCTAAATAAACTTCTGCGTGGGGTACAGAGAGAGACGCACACATGCAGCAGAAGACACAGAGAGAGGGGCGAGAAAGAGAGAGCGCATTTGGAGATGTCAGGATCACTCAAAGAAAAGGACAGACTATTACAGGTTCGCTTTCTGCAGTTTGAAGTGGAATATATCCCAGAGTAAATGGTCTGGATCAGAGCAAATGCATTGAAGAGCATTTTCTTTGACCATTAGCTAGCAGTGGTTAATCAAAGAATTTAACCTGGGAGGGGAAATGACATTCACTGTGCATTGAGACTCACAAGGACAGCTCAGCATTCCTCTCCCTCCCCTCCTTTTAACACCTTATCTCAACCTCTCACTCTAAAATAAGATGCACTCACACCATGTGACATGGCACCGCCACCTCAAATACTCCCCACACTTTATAGGCTCGAAAGTGCAGGAAGCTGTTTCTCACACGGCACCGAATTTCATTTCCGTCTTTTTTTAGGGGAAAGGTGGTGCCCAGTTAGGTTAGCTGTCACCGTCAACAAACACGAAACACTATCGTACTGCTTTCTGGTACAAGCTCTGACCTCTCTCCGTTGTCAGTCCTGCAGTTCAGTGTTAGGAGTTATGCGCCTCAGCAGGATTTGGTTAAAAGCCGTCCGAACGTGTGGGACGACGGAGGTAATGAAATACATTGGTTCATTTCCAAAATGGTTTGGCCCTGATTGCACCTGCAGTCGTCTTTCCAATGCTCCCATTGCAGGGAGAAAAGTGTCTTTCTGTCTGCGGCTTCTTCAGGCGCCTTTGGACTCCACCCCCCAGTTGTCATCAAATCCATCAGGCTTATTTTGATGTGGTGATCTGACTGTTGAGCACAGGTGGTGCCATGAGGCCTCTCTGGTTGCCATAACCCAGGGTATGTCGGATGTAGCTGCCTGGCACCACAGCCATCACATTGTTGCTGTCGATGCATGGCACAGAGTAGCTAACCTGGAACAGTGTCTCCACAAAAAAATGCAAAGGTGCCGGTTTAGAGGACTCCTTCTAGCTCCTTCTTCCTTCCCCGTTTGGCTTTTTTCTCTTACTGTGCCTTACATTTTTTTGGTGGATCAAAGAAAAGACTTTTGTGGAGGCGTATGGAACTAGACTCATAGTCAACAAGAAGCTTTCTCTGACTTCATTTGCTAAAGTTTAATTGGGAAAAAAGAAAAGAAATCCCCCAACAACTTCTGAATGAGATAAATTTGGTGACATAGTTTGTGGAAAGTGGTGCATCTCTCTGGTGTCCTCTTCTTACACTACATTATTATTAAGTGTATCTGTTCTATAATTCACCAGCTCATCAATCCATCCCTATTTTCCCACAAGGTCCTTCTGCCATCTCTGTTGTTGTTACTCCCTCCCTTCCCCCCCGCCTCCAACGGCGGGTTCTGGGCCAGAAGGTGCTAAACAGCATCTTAACCTGGTGTCTGAGGCTCGATTCATCCTTTATTTATTCCCATCAAAGGAGCATGAGAGCTGTTCCCTGCCTGTAGTCATGGCTGTTTCCCCCCTCCATTAGAAAGACAAATGACTTCAGTGTATCTGCCGTACATAACTAAAGAGTGGGTGTGAATGAAATATGCATGCTGGGTCCCTCCTCGTACCTGTGAGCCCAATTTGTGACAGACCCTGTGATAATGCTGTATGAAGACAGCAGTGTATATTTTACATAAAGACATCTATAAATCCTGAATGGACTCATTTCTCTCTAATTTCTTCAATGTTTTGATTTGTTTTTTCTGCTTTTGCTGTTTTAAATGTGTGAGATTACAACCCACTCTGCTTTCAGTTCAGCTTCATCTGCTGACAGGTCTACAGTTCTCATGCTTCTTACAAAGTGTCCACAAAAAGCTAGTGGATAAATGTATATCCTTATTTCAGTAAGCTTGCAGTCATCCTGAAGTTTTGATACTGTAAAATAAAAGACACACTAACGATACGAATCTCCCCTAGGATAATAGCTCTAACACACATAGACAGAGGGCCAAACAATATCAGCGACTCCCACGTCTTTAACCTCGTTTCCTTGTGAGGACCCAGGTTTGGAAAAATGATGGATAAAAAGACAGCGGTCAGAATTAGAAGACAATAGGAGGAGAGCAGTGAGATAAAGAGCGGCGAGGAAAATGGGTAAAAGTGCTGCGCCAGCGACTGCAGCGATGCAACGGACAGGCGTGAGCATTTCTGCCCCGCTGGAGAAATTCTGAGCATGTAGGAGGGTTGGGTGTGTGTGTTGTTGCAGGTCAATTGACAGTCCGAATATACTGCGAGCTGCCATTTTATTCATGTGGGGAATCGTGTGCAGACGCACCTGAGCAGAAATCCACTGAGTTAGTTTAGCAGAAATCATTTAGCAGAAGAGGAGCCATTAAAGTAAGGTGGATGAGGAGTCATTTTCACAGTGCTGCTGGCAGATGAGAGCTACCGCGACAGTGATGCAGCAATCTGCTCTGTCAGAGCATGTTCAGGGACGAAGTGGTGATGGCGCTGTGCCACTGTGACTCTGTATGTTAGGAATATATAGAACACTAATTACACTCCCCTCGCACGGCACTGTTTCATGGCATACATAGGTGCACAGCGTCAAGCATGCACACGCACACGTAGCCACAGACCAAATGTGAATTAACCCTCTGATGTGTGTAAACAGGCATCTGCAGACACACGTTGGCACACACACACACACACACACACACACACACACAAAGCCATGCAAACATGAGAGGGATTACAAACAGGCCACATATCAACCAACATCAATAATGAAAAGCTTTTTTGTATACAGATCCAGCTTAGCGCTGTTAGACACATATACAGTACACACACACACACACACACACACACTCCTGTCCTGCCACATTCACCAGCCCCGTGGATGAGGGGCATTATAGCAAAGTAGCAGGTGTCTGTCCGTTGCAACAGTGCGCAGGCTGATTTGATGGTAATCTATAATCTGTAAAGGCTTTGATGCCGCTGCTGTGCTTATCTGCCGTGTTTGTTTGTCCAGGCTCAGGGTGCTGGTTTTAACAGGATGACAATGTTGCGTGATTAACCTTTTGCTGTAGAGCGCTGGACTTTTGAACACGGCTACTGTTTTTATTTCTCCATGAAGCGTGTGATGGTTTTATGGGCTGGCATCTCAGTGTGTGTGAGCTTGCTTTTTTCAGTAGAGGGCAGCTTGTGCTGGTTGTTTAGTGTTTCAGATTGTCTCCTATACGTGAGTTGATTTCAGGTATTCTTCCATCAGCCCTCTGTCCTGTACGCTGGTCTGCGTATTCATTAGAGTGGTATTAGTGGTCCAGGTTTGTTGCTGGCTGGAAACACAGCAGACAGCGGAGCTGTTGGTGGTGACACTCACGGCTCACATGGCGCCAACTGCTTTTATTGGACAATAATGGTAGGCTGCCACGGATGACTTACTGGGATGCACCCGCAGCCTTCAAGGTGCTTTATTTGAACACAAGAAGCTTGGTGCACAAGTGTGGAAGGTTTTCCATATGCAAACTGCTCAGAGCAAAACCTACTGCATGACTGTGACTTTTGGGCATGTGATCACGTTGGAAAAGTGTGATGGGTTGCAACGCATTAGCTGCACTTTAATGTATGTTATTTATGTTTGTGAGTGTTTCTACACTGTGAGGCTTGTGACTCAGGTCTTGTGAATCTCAATGTTGCTTTCAAAGTCACACTTCTTGTCATACAGTCACCTAGTGTGCAGATAAATGTCAGCTGGTGATTTGGCCTCACCTGTTGGTCATCAGCTGTGCTTGTGCACGTCACATGCTGTCTGGCATAATTTACAGCTACTCTAGCTTCCTCTTAAAGTAGTCACCATCCTGCCTCCTTTGGTCCAGATCCTGGAAGTGTTGTGTCAGCTCTGTGATAGCCCCTTCAACTTCCTCCTACTCCTAAAGATTAAACTTCCCCTCTGCAATCTGTCTGCAGTGGAAAAGGGGGCCGTATCAGAATGTTTTAGTTATGCAGTGATAAATTCAGGCTAATTATAAACAACACAAACACCACTACTTCAGCCACAGGACTGCGTGAGCCTGCTCTCTTTTCCTTACTTTCCCATTCCCTCTCTGTGTTGATGTCCAGTTGGAGCACCTGGGAGGAAGCAGCTGTAGGTGGTGATTACAGTTCATAGACTCCAAAATAACCTCTCCTCCTCCCTGCTCGCTCTCTCTCTATTTTCCCTTTCTCAGCCGCCCTCTCCCAGTTTTTATTTTCTCTAAATCACCCTGTCATCCTAGCGCAGGATGTAAGAGTATGAGTACAAAACCGAGAAAGACAAGTCCAAAATGCTGTGTGTGTGCGCGCGTGTGTATGTAAATAAAGTGACTAATACACTGAGCAGCTCATCAATATAGAGAACGGTGGGCTCGGCTCACATGGATGAAAACAGGATGAATAATGTTAGCTGAGCATTGCAGCAAATGACCATCCCTCTCTCCACCCACATGTGTGTAGCAGTGTGTGTGTGTGTGTTTACTGTGCTAAAGCTCCCATCAATCACATGTTCAGGACTTTTCAGTGAAACAACACATACGCACGCCTGTTGAGTTTATTAAAAGCCCCAGTGTTGCCACTGATCTTCCCGACAACAGCTGCTCAGCAGCGAACACAAACATGCATACACACATACATGAACGGTAATTATACAGTCAGCAAAAACAACACCAGTGTTGGTGGTTTGACAATAAGTCCTTGGACAGAACAGACTTTCTTTCCTCTTCCGGTCCGCTACAGTGCTCATCACAAAGCTCAAACAGGAAGGTCAGTGTGCAGGGACTCGCACTACCCAGTGGAATTCCCCCTGAACTGCAGGGAGCTCAAAATGTAGCTTTATTTGAACTATGTCAGACATTGTGGTGTTAGAAAAACAGAGAGCAAACTCCTCTTCTTTCCTCAACAAGTTTCTTGCCTTGT
The DNA here is from genome assembly GCA_032270685.1 of Microctenopoma stevenorrisi. Lineage (NCBI taxonomy): Eukaryota > Metazoa > Chordata > Actinopteri > Anabantiformes > Anabantidae > Microctenopoma > Microctenopoma stevenorrisi. Next base: position 22,366,623 of record JAUMTR010000012.1, read on the forward strand.
GTTTACAACTGTACAGTACAAGTGAGAGATCACAAAATGTACCAAAAATAATGTCAGAAGGTTTAGACTTCTTTCTTCCAGTAGAGACGTTTCTGTGGATGCAGACGTCAAACGCCTCTACCCAAAGGAAGAAGGCCAGTTGCCATGACTAAACCCTCTGACAACTTCACCTGGATGAATGAGAATCTTCACAGACATGTTACCAACGATAATATGATTGGTGATATCAGCACTGATGTTTGCTGCTCTACACAAAGGGTTAGGACAACAGGATGTCCATGGACCTAGAGGTGATCACTGAATCCACAAGTATCTGACTTCCTGTAGGAAGACAACACTTCAGAAACTCCCATGTGTAAAATAACTCATTAAAAACTGGGATCACAAGTTAAGGCCAATTAAAAATATAACTAGCAAAATAATAGAAAGGCTGTTTGGACAGAGAGAGTTAGGTTTTGCACCTAGTAAAGCTCTGCTTTGCTTCTACTCTGGAGTACTCTATTCCAGAAAACATCTGGCTGTTTACTGTTGAATGACTTCACAATATGGGTGACATCACATGGAATAGTCCCGAGAGTCCAGTCCAATGATTGCAGTGTGCTTGGGTAATCAAGGTCCCACCCTGTTGGCTGTCGCATATGAGAAACCCTGGTCTGGCCTCCATCTTTCGGCCTCAGGGGGTAACAGCCAACATCTGACCAGAGAAGGAAAGAACAAGGCTCAGCTGGGAATTTCTTTGTGGACAGACGCCCCTGTGAGACGCCAATGGTCAGGGTATCGGTGTCTTGTCCAAGGACACCTCAACATGTAGCCTGCCGAGACTGAGAATCAAACCTCTTAGCCTCGAATTTGAAGACAACTGCTCTAGATGCACAGTGTGAAGTGATATAACATGAGGTAGGTCACTGTAGGCCCATTACCATGGATGGTAAAGGGGAGTGAGAGATCTGTGCCCATCGATTCCCCCCAGCTGGACTGTCAATACTCCCCTTCGAATTCTGACACATTGAAGTAATGGTCCCCAGGGGTCTGTGGAAACCAGACTCCCGCCCACGTACCAACCCAGCACCTCTGGGTGTAATGGACAAAAGTGTTTACCTGCTGCCATCAGCCATTCCACTAATTAGTGCCAGTGCTGCTCATTCAGTTTGTAATTTTTTATCTGTCCGCCCCTGTCCTACAAATTAAAGTTCACATATTAGTCATTGCAAGTACAGTCATAGTGAAAGCAGAATGGATTGAGCTGGCGGTGGGGCACAGTGGACTAATGTGACCTCCTTTCACACATTTTAAGTGAAGTCCTCCAACATGTGTACGCATACATGGACCCTGTCTTTCTCGCCTGGTTTAGCAAAACAGATTTCTGTAGCTGTCCATCCATCTGATGTCCACCTTCATGGTCATTTACCAGCAGGGTAATGGTGTGAGCAGTGCTGGTTGACTGCTCCTCAGCTCAAGTCGCCCTGCAGGCTGATGTTATGGGGAGTGGGGTTTAACCGTTTCTGATCACATGGGGGAAGGCCACTTTGCCTGGGGAGAAAGGAAGGGGGGGGGGTGCTGGTGGAGGACGGATGTGACAAAAGAGCTTTTGTAGATGCAAGTTTATGGTGTTAACCCCTTTCTTTCCTCACTTCACGTGAATAACAAGAAACCACTGTGACAACTGAGCAGTAGCCTGAGGCTGTGTGTTTGATTATGCATTTTGTGTGTCAGGGGTTGTTCGGGACGTTTGCCCTCAGGAGTCTTGTGACAGTGCTGACATTCTGGAGAGAAAGTGGTCAGCTGTTGTCAAAATGAAACACAGAGGAGGGCTTTAGACAAAATAGAAGATCTCTGCACTGCACTTTTGCATGTTAGTGTCAGAATAAGTGAGACCACATTAGCTTGTCAAGCTGAATTTTAACCATGACTTCACTTAAATGTGCTGATCTGCTGAACAGCTGTAAAATTAGACCTAACAACAAAAATCAAGTAGACACCTCTGGGTTATTTATGCACTCCCACCTGTGCATGTCTGTGCGTACAAGTATGTGCAACTGTGCTCGTGTGCCGCCAGTTGTCCTACGGAGACACCTGTCAGGCAAAACCACAGCATCTACACGCGACCTTTACTGAGGTGTGGCCATACATAAAATCATTTGAACCTTTTATTTCCCAGCCTCTGTTTTCCCTCTCTGCTCTCTCTGACTGTCCTTCTCTCAGTCTTTCCTGACAGTTTGTGACACTCCCTCCCCGGGGCAGACATCAGTTCAGATGAGCATCATATGTGACAGGCCAGCTTTGTCTTTTTAAGCCATTATCAGTTCCTCTCCACCCACCTCCGTATACCTTTTCTACCCTCTTTTGTGTTTGTGCGCGCATGCCTTCCTGCTGCGGACTGGCAATCTGTGTATTCATCTACATAGCAAACACAGTCTTGGCTAGAGTACGGAATTGACAAGTGTATATGTGTGACAGTGGTGATGACGGCCATGTTCAGTCTACTTAAAGAACTGGGGTTGGATTTACTGATGCCAGTGATAAGTCTATGCTGTAAGGAATACAAATAGGTAAGCAAGATTTAATGAGAGATTTTCCAGTTGGAGAATTGTTTGGCAGTGCACCTCCCTCCCTCTTCGTAGGGTAGTGTAATTCTCCCTGCTCTGTACTCCCCCACAGTAAACTGTCAAGCCTAATACAGGCAGGAATGTCCAGTCACCTGCTCCTAAAATGCAACAGCCCTGCGCTACACTAACCTAATATAGACCTGCGCTCCACAAGCAGGTTGGATAACACCGTTATTGCTCATTGTATATATTTAAATTCACACCACAGAATGCACCAAGGCTGCTGTCATGCCACAGTCCTTCATTATGGAAACTAGCGCCATGTTGTACACGAATTTAGAAGTACGTCAAATGTACGGAAATTAATTGAATTACAATTTAGTGGTATGTTCATACAGAATAATTCCGTACACTTTCAAATCTAAAGGTGCTAAGGCACAGAGGAAGGCTGGATCCACATCGAGCATGTTAGCCATAGCTTTGAAGTGCTCAGCCATCTGACCTGTATGTATCTTTAACACAGCTTGGGTCGTGCTGCGAAATTGGATTCCGTTCTCTCGCAACACATGGAGCAGATGCAACAATGCAGCCTCCTGTTGATGACAAATGATTATCACAGCTCTGGATACATGTGTCCGTTGTACAGCCTTAAGAGGATGAGTGGATGTTTTTCACACATGTGGATTCACACAGGATGTGCTGACCCAGTCATGCTGCTGTGATTAGGGTATAGTGCATAAGTGGTTGCAGAAAAAGGAAGCGAGCGTCGCACATACTCATGTACTGACTACATTTAAACGTAGTGAATACCTTCAGACACTTGCTCTAATAATATCCTCACAGAGCCTCCACTCAAAATGTCACCCCTGGATACAACCTGGCAAAATCAGCAGCAAAGAAGACCATTATACCACTGTGCAGCTTTCAAAGCCCATCAGTGTGTAACTGCAGTCTGAATGGAGTCTGACAGCAGAGGTGACAGGGATATTTCATTTTGCCTGTGACACTCCAATATGATTTGACGGAAGCTAACGCAGCTTTTGCCAGGTTTTGTGTGTGGTTGCTCGCCTGGTGCTACAGGGGTGCTGTACTTAACTTGAGGCTGCCCCTGACAGAAGGGAAACAACTGTTTATCCAGGTGGGTGCTGAAGCTTTCGTGTGTTGGGTAAATATTTGCGCCTGAGTCCTGGTGTTGTTTTGGAGTATGAGGTAGTTTCGGTGTAGTCGTCTGTAAATCATATCACACTAAATGTATGTAAGAGCCCATACTATACTCCTGCTTGTTAGAAATGATGTTCTGACTGAGACGAGGAAAAATACAGTGACAGATCAACCGTAAAAAGCCGAAAAAGAGAGAGGTAAGAAAGAGAGAGAGCAGAAGGAAGGTGGTTGCCGGATGCATGACTGCAGGTTTGCTGGCCTTACGAGAATCAACAGCAGATGTTTCCTCTCTTCACCTCTCTTTTACTCCCCCCTACTCACCCACCTTCAATGTCACTGCTTAGTCACCTGCCTATACTGTAAATACCAGTTTGCTAGTTGGGAATTCAGGTGGGAAACCTGCTGAGTGTACGAGAACGGGAGTAGGCCTCTTCACCGATGGAGAGGGAGAGATGATCCAGAGACACTCAGCAGCATAGAATTTAGATACGATGTATGGTGGTAGAGGTGTGAGGTGGTCTTTTTTTGAATTGGGTTAATGTGCATTCTGGGATGGATATGCAGCCACTGACACGTGACCACCCATAACGATTGAAAGCCTTCTACATGCACGTATGCCTCTTAATAGCTTACCATGCACAACACACACTCTCACTTAGGTGTCCCAGTGTTATTACCTTGGATGGGGCTGTCTCACCTCCAACATAAACATGGGTTGAGAGACTTGTGTAAACTTGGTGGCCATGGCATTTCTGTAGAGTTGTGTGTGTGTGTGTGTGTGTGTGTTTGTGTGTGTGTGTGTGTGTGTGTGTGTGTGTGTGGTGGTGTGTTCTCACACCCTTAAGTCCCTACCAGCCCACCTGGCCTTATTTAGAAGAGCCAGAAGCAGCAACTCACCGAGGACGCCCAGTGTAACAGAATGTGCATTGCTCATCAGCATGTTCATTAACCCCCGGAGAGAAACACCATTGCTGTGATTCGTACCCAGAATAGACTAGTCTGTTACCTGAGTGTCATTCAGTAGGTAACCATGACTAATAGAGGCACATTGGCCGAATAACAAAAGCACATAATAGGCAGGGTTAAGTCATTTTAGTTCCAGTTATGTTTTTTTCTTTTCCCAACACTCATTAACACCATCTGACTTCTTTTACACTACACAAGTGCCCTCATGCAGATTAAGAGAACAATAGCCCCCATTAGCATTAGGTGTTATCATGGAAAGTGCCCATCAGATGGGAGATGAGTGACCTGTGGAGGCCTATTAGCTCACATGCTAAAACCTTGATCATCATTAGCATCATTAGAAAGACAAGAGCCTATTGTCTTCTCGCTCACCTCTGAAATGATTCCTGTGAAGCACTGTGTTCCACAGGTTGTTGTGCTTTGGTCGTTGGTGGTTGTAGCACAGGTAAATGCAGAAGGCCATGAAAAGGGATCAGGATTGCTAAGCAGTTTTTTATTAACCCTGTACTAGAGCTTCACTTTTTTGCCTGCTCAGTACAGTGAGTAATTATCTGTGAAGGTTCTCAGTCATCCAGGTCATGGTTATCTCAAAAAGGTTTTAACCAACGCAACTGGACTTGTTTGGTTTCTTGATGACGATTCACCCTTCCATTCCAGAGGACTTTCTCGAGTATTAAAGTGAGTAATAGTCATTTGGTGCTGTTAGGAAGTTTAGTTGCTGAATGTAGCTGTGTGTCTATGGAGAAAAACTGTCCAAGGTGTGACTGGTCTGCTCTTGTGTGGATGACAGAAGACAAAAGAGGCCTGGCATCTACTGCTTCTGTAGGTATGGCTAAAGTTGTTAGGAAACAACCCGTGGCCACATATAAAGCAACCATTGCTGGTCCTAAATGTCCTAGCTAGTTTGAGGCAGACTGCAAACAGGGAAGCCATAAAATCTCCAATTCTTTAGCTTTGTTATCGGCACTTGAGTTGACCTTCCTGGCTCTGTGGGAGGAAGGCTGTTGTTTTAACTAAACCAGCGGCATTTACCTCAATGCTGAATGAGGCGCCTCACCTTGAGACGGCATACTTGAGGTTGTGAACGGCATGGCTTTGTTTTAATTTGGTTTGAGCTTAGTTTTTTGTAGTGGTTGGCTTCCCTGAGAAAATGGCATTGCTGAGCCGCAAGGGCAGACTCTGTGACGGCAGGGTCTGTACTCTTTGAGGATGCCTGTGGTAGTTTCACCACTGCCTGCCTGGCCCTGAGCTCTGGATGAGATAAGTGGCGTCCCTCAATGAGGGAGTCTGTACCAGGGCTAAATATAGAGAAAGAAGAGAAGTAGCAGTGCAGACAAAACGTTGCTGCTGCTCATAGTGAGTCAGTGTGTCTAATCATAAGCAGAACAACAGCAGACCTCAGAATGTGTGTCAGTCAGTTGACTGAAATTAGTAGCAGCGAGAGAGAGCACACCCTTTGATCTGTCTCTTTAAGAGCCAAACTCGGTGAAAAGTGTTTTGGTTGGACATTCCAGACATACCACCTACACGTTCTGGTATGGGGCTGTCGGCCGGCACATAGTGTGCATAGGTTTGGAGGTCTTTACAGATGTGCTTATAGGTGATAAATCAAGATTAAAACCTTACCTCAGACAGTAATGTGTTTGTTCACAGGCTATATACGTTTCTTTGTGTCCCCATCTAAAGCTCAGTTATTAAACCAGTCACTCACACCTCGAGGGCCTCCAAGCACAGAGATAGCTCACTCCCACAGAAGCTGAGATTCTGCCATTACTATCTGGCACACCTCAGTGTATGAAAGCTCCAACCAAGCAATCTGGTGTTGTACAAGTACAACACTCCTCTGTTCAGTTCCTGAAATGTGTGGAGGAGAGAGTATGCGAACCCGTGACAGGGACAGAATGGCGATTTGTGTTCAGATCAGTGAAGACACGTATGCTAAGGTGACCCTCCCCAACAGAATGATGTAGGCTGTGTTTTGGGAGCACCCTCTGCTTTGCTCGTAATGGATACGGCCTGGCAGGTGTCCTCACAACACAACCTTGTCTTCAGCAGGCGTCTTTAGAACTCGAGATCCATCCACAGCTGTAAAAAAGACATGTTTACTTAGCATCCATTGATCTGTAAACCATTGTGTGATCTATGACCAGTGGACATGCTCTAATGCAGAACCAAAGCCTAGAGTATCTGTTCTTCTGTTCGACAAACTACAGCCAATCGAGGGAAGCAAACTTTCCAAAGTTCCTCACCTCATCCACCTACCAGTGCTTTCTCTGTCAGATGCGTAGGAGTTGTCCTCCTGTTGTGTGCTAACATGCTAGCACTAATGAAGCCAGCTGTCCAAACGCTCAGCCGGGCAGCCAGAAGGGACCGCAGCCTTTGTTGATTCTAGGTGTTACATCTCCTGTTGGAACACACACTTTTGTTTCAACACTGCTAACCATTTGGCACAGGAAGACCATCTCTGAACACCCCCGACACCACCCTGCATCCTCAACTCTTTATTCCAGCCCCTTTGCCATACTTCACAGCACCCACTTAGATTGTCCAGCACACCGTTGCCACCTCCTGTTTGCACGGCACATTGATTGTCTCTCTGTAGCTTTATAGTTGATCATTTTCTCTTAACGCTGCCGGCAGAAAGCGTTGTCTTTGTTGTTGCTGACCTCAGCTCCACACCTGAGTGGCTGTGGCCCTAAACAGCCTCTCAGACTTGTCCTAAAGAATTTCTGTTTCAAAATGAAGTGTTGGACCCTGTTTGAGTTCCTGTACGGAAAATAAATCACCTGGCATGGCTTCCCCGACAGAACAAAGTAGTAGGCACAGGATAAGAGAGGTGGTGTGAGGGAGACAAGAAAGAGGGGCACATACAGACTAGTTTCTGCAGTCTCAGTGCAGTATACATATAATTCTTTATTATTTCATTTCTTGATTTAAAAGCGACTGAAGCTTTGTGGGTCCCACGGTACTTATTTTATCAGTTTGCCAAAATATAGCATGAGGCGACGATAGCAATCTTGGTACAAAGGCTGAATGTATCTCCTGAAAACAGTCGTGTGGTCTCTGTTACGTTGTGGTTAAGAAAAGATGTTGTGGAGTGAGGATGGGGGTGAAGAGAGGGAAGAGGTTGAGAATGAAGTAGCTCTCTTGATGAACCTCGATAGGATTTCGCAGCTGCGGCACAGCGGCATTGACCCTGCGAAAGACTCACCAAATAACAGCGCTTCTCCCTCCTCCTCCGCCACCTTTCATCCCTCCGCCCCCACACCTCCTTCATCCCGCCTCCCCCTCAGCCTGAACCTTGCACGTCTACCGAGCCCGTGTGAATCCCAACCGGTTGTAATGACCTGCACAGTGCACAGAGAAAGGAAGAGACCTCACCAAAACAATTCTCATTGATTGAAACGGAGGACCGCGATTCTCCCGCCTCCTCCTGACAAAAAACATTAGCAGCCACTTCAGAAAGCGGTGGGCGAGTGGGGTTGGGGGTGAGGGAAGATAGAGAAAAAGAAATGTTCAGGTGCTTTGTACTGCCAGTGCATATTCAGTGAGTGAATGCAGGTGGCGTGTGTATCTGTAAGCACTGCGTGGAGTGTGTGTGATGTGAGATGAAGTAGCCGGAGAGGGAGTTTCAGCGCCGCAGCCCAGGCCCTCTGCTGACTGTGCTGCTCTCACTGGAGAATTGATTTGGCCTCCGAGAGGATCTGTAGCTCTCTCAGAGGAACAGAGGCATGGGGGGGGGGGGGGGTAGGGGGGGGGTGGATGGGGAGTGGGTGGAAGCAACACAGGTGGAATTGAGAGATGGAGGAGCAGGGTGGAAATGAAAAGACGACACAGGAACACATACACATCTGAAGCAGACAGTCGGTCAGGAAAATTTACTCCCCGTAATAACCCTCTCTGTGGGCTGGCTGTCTGTGTGTCCCCCGGCTCCTTCAGCCCATAATGCAGCAGACCAGGTCACACTAACTCCCACACAGCACACACACCACTTCAACCTGCTGTGCTCTGCTACGCTGGTACTGTTTGTCTCTGTACAAGTGCGCGAGTGTGAGTTTGTGTTTGCAACGCGGAGCCTGTTGTTTCGCTCTAAATTTGTATCTTTCTCAAGTCTTCCTTCGAATACACTGAAGCATCAAAACCACATTTTTAATAGCCCCCATTTGCTTTGTTGTTGGTGTGTTTTTTTATTCTTTCCTCCTTTAACAGCCTACTTTGCCCATGGGGATCATTTAAAGTTTCATCTAATCTAGTGGAGCTGAGTCTATTTAATTGGTGTTTCCAGTTAACTACACCCTCCTCACTCAAGCATTTCCTTGTATACATTTATATTTACCTCTCTAACTCATAGCCTTTCATGTAAAGTATCCATAAGAAATATGTATAGAAAGTCTACCTCCTTTATAAAGGATCAAAATACTTAATATGTGTAGTACTAGTGAAGGTACTCGTGACAAGTAATTCTTACCTCTGTCCTTGGTGTCTCCTTGCACAGTGACTAACTACAGCAATGTGGTGGAGGCCGCCTCAGACTCAGATGACGAAGACAAGCTGCACATTGTGGAGGAGGAAGGCAGCCTGGCGGACAGGGCCAACTGCGACAGCACCCTGCCAGACGACGAGCACCCCAGGGAACAGTGCTGGGACCGAGGTGAGACCAGCAGCACAGTTAAAAGTTCAGTGCTCACATAAACAGAGCATTAGTTTGATAATGTGTCCACCACATAAAAGCTCGTGTGTGATTCGATCTTTTGTTACATCATTTGTTTTGAGTGCTGCTGTTTCAGTTTGACTTCAGCTGACGTGATGCTGGCTAAGTTAAGAAATGTTTAGTTGACATCTGTACACGGTGAAGTACCAGGCTTTGTTTCATTGTGAGGCACAGAGTGTAAGGAAACAGGTACTACACGTGGTGGATTTCCAACTAAGGCAGGAAGCACAGTGTTAAACAAAGACAATACCAACAGAGGGAGAGACCTTCATGTACAGAAAAGAGCCTTGCGACCAAAGAGCCGACAGAGAGCTTTATAGCACTGGTGGGCATTGGAGGGACCGCCGTGAACTTGTTTTTACCTCAGATCCACGTGGAAGTGACATCAGAGGCAGCGCACTGCCACAGGAAGGGCTGACATCACCCCTCCCCCCTCCTGCCAAAACAACAATTGCAGGTGTTGAATGATGTTGCTGTTTCAACCTGAGCCCAAGGCCTCTGGTGCGCTGCGGACCTGACACTGCATGTGCCCGTGTGCTGTGTGCAACAAATGCAACACTGTGCATTCAACGTGATATTGGAGAGTAGCTTTGATTTAGCAAGAGGTCGAGTTAGCAAATGTCCAGCGACCTATCAGTGTAGGGAGGGATTGTAGAAATTCCTCTCCAGTGAGCAGACCTTAGTTTCTGCTCACAGTCAGTTTCAGTTGCACACATACACGCAAACCACAGACCTGTGCACAACGTAACCACCTATTCCCCAGAGTATGCTGTCATTTTCATCAGTGTTCTGCAGCTGTACCTAATTGCGTGAAGGGAAAGTTGGAGGAAGAATAATGTCATTGCTTTTGGCCTTGCGAACATTAAACACTTCAAAAGCATAAGTTACACTGTAACAGCTCAATGCGCTGGCCGCGCTCCACAGTTATGTCAGATCAGGCATATTCAGTTCTGCTTTTACTCATGCACACAAAACACACTCACAAACACACATGTTCATACTCTCACAGCCCTCATCTCACACATAAGGCAACATCTTTAGTGTCACCCGGGGTTGGACTGATGAAACGCGGAGAAAGCCACACTCCTTTAAACAAACACATCTCTCTCCTCCTCTTATCTCTCATCCCTCTATCCCTCGCTCAGTTGCTTTCACTCCTGAGAACAGAAAAGTGCAGCCTTGAGATGTGACCACCACCCACTAATCTTCTGCTCAGCAGAGCCCAGTTTGCTTCAATTAAAGCTTTGACACCAATTCTCCTGAGACTACCTTGCTCTAAAAGCAAACAGTGGTTTTTCAGCGCCTTGCCACCTCTCCTTTTTTACCCGCCTTTATTTTATCTGGATGTTTCTCCTGTTCTGAGTCATTCCTTCTTTGATTATATGGTATCATGGCTCCGCTGTTCGCTGTCATTACTCATTCACTCCTAAATGATTATGTAGTGTGGAGAAACCAAGTGTTGAAGCAGTAAACTGCAGCCTCCGTCGCTCTGAGAACAGGCCAAACACGCCCAGCAGAGGAAAAGGTAGAGAGTGCTGACCTGGAAGGGTTTCTCCTTCGTACCTGATGAGTTCTACAGGATGATTACATCTCGCAGAATGAGCAGGGTGGAGCTGGAGAGTTTTGATGTAGCAGCGCTGTCATGGAACTTAGTAACAGCTGAGAGCTCGGTTTAACTACATGGAAATACAGCCTAAGTTTGCAAGATGAGCTGGAAGGATGTTGAATGTGTTTGATGGGCAATCAAGCTGCACTGAATTATACCAAGTGGCAGTGAAATTGTGAAAGTCCCTCATGCACAATGACACTGTTTCCTCACTGTCGGCCAGACCTTCTATGATGTTTTTATTAGAATGGGAGAAATTACAGTTTGTGCAGCAGCGACTCTGCGGACACTCAGGAACACCTACATTCCTGTGTGCTGTACGTCATGCTGTGATGTTAAAACTGAGCCACCCTCCTGCACAGGAAAGGAAAAAATCTCCAGAGAGCTGGGAAGATTGTTCAGTAGAGACACAGTACGAATGTTTGATAGCACCAAGCCAAGGATAAGCAAATCATCCTAGATTTGGAAATACCTCACAGCTAGTCTCTAACATACCTCCTGTTGACGCGAGGAAAAAGTAACATCTTTACTAATGATTGTGGAATATCTAAGTTGTTTGTACGAATCCTTATCACTGATGTGGCTCCCCTAGACAAGATAGAATCTATGAGCGCGTCTGGATGCACGACCACAGGAAGCAGTGGGGCAAAGGTCAGCTAGGCCAGGAAATGCATTGTGGGATTGTGTGGTATCATGTTGCATAGATGTGGGCAGAGAGTGATGAGAAAGGAGAGAGCAGAAGAGAAGAGGAGTGGGTGGTCTGGTGATTTTGATTTTTGACATACTGTAACACGGTCATGCTGTGAAATAAATGAAGAACCAAACTACTTCTTCTCCATAAGAATTACAAGAAACACAGTCCTGCTACAACCTCACAGGACCTGAGTTCTGGGTTTTTTTAAACCGATGTTCCACGTGTGCAGTGGTGCGTTCACATACCTGCGTCAGCACATAAATGGCTCGTGTGATGTTTCATGTCAGGGGAGCAGCCCGATAACGCAGAACTCTCCGGGCCCCACTCTGCACTTAACAAAGAGCCGAGAGATGCAAACACACACAGATGGACACACACACACACACACACACACACACAATAAATACTCTGCTCTCTGGACTAGTCTGGCCTTCAAACTGTAATATCCCTTCATATCCCCCTGTTTCCAATCTGTATTCTAAGTCAAACTAACGTCTAATGCTAATGCACGGTCTAGGCGTACTTTGCAAAATGCAAAGCTATGTCTCCAACCTGCTTAAAAAGTAGCAAACATGTCTGTGGGTGTTACGGATGCTGCTGACATCTTGGGAGAAAAGCTGAGAGAAGACTGGCCCTTAATGTTTTCCTGGCCGCTCACCGTGGGATAAGAATTCCACAATGTGACTTTCTCGACACCTGCTGTCGGTTCCAGCTTCCCACACACACACACACACACACACACACTCGTTCACCACCAGACAACCTCCTTCTCTGCATTATCTCTCACGGGTGGGGGGGCTTCTTCGAATAGTCTTTAATAACCATAGCAACAAATGACTGCACTCAAATTGTTAAGGTGCACCAGAGGAAGCCAGAGCAGTTTTTTATGTCAGAGTACTGGTATTCACTGCGCGTCTGTGAGTCTTGAAGTGCTACACCTGTTTCCATCTCAGAGGAGAACACAGCTGGTCCCGTCTTTCCACACAGACAATTCACAGGACACAATTCTCAAATCTCCACTAAACAAGGAGATTGCTTAAATCAACCCATAAAACATCTGCTTAGGAAACACTACCACAATATTTACAGTAGTCTAACTTTGCTCTTAGCTCTCACTTCACAATGATCTGTCTAATGATACACATAAGCACACTATCATGGTCATAGAGGAATGCTATTCAGTTTAATCGCTGACACACTATACTTGGTCCCGGCATCATCTTCAGGAAACACTAGGTGAGCAGAGCCGGAAAGAGGAAAGGAAGCTTTCATACATCCTAAACTCCAGCCTCAGGTTACACTTCCTATAGCCTGGTAATTAGCTCGTGTTCGACTAGCTAGCCGGGACCATGTGATGTGGAGAAACATCAGACTCAGCTTCTCATTTTCTGGCATATTAAGCTCCGTCTGAAGGACAGGCCTCTTCACGTGAGTGCGTCCCTTCCTGTGTGATATCTGTTCTCCATGCAACATCGGTACGAGATTCATTACCTAATTATCTGTCCCTGTCTCAACAAGTACCTTACCTAACATACTGCCATTCAGTCCTCACAAAGAGCTTGATGCTCATACAGTAGCCTGTGGCCTTTGATGCAAACTGGGTTTTTCATCCTATTGTGAACAATTGTGTGTGGATGTTTGTTTTTTCTCCGGCACCACACGCTTAATTCGATGCTGGTGAATGTCATGAATAAGAACATTCAGCCATACCTGACATGACATTCAGTGCAACGTGATTGTATTCTCACATTTCATACATAGAGGTCGAGGTTTCATATGCATATCTTAACATCGATAGATATGAATGTAAGTCATGATATACCATGAAAATCAATAATGCTTCTAGCAGGCAAGATCCTAATCAATGTTTTTTATCCCTCACAGTGAAGGAGGACTGTGGGTCAGATGGGGAAGATGGCATGAGCACAGACGCACTAGTCGAAGAGATGCTCCAGCAACAAGACACGGCCGTCATCTACCCAGAGGCCCCAGAGGACGAGCTACAACGACAGGGCACCCCCGATGCCAGAATTCATGATGAGAACGGTACACATCATGCAGTATTTACATGCACTTGATGTTATGAACCATAAACACAGTGTTATCACGACGGTGTTTGTGTGTTCACGCGCAAAAACACTGATCCATATCTTTATCAGTCTGCCACACATGCCAAGTGCTGTGTCCTTATATATCGGCACTAAAATCTACACTAAATTTCCACCTGAGAGCTCGCAGTCACTGAGCTCTCACACTATTATTGCACCTACCCAGTAATTACTCGCCCCCTGGGGTTGGTTGTACCTGCTCCCTGTCTCACCTCAGGTGTTAACTCCACCCCATTAACGCCACTCTCCAACATCATTACACACACTGCGATTTGTTAAGTGCAGCACACAGGGCCCTTTATGGCTCCTGGGCTTTTGGCTTTTACCTGCTACCACAGAGGGGAAAAATGAGAGGGAGGAGGAAGTGGGGGGAGGAAGAGAAACAGCAACACCTGAGTAAATTTGTCACGTCTGTGCAAGCTCTGACTCACAGCTACCTGGGCGATAATGTGTGTGCATTCTCATCCCGAGGCCCTCACCTGTCCCACAGGGGAACTTAATACATCACCTGTTAACGAAGTAATGCTTAACTGTGTGGGAGTCAGGCAACTGAGACCCTCTGTTAAGCAGCTTGGATTCAGGCAGGCGTCTGTTGTTTACCGAGCTCACTCTTCCTCATTTGTGTGGGCGTTTTTGAAACACTTGTAATGCACAATAGGCAATCAGATGATGGAATTTCAAGCATGTGAAAGTTGTAATTGCTGGGCTTTGTTGAGTAAGAAGCAAAAATAAAATAAAGTCCTGCACTGGAAACTGCAGATCAGTAATCAGCCTTTATCCATTTGGTCACCTGGGTGCTGTTTACCTGTGGGGGAGGTTCTTCTAGTGATTGGTGAAATAGCGGAGGAGTGTTACTGCAGCTTACTCCATGTCTAACATCAAAGAGCCCTTCCCGCTCACCATGTGTTTAGCCCCTTTCTCTCCTCCCTGTCTTTCTAACTTGTCCCCTTTGTGATTTCTTTTCCATCCAGCAACTTCTGATTCGTTCTCTCAGCTGCTCACCTGCCCGTACTGTGCACGTGGCTACAAACGTTACAGCTCTCTGAAGGAGCACATCAAGTACCGGCACGAGCAGACAGAAGAGAGCTTTAATTGCCCCGAGTGCAGTTACAGCTTTGCATACCGTGCTCAACTGGAGAGGCATATGACGGTCCATAAGAGCGGACGGGATCAGGTAAAAACCAGGCACTGGATTCTGATAAAACACATTAACTGGTTAGACTGTCTCCTTTTGTGGCATCATCTACCGTTTAATGACGTGAATATGTTTTAACTACCCTTTTTAGTATGGTAAGTAGATGATTTGTTTCTAGAGCACTCTCCTGCTCTGCAGTTTGTTCATTAACATCAGCATTTCTGAAGAGACCAGGCAGTGGTTTATTATTTGTTATTATTTATATGAATTAGTCCACTCTAGACATTTTCTGTTTTAAGAAACACATTTATTAAACACTGACTGGTTATTGTGCCTAACCTAACTACAGAAGCTTTAGCAGCTCACTTTCAAACAAGATAAATAAATATGAACTTTTGCCCTTGATTGATTAAAGACATTGTGACATGAATTAGTAGCAGTTCAAAGGTTGTGTTTTCATTGTGTATCTCACTAAATGACCCCTCTCACCTTGTCTGACAGAGACACGTCACACAGTCGGGAGGCAATCGTAAATTCAAGTGCACTGAATGTGGCAAGGCATTTAAATACAAGCACCATCTGAAGGAGCATCTACGTATCCACAGCGGTGAGTGGACAATCCCTGTCACCATAGCAGCATTCTGTGTGTGTTTATGGGTGTGTGCATGCACTCGTGCAGGTCCAGTGTACACATCTTTGCAGATTGATTGATGATTCTTCTCTGGCCACAGATGTTTCAATCTCCTCCACACGAATATTTATGTTTTATTTATGTTTTAGGCAACTCCTTGTATTCAAATATCCTTCATTATATTTCATTCCATCGTGTGCTCTTCCTTAATGTGCCATAATTGGGTTTCTTTTGGCTTTATGGGACAGCAATTAGAGAAGGGCATTTCCCAATGGTGCCATTACATCAGCGTTTAAGCATCATTGAAATGCATTAGAGCTTTTTCCTGCTGTAGTGCTCATAGCCTAGCTTTCTCATTTTGCTTCATTCACTAATGGAAATGTGTTTCTCTCCCCCCACTCCTTTATTTCTCTCTCTGTCATACACACTCTAATTTTGTTCAGGAGAGAAACCCTATGAGTGCTCCAATTGCAAGAAGCGATTTTCACACTCAGGCTCATACAGCTCCCACATCAGCAGTAAGAAGTGCATAAGCGTCATCTCAGTTAACGGCCGACCACGCTTGGGAAACGCCAAAACCCAGACCCAGGGTCCATCACCGGTGCTGGCCACACAACCCTCAGTTCTCCAAACCCAGATTAGGGAGAAGCTGGACCATAGCAAACCCCTGCAGGAGCAGCTGCCCCTTAACCAGATCAAGACTGAGCCTGTGGACTACGAATACAAGCCAACAGTGATAACATCCCCAGCTGTGACTGCCATGAGTGGTGGGGTCTTCAACGGAGGTGCTGCGGCTCCTCTGCAGGGCACAGTGCAGGCGGTGGTCTTGCCCACTGTGGGGCTGGTGTCACCCATAAGTATCAATCTTGCAGACCTACAGAGTGCTCTCAAAGTGGCGGTGGATGGTAACGTCATTCGCCAGGTACTGGAAAACAGTGCCAAAGGCCAGGGGCTTAACACAGGGTTAACCACTGGAACACTCTACCCCCCACAGCAGCAACTCATCTCAGCCATCAGTCTGCCTATAGTGGGTCAGGATGGAAATGCAAAAATAATTATTAACTACAGTTTAGAACCCAACCAGGGCCAACTTACAGCCCAAAACCTGAAGAAAGAGCCTGAACCAGTCTCACCAGCTCAGACCACTGATACCTTCAAGTCTCAAAAACTTCCAGAAGATCTCACATTCAGGGGAGTTAGGTCCAATGAGACTAAAGAAAAAGAGGAAAAGACCACTAAAACCTGTCTCCTGTGTGATAACTGTCCTGGTGGACTGGAAGCACTCCATGCCCTCAAGCACTGCAAGAAAGATTGTCTCAGGCTGAATGGAGCAGGCTTGGATAAGTCTGAGTCTGCTGTTGCTGCCCTGCTCTCCGACGGAGTCTGCAACCAGCCCAAGAACCTGTTGTCCCTGCTCAAGGCTTACTTTGCCTTAAATGCGGAGCCAACCAAGGACGAACTAGCTAAGATCTCTGACTCTGTCAGTCTGCCAATCCACGTGGTTAAGAAGTGGTTTGACAAAATGCAGGAGGGTCAGATATCACTGGGTGCCCCAACGCCCCCCTCAGAAGAAGAGGACATCTATGAAGCTAACAGTGTGGTTTCTCTTGTCCCAGGGAAGGACATGGCCACTATGAGTCCTTCTGTGATTCAGGACAGCCCTACAGAAGCTACTCCAGCAGAGATCAACGGCGCTCATAGCTCACCAGCTTCCCCCTCCCCACTAAACCTGGCATCTGGCAGTCCCATCCCTGGCCAAGCCCCTCAGAGCACAGAGGGACCCCTAGACCTGTCACTGCCAAAGCCCACCAGAGAGGAATCAGAGAAAGTGGTGGCTAATGCCTGCACTCATCCTTCTCCCATTTCTGGCTCTACCAATGAGAATGAACCCCTAAACTTAACTTGCACAAAGAAGGAAGCATTGCCACTCTTAGCCATGGGCTCCAGCCCTGTCACACTGTACGCCAACCAACTAAGTGGGAAGCCCCTTGATATTGTGACCACAATGCAATGCCTAAAGGCACTAGCTACCACCAACAAACAGACTATCCTGATCCCCCAGCTGGCTTACACCTATACCACTACAGCAAACAGCCCAGCAGGGACTGAGATGCATGAAACCATCCACCTCAACGTAGTAAAGGTGTGCAGTCATTTATTTGCCTTCAACTTAACAAGAGTTAAAACATTTTAAGAAGGAACCTTGGTAGTCTAATGGTTACTGCTTATGCCATGTAACTCCAGCCTTACTTTGTTAGCTGGTTAGCTGCCTGCCTGCCTCCCATATTTTCATATTCCGTATTGCCCACTAATATTATTAAATGAAGACATAAAAACCAATAAAAGAAGAAATTAGAAGATGTAATTTAAGATTAGGCTGTAGTTTGCAGCCAATTAGCTTAGCTTAGCTTAGTTTAAAGACTGTAGATATGAAAACAGCCAGCCAAGTTCTGTACAAAGGTAACAAAACACCTCTAAAGAAGGTTTTTTAAAACCTCCGTGGCTTTATTAGCTTCCTCAGCATTTAAGTTAAGCAAGGTTAACCTATTCTAAACAAATGATTCAGGGTCTAATTGAAGAAGCTTGTGTAATGGAATTAAATTTGATTTCTCTTTTCGGAGCGATCAGTCAAATTCTTCAGTCCAGATAATAAATTCTTATTGTTCAAAACCACTCAGACATGATAGATAGTCTGAAGACATTCACTGTGTAATCAGTAAGTCTTATATAGAAATGTCAGAATTCAGCTCTTACTAATTCTTCATTGTGCAGGCACCTAATGGGCCTGTAATGATGGATGTAGATCTCATTGAGTGTGTGAGTGATCTTCCTGGGCTGTCACCCAGAGGACATGAGGCTGCACTTTACTACAGTTACTATTGATTTGCTGGAATCTGTTTAAACACCACACCTCTGCCTGCCTTATTGATTTATTGTTGTTGTATTATACTTTTGTGTTAAGTGGATTGGCATAGACCAGCCTTGTAAAGACTGTGTGTATGTATATACATATATGCTCTTTAATAATAACTCACATAGTCATTCACTGCATCAGTGGGTGAGCTTTATTAGCACAGGGACGTGAGAATGAAAAAAAAAAACTGCTCATCAGTACACAGTATGAGGGAAAGGAAAAGATTCGTAAAGAGTCCAGAGAGGTCGATAAGTGTGACAAGGCATAATTTCCTGCAATGTATGCAGACACTGTTCACTGGCATTCTATTTTCTGAGTCAGTCATTGTTTTTCTGCAGTAAAGGTAGCATAAAAAATCCTCACTTAGAACTCCTTCTGGTGTGCTAATATGATTTCTCACATTCTTCAGGAGGAGAAACAGGACCCAGGCTCAGATGGCCTGTCTACCATGGAGGAGCAGAATGACTCAGACTCGGGCCCACCAAGGAAGAAGATGAAGAAAACAGAAAGTGGCCTGTACGCCTGCGACCTGTGTGACAAGATCTTCCAGAAGAGCAGCTCACTGCTACGACACAAATACGAACACACGGGTAAACACAAATTGTCAATGTTTCCTAGTGCTGCACGCAAACAATTGCAGATGGAACATGCCTCACCATCACGCAGAGTAGGGTCCTGGGAAAGATGAGTCAGAGTGAGCAAGAAGGGGGATTTTGAGCTGTAACGTAGGGAAGGGTGGACACCTCTATTCCAGCAGGTATTACTCAACATGCACAGAAGAGGTCTGAGAATTTCTTTCCGCCAACTCCCCACCTCTGCACTGCCAGCTTCTCATGTGAAGCACCAAATGTTGCAAGAGGGGAACTCTGGTAGTGATTTGCATTTCTCTAGCATGATGATTCTGTGGCCAATATCAGGTCAATGTTCTCAGAGGCATTTAAGTTTCTTTTCTTTATTACTCTGATACCTGGCTTGTAACCACTGTTTCAGCTCCAAATGACCTCATTCTAGGTGAAACTAGCTACATGCTGCCTGGATAAAGTTTCTTTGACAGTTTTCAAGCTCAGCTGTTGTGATTTTGTGTTGTTTTGAAATGTTCTCCTTGGATACATTCACGATAGTTATTCTTATGGACTTTGCAAGCTTTGGCACCACTGGTACAACAATGTGGGGGATTCACTGTGAGCACACTGGAGCATTTATTGTTTTCCTCCCATGTCTCTGCTCATTTAAGTCAAAAGAATTTTCATATTTGTTAAATACGCTGACTCTAATTTATTTTCTCTTCCTTTGCAGGGAAGCGACCGCATGAGTGCAGCATCTGCAGCAAGGCCTTCAAACACAAACACCATTTGATCGAACACATGAGGCTCCACTCGGGAGAGAAGCCGTACCAGTGCGACAAGTGCGGCAAGCGTTTCTCCCACTCAGGCTCCTACTCTCAGCACATGAACCACCGCTACTCTTACTGCAAGAAGGAAAATCAGAATCAAGGTGGAGGCCGGGAGAGCCCTGAGGAGGACGTCGAGGCCCAGGTTGAGATAGAAGCCCTGAGCCAGGTGCAGAGGCGGCACTTGGCCTCCTCCCAGCTGGACTTAGATGAACAAGGGAGTAGCACTAGAGACGATGAGGAAAGCGAGGAGGAGGAGGAGGAAGGCGCAGTGGACATGGACGACATCCAGGTGGTGCAGATAGGGGATGAAGGAGGTGATGAGGAGGAGGAGGAAGAGTATGGAGAGAGAAATGATGAGGAAATAGAGAGAGTAGTGGTGGAAGGTGACGAAGAGGAGGAGAAAACAGAGATAGAAGTTAACGAGGACGAAGAAGAGGCTGACACAAGGCAGGGGGAGGCTCTTGGGAGTGTCCAGGAAGGGGAAGTAGTCAAGAAGGATGAAGAGGAGGCGACGGATACAGATGGAGGGATGATGGAGGCCGAGGGCGAGGACACAGAGGAGAACACAGGCAAAACAAAAAGGAGTGCTGTTTCTAAAGATGAGAACCAGACCCCACAGGAGAGAGCAGATACTGACTAAAAGATGAGACAGACTCAAAGAGACACAATCACATCCTCTCCCTGTGCAGAGAACGAACGCAGGCGATGATGTCTGGTCACTCTGACAGTTTGTTTCAGTTCACTACTGTGTAGAAATCCAGGTGTGCCTGAAAAAATACAAGTGACTTTTCCACAGGAGAACAATTTCTCATTGTTAGAAAATTTGTAAAGAAAACAATGAAGACAAACATACATTTTAACAAACAAAAGAAATGCATTATACAGACTTTGGAAGCTAGAGCCGACATGTTTTAGATAATGTTTTATTACTAAAACACCTTGGGTCATTTCTTTTTATCAGTGTTACTAATTTTATCACGCATATTTTAACCTTTAAAAGCTGTACAGTTGGGAGATATTTCTATACCTTTTTATTGCCAATGAACAAAAAAGTCAGTATTTTGTTAAGTTGGAAGGAAAATAAGAAAAATTCTGTGCACTACAAGTGGCTTGGTTTACCTATGGATTGAGCGGTCGATTTGTGTCGTCTACCCTTCAGTATTACTGCACTAGATACACCATGCCATCACACTAGCAGACTTTAGCCTCTTTTTTGTGCTGTTGTTATAATTGGATTGTGAGCCTTAAGAGGAAAAACAATGGAAGCCAAACGGGTTTTTTCTGTTTTCATGGTCATTTCCTTTTAGACACATGGACAAATTATTGTCAAAGTGTCTTTTACCAATCAGTGTTTTACATAAATAGTTTAATATTTTGGGGAACTAGCTTATTTGCTTTCTTTATGAGAAGATCAAGACCACTCTTAAGCATCTAATAAAATAGCGTTTATTGCTAAAATTAGCACTTACTTGCTAATTAGCTTAGCTTAGGACTAGAAAAAGCAACGGAAACTGCTAGCTAAAGTGGCTCAAGCTAGAAGTTATTGCCTGCTAGGTCCAGTAGGTGGCAGTAATGCAAATATAAGCTGGTTTGCTAACTGCTAGTACGACCCAGAGACAACGAAGCTAGCTTAAATTCAAAAATAAATATATTATTGTCTAAAACTGTAAAAATGACAAAGCAAAACCTGCCTTTTCCCGTTGTTTCTAGCATAAGAAAGCCGATTATCTTTAGGCTTAACACATTTGAAAGAGTATGTATCTTCTCCTCATCCAACTCTTACCTAGAAAGCAGATAGACATAGTTCCCAAAATGTGAAACGACTGTTTTAAATGCCTAGAGTGAGCAAAAAGGGGATGTAGAAAACAGCTTGACCCTTGCTATACCCCCCCCCCCACTCCGAGCCTTATGCAAAAAATCTAACAAAATCAAAAGAAACATGCATATCAAAAGTGCCATTGAATATTGCTGTTGAAGCTTAGAAACTATGATCAGGTTTTTCCAGTCCAAGATCAACCAATAAGCCGGAATACTGTTAACTTTGGCTTGCCACTATACCTGCGACAATAGAACTTATAGCCGTGTATCATGAACTTTACATGAGTTGCTTTTATTTGTACTCTTTGCAACTTAAACAATTACAATGCACATGTTTTCCAACAAACGATGACGGTGTATGAATTCTAACTGTTAACTGTGTCCTGCCTTTTTCCAAGCTTATTCAGTGCACTTGTTTAACACACCATAAAATGCTCAGACGTCTCTTCAGGTAACAAAATGTAGGCAAACGTGAGTTCCAGGAGTTTAATTCAGCAAAGTATTATTTTTGTCTCTTATGTTGTTTTATGTTCAGTTTCAGTGTGTGTACTGTACGTTTTCAGCAATGGCAGTATTATCCCCACCCCCAGTGAGATGGGTTTGTTTGTTTAGTCATAGAGAACTTTTATATTTATGTGTCTTATTTTTTATATTTCTTTGTGGTTATTTATTACACTATGTAGTGTACAATACTGTAGTTTGTATTAATACGATAATATATTTTAGTATGGAAAAAAAGGTTCAAACACATAATAATACAAGCCTGGAAAATGAGACTCCGGCATACTGAAGTATGTTTTTCGAACAAACTAAATTATGTTTTTCTTGGGGGAAAAAAAAGATTTGTACCCTACAAGCCTGAAAATTGGAACCTGTGACCTCTCTGCATACATTCTCATACATTAGTTTAGTTTTCTTCCCCTCTCTAATATGAAGCTACTGAACTTTTGAAAACTTGTTGTATGTCTAATAGCATGAGTGTGTGCTGTTGTATTGAAGGATGATCCTTAACCACACAAACTGTCCTCTTTGCCAAGCCAAAATAATGTTAACATTCTTATGTTTCATTCGTGCCAATTTGTTGCTTTATACGTTTGTGTCAAGACCACACCACTTTTATACCCCCCCCTTAACACCTTCATTTTTTTATAGTGATTGTTTTTTTGTTTTCTTTTTTTGTTCATTTTTTATGACTCCCCATCTCACAATAAATTACATCAATTACAAGCTACTCAGTTTGTGGTGATATTGTCATTGAGAAAATCACACAATATGAAGTTGATGTTGCTGGCGTTGCTCTATTTAAGCAATTATGAACATAAAAATCAACTCAACGCACTTAAATAAGTCCAGTTGCTATTGAGAAAAAACAGCGTTTTATGACTACTTAAGGTTGCTAAGTAGCTAAGCAAACTACCAACTGTCATATCAGAGTATTTACCTACTAAACTACGTTATATAAGTATACATACAAAGAACCTGCACAGACTCCCCTCAGTGATCAGGCAGAACCAGTCTGTCAGTCCAGTCTGCCCGGTAGCAGCCCAGCCCAAGGTCAGCCCTATTGATCCAGATTAGGTTTCTAGGAGGGTTGACCCTCCTCCTGCCCCCGTCCCTCCAACAACATGAATTAGTAATGGAATGGACTAAAAATCTATAGTCTGTTGAGGAGCTGTAAATGATACAATAGCTAGTGAACATACTGGAGTATTCTCCCCCTCTGAAGACACACTGCTTTCAAACGAGGAAGGCTCTTATGTCTTATTTTGGGGGAAAACAGGTGGGGGCAGGAGTTCACTGCTACAAAGAATATACTCTGGCATGATGCTGAATGGGTCCAGAGGCACCTAGTGGGTGGCGTATGTGGACTAATGTCTTATAGGGCAGCTCATTCCATGACAGACTATCCACTCCAGTGGCATCTTGTAATTGTGCCTAATATAAATGTCTTAGACAGTGGTCACAGCAGCATGAAGGCACACTCTGAAACTCTTAAAACAGTCAACCGTGTGTAGCCTGGCTGCATGTTCAGGATGCAGGGCCGTTTTACAGGCTTTCAGTCCAATCCAGGACGTAAAGCCAAGATACTGCCATATGTTCTGCTGGGCTCAGCATTTCAAAGGAAAATTGAAAAACTATAACTGCTAAGAGGATATGGAGTGCTCTTGCCAATAATGGTGCAAAAGCCTGATGAAGTATTATGGCTGCCGGGATCGTGACACAGAGCCAAACCCAGGGGGCTGAAACTCCCTGGGGAAATTTAGTGAAAAGCAAAGGAGGAGGAGGAGCTGGAGGAAAGAAAAGCCTGCGCTCAGGAAATAGCAGTCACTTAAATATCATGTTCATTTATTTAACCACTAAATAGCAGAATGTACACTGAGGCATTATGTGTGTTTGTGTGTGTGTGTGGAACCGTGTGCACATGTGTAAAGCGGCAGTTTGATGCCACTGCGGGTGACAAATTCACAGCTCTGTTTCAAAACACACTGGTCAGCGTTAGCCCATAACTGGAGATCTATTTATCCACCTACAATATGCAACCTGTGAGACACACAAAATAACAATCTAAATATATTTATGGTCTTTACAGACAAATTGATCTGTCAAACTGAAGTCAGTTTTGAAAAGGTGGTTAGGTTTTCATAACTTTACTTTACTTTACTTGGCAGATGCTTTTATCCAAAGCGACTTACAAGGAGAAGACACCAGCAATGACAGCAGACAACATAATGAGTGTGTGTGTGTGTGTGTGTGTGTGTGGTAGACTCACTTGAAGTACTTTTTAAACATGTGTGAGTGACTTGTCAAACCTTGGGAGACTGACCAATAATATAACAAAACATAACAATACCTGACTTAAGTTAACACTTTATAATATAACATGAAAAACAGCGTGGGTTACATGATTATAATAATTATACAAATTATTATGACAGCACAACCGAAAGCACAACACACCAGAGCACTGTCAACACGTGTTTATACACATTTATTTAGTAGCATTCGACATATAAATAATGATGAAATAATATTATAATAGGCTGATATCTGGGAGGACAAATAACATCAATGTTCACATCAATAAGCAGAACCCTAACATTGCTGTGTTAAAAACTGTTCAAACTATGATGGGCAATACACAGTATATGTACAATCCACTTACACATTTTATGCTTCTGTCTCTTCTGTTTGTAAGAGACAATGAGCGACATGCACGGAACACAGAGTGTGTCCAGAAGGGGCGATCAAATTAAAGACTACAGGGTCACCGGTAGAATAGGTCAAAGAGAACACGGGTGTTTCTGTGTGTGTGTGTGTGTGTGGAGCAAAGGGTTGACTGGATTGTCACTGTGCTGTATTTAGCTCGTACCTCCAACATCTCTCTGGAGAATTAACCTTCAGCTACAGTAATGTGAAACCAATCGTTAACCATGTTGAGATGCACCAAGGTTTTATGCGTCCTTGTTCAGCGCGGACACATTGTCATGAATGCTGGTCACCTTCTGCCATCGTCGTGATCACAAATAAACTCCACTTCTCATACGCACACACACACACACGCACGCGCACAGAAGCACACACCTTCGTTTCCTTGGCTTCCAACTAAATCCTATTATATGTCTCTCAGAGAAAAGGTCTGGTGAAATCTATCTATAAATGAAATTTATGTCTCATCATTTAAGCTTGAAATTGCTTACAGGCTCTATTCTTTTTTTTTTCAATGTGTTTTAGCAACTGTGCTATTTCCAGTCTTTTGTGCAGTTTAAATTGTTCAGCAATGAGGACAATGACTTGACAGCTTTGCATGCGCTCATTCTTAAATCTCCTATATTCACACACATATATTTAGAATTAATGTTCTGGCAGTTTCGTGCTTTCCTTTTCAGGGTGAGGTTGAGGGCTGACTTTCACCACTTCCCCTCCTCGTTACCACATCAGGACTCAAGTTGCTCTATAAAAACACCAGCACAACCACAACCACCTCACAAGGCCTGCCACTGCACACACACACACACACACACACACCCAAAGTGCACACCAGCCTGTGTTTGCAGGTATGGCTGGCCCTCCCACACTACTGGGACAACACAGTGCGGCTCTCGGTCATGACTAGAATAACAAGGAGCTGCACAGAATTCAATTAAATGGTGTGCTCTTTCAAAAACTACCACCCACCCGCCTGCACGCACACACACACACACACACACACACACACACTGTGTAGAAAGTAGAGCACATCCACACAACTACCTACTCTTGTATGCTTTGGTCCTCCCACATACACACAGGAAAGCTTGCATGAACACACACACACATAAATATCCATTTTGTCTCTCACTTCTGAGCCTCCACTGTGTGTGTGTGTGTGTGTGTGTGTGTGTGTGTATGAGAGAGAGAGAGCTGTGTAAATCCATTGTCTTGTCCCGTCAGAGAAGCGTGGAACTTCAAGTGTTGTCTACGAAGCAGTGTCCTGATTGGCTGCTGGAAGTCAATGGCTAAACCCATAACATGCTGTTAAATGTTACCCCTTTGTTCTTCCAAGGCCATTGAGCTACTGTATATGTGGACTGTACGTGAGGATAATGTCCTGATGCCTACGCTGACACTGGGACACAGCATTGTTTGTCATTTGGTTGAACCCCATTTTCAGCCCAGACTGAAACGTCCTAACTGTTGGATGGATTGCAGTGACATTTGCGCCTGGCATTTGTGTTCGTCACAAAATGAATCATAATAATTTTTGTGATTCTCTGACTTTTTGTCACTTGGCCAAAACTTCACCCAGTTACAAGTTTGTTTAAATATTCAGAAACTATCAACACGTTAAACAAACATATTGAAAGTAACACAGCAATGCATAGCAACTAGCATGCCAGTGGGAAGTCAGCAGGGGTGGCTCTAAAGAGCTTTGTATGGGGTGGGCGCAGCCCCCAGACAAGCTATGGGGAACCTCATGTGGAAAATGATTAAAAGGTGTCTTAACACCGCTTGTTGGAGTAAACAAACTTTGCATTTGTTCACTGTAAGATGTGGCAAATATTGAATGTATTGATGCGTTGCCCTTCTGTCCTTACTCCTGCAAGCTTGTATCAGCCGTTGGTGGTTTAGTAATGTAAAAAGTGTGAAGAGTGACCAGTTTAGGTTTAATGTCGTCTCTCCCAACTGTAACGACAAATTACATTATATGACCAATATACTGTATGTGGATGTGGTGGGGTGGGTTCAGCGTAGCCTGGACACAGAGATGAGTTAGAGAGTAAATAGAAACTTGTAAGTCTAAAGAAGCTGAGCAGAGTGAGAAGTCACAGGAAGATGACCATATAAGGCACAGCTCAGAGAGCCATGCTGGAGACCAGTAGACATTATGCCCACCCATTAGGTTTAAGACTAACATTCACGGGGGGGTACGTGGTTCCATGAGTCATTCATCACCTGACAGCTGAACTCTGAAGTTATCAGATCTAGGTGTGCACACTTTGCTGAGATTACCTTCCCCTGGTTCCGCTGGGAGATGTTTGCGTGTGTGCACGTTTCGTGGGAGTGTGAGAAGAGGTTAAAAGAGGAGATATTCTGTGCATTAGCAGCCTTGCTCGTCACACCTCCTTTCCACCTTCCATTTACCTCTCACACACCCACGTCACTCCCTCACAGCCTCAGCTCTTTCACTCCTCCTCACGCACATTTCACCATCAGCATCATCACACGTGGCATTTCAGCAGATGTTAAGACATAAATACCAAAATCTCCAGAGCTTTTTACACAACAGTGTAAAATGTGCGAATAATGAAAGGAGTGTTTTTTTCATAATTACTGGAAGAAACTAAGATTGTTAATAATAATTTCATGTTATCACTGAGTCACTATCTTACAACCGGCAATGTCAGAGCCACACTTCTGTTTTGGTTAATTAATTGATGATAATGCTTCATTTTAGTGGCTTTTGTTTTGCACACACTATATGAATCACTTACAGAAAACATTTACATGGGGGAGGCAGCGAGGTGGCATGACGTGTTGGCAGAGAGGCTAGGGGCAGGTGGGAACAGCTGTTTACCACTAAATGTCAGTGCACACGTTTGCAGCAGAGACTCGGCCAACACGGAAACGCTAAAACCCATCTTTGTCAGAAACAAAACAGATGTTACACATGTTTTTACATTTTGGTGGCTCCGTTCATAATTTCTGACATTATCTGTTTTGTTTGATTCAGTGACTTGAAGTGATTTTTATTGTCTAGTTATTGATTGGCCACCTGTAGATCTGCCACGGTCTCCAGCTGCTGTCTCTAGTCAGCTCCATACATGGTCATTTCCTGCCACCTCTCTGCTCTCTCTCTGCTCCTACCTCTCTCACCTTAACCAAGTTATTATTAGGTAACCTATTTCACCCGCTCTGCCTCCTTTATAACCAGCTGTTCTACTCCACCCGCCTACCTGTGTTTTGACCTCTGTTTCTGAACCTTAAAAAGGTTGGATGACTGAGAACCTTCACAGAGATTTGGATTGTGTTTTGTTGGACTGTTGGGTCTGTCCACCCACACTGCTATCTCTGGCCCTTGGCTCCTGGATCCACTGACCAGCCGTGGTTAGATTCTCTGTTGTTGAGTAACCCGGATTTGTTTATATAACATAATTCATTAAACACAATGATTTGAAATAAAACGTTTGTATTTGCTTGTAAAAATGTCTGGTGCTGCTTTTTTAACTATCTTGATTTGAATATCTTTTTAATCCACACCAAGCTTCCAGTGCGTGATGTGCAGGTACATGTCAGTCAGCGTCAAAGCGTTTTCATCTCATTTTTGTCTGACTTTAGGAATAAGTGAAGCACATCATTCTGAAATACATGCATGGGGACATCGTGTCTTTGCTCCAGGGACGCCAAAGTGGCTTAGGTTGCCCTGGTTCTTTAACCTGGCGCAGAAAGTGCCAAAGCTGCAGTGATGAGGTTTTTACATCAGTAGAAATGTGGTCTGTCATTATAAATGAAAACAGATTAAAGACATCCTGAAATGATTTTTGTGCTTAAACTGACAAAAGCACTGTTCGTTCTTCTCAATAAGCTTTGTATCAATCACACAGACACACTTTAATTTGCTTTTCTTATCATAACCTTTAGTACGTCCTCACAAATGAGGCTCCGAGTCAGAGGAAGGGCAACAGAGGGAGCTGAAAGGAAGGAAAGGGGGGAGGGAATAAAACAAGATGATGAGAAGGGATCCTAATCAGTGCAGGCAGTATCCATTCTCTCTTCTGTCTCCGTCTGTCCCCATTTCCTGAAGCGCTTTTCATTAAGACGCCGGAGGCCTTGTTTCTGTGCCGCCGTCCATCAATGCACGTGACCTTTTGCCCTCTGTCTGTGCCCCAATAACGGTTCCCAGTTTGGCCTTCGGTCTGTGCCTCTGCGGGGTTCTGTTTTGCCCCCGTCATCATTAACTGGGGGGGTATTGTGGTCCGAGGTGGATGATATGGAAGTGATCCAAAACCCAGAATAAGAAGGAGAAGGAGGCAGACGTTATCCTTAACGTAGATTAACCTTTTTAGGCGTGTCAAAAATGAAAGAAAGCAATATCTTAAAATCCCTAGGAGTGGGTGTTCATCAAGAGTGTGTCACCCACCCCTTCTCTCCTCATGACCCCCTCCCCGTTTGGGAAGAAGAACAGGTTGGAGCCCCATCTTTTTGTGCCAGATGGCTCCACATTGACAAATCAATTAGGCTCCACCTCATCACCAGGGGAAGCGGGGCTACAAGCCTACCCGTCTCAACCCCCACCACCCTGGGGTCCTCAGTCAAACCACTCCTCACCTTAATCGCCCCCCTGATCCCCAGAAAGCGTTGCCCGGGTAAAAAAAGAAGAAGAAAAAAGATAAAACAAAGAGGCTGGCAGCACATAAATCACCTAGCATCAATATGGATGACTTCCACGCTAATGCAGAGGAGACCTGGAGAGAGGCAGTGACAGAAGCTTGGTGTGTGTGTGTGTGTGTTGGTGTGTTTACATGCTCAGTATGAGCAGATTTGCCATGAACGCAGGAGCCAAGTGTCTCTAGTTGTTTTTTCTTCCCTGTGTGGAGGTGGGTGAGCGGGAGGAGGATGAGGAGGGAGGGTGGACGCTTGGGGAAGTTAATCCAAGGAGCCCGGAGCAGGTATGAATCTGCGTCGCAGAGGAGAGGGAGAATCCATGTTCTTCACTACACCCTAGTGGGAGAGAGGAGACGCTGCAGAGACGAGGACAGACAGCAGAGGCCGGAGTTCTAACGTCTGTTACTGGTGGATGTTGTTTTGTTAAACAAAAATGCTGCTAAAAGCCTTTTAAGTAAGTTTGAGATCGTCTAGTTAAAGGTTCTTCCAGGGTTTAGAAGGCTGGAAAGGTGTCTGGACCTGGCAGGTACACCTTACATATGTGTGCACACACACACAGCCTGATGTCTCATCTCACACAGGCAGCACCTTCGCGAAGTTTCCTATCCTGCATGTTAGAGACGAGGAGGAAGGTGGGTCTGGGAGGGAAGAGTTTAATAAAAGCGCAGAGTGAGAGACGTGCTGGCAAATCTTTCTAAATTTTCCAAATGTGTCATCTACATCACAAACACTTTAAGGTGAGGCCTCGAGCTCACTGATGAAGGAGTGAGGGGAAGGTGGGAGGCAGGTTTACGTGTTGGGAGGGGCGGAAGGGTGATGGAGAGAGTGTGTGGGTGCCCTCCTGGCTCCCTGCGTCCCTTTAGTCATCCGATTTGGGGGCAGAGATGAGAAAGAAGGAGGGAGCTGATGCTGAGACCCCTGGGGAGAGATTAGCGCTGACAGCACAACAAAGAAGAATTATGACAGGGGCCCTCAGCTTTTCGACAAATTCAAATGTAATGTATGGCTCTAACCGAGCCAAGGAGGATCAACATAATATATGATCGACCCACTTTGCGGTGCGCTCCGTTGGCAGTGATGTAAAAGCGATTTATGCCCGTAAAATTTTGCAGGCTAATTAAGTAAGACGTTGGCACGGGAGCAAATCAAATGAGCTTAGGAGAGAGCTGGCAAAGTAGTGTGGCCCTCCCTCTGAAAGGTTCACCTGCAGTGAGAGGGAGAAAGAAAACTTCCACAAGTCACAGGCACAAATGTTCCCGATCAACAACTGTCTGATCAAATGTAGCTGTTGATCCTTTAATTAAATTCTTGTTTGTAATTCGTTTAGTCCCCTCACGTCCAACGCGACTTGGGGGCCCGGGGCCTCTGTAATTACACAGGGGCCTCTCCTCCAATGAGACAGCTGTGTTGAAAAGGCCGTGGGTGAAATGTCCTAATTACAGCCTCGGATGAGAAAGGCTCCATCAGGGGAATACGTTTGCTGCTAGCTAACGGATTCTTGAGCCAACAGTGTTAATGAGACGGAGGAAAAACAGCGAGCCACCTCCCTTTCCACGTTAATCAGAGCACCCAGTTCTTTCCGTCTCCCCGTCAGCTCCTATCATTCCCAACCTCATCCTCACATCTCCGCCCAGGCGGGGAGATCACCTTGCTTCTGCTGATCTTTGTCCCCAAAAAAAAAGACAGTTGGCTGCACCTTGTTCCTCCGTCAGTCCCGTTTAAAAGCAAACAGAGAATGTCCTGAATGTAATCATCACTAAAACCCTACAAAAACCCATACATGCCACTAACACATAATTGCAGGGTCTCCAGGAGGTGTGTGTGTGTGTGTGTGTGTGTGGGGGTGTGTGTGTGTGCAGAGGAAGGGGGGGCAGTCAGCCAGCTCAGCCCATTTGTCTAATGAGGCTGTGTCAGAGACCTACACAGGCTAAGTACCACCTAAGACCCATGGCGCTCCCATCATGGAAAAGGCAGACACTGTATGTGATGTTAATATTCCAGCCTGATTCCAGGACGATGTAATAACCACCGCATGACAAAGCCAAAGAGGAAAATGTGCACCCCGCCTCCCCTCCCAGCAACAGTAGGAGTATGTAGCCGATTGTGGGCCCCCTCCACCTCTGCATACATACAACACCACGCTGCTGTCTCTGTGTTCTCCCTTTATCTACAGTTAATTTCCCCAGACCCACATAGGAGCCGCTGCAGGTAGACCTCAGAGAGGTGTAACGTGGGGCCTCATCTCCATTCTCCAAACCTGCTCTCCTCCTCCTCCCCCACCATCAGAGTTCCAATACTCCATCACAGCAGGGAGAAAAACACTCTATAGGACTGAGCTTGTGAAATCTTCAGCAGATGAGGATGAGACGGGAGCTGGCTCGCGCTGTAGAGGTGTGTTTCTCTGCTAAAACAGCAGCTGTAACTGTCCAAGGGTAAATAAATAGATATGCTGGAGAGGGGCCATTATCTGTCACAGAGCGCTGATACAGTCTTGCCTCGTATTTATTGCCTACTTAATGCACTTGATTGTATTACTGAAGCTAAGAAGGAAAAAAAAATCCATTGCCAGCTAGAAGGTACTTTCAGCATCCTGCAATTACCTTATGTAAATCCTAGCCAGGAATGTTGATATTGCTATTTAAAATGCATTGAATTTCCATGGAAAATGATCCAGTGCTGCCACCTGAAGCTCATTAATAACTACGACGAGCCAGGCTGACATTTGGAATACTTACACGCTTACTTACCATGGCCACGCATGCGAGCACACAACCTACCGTGCGCTGCAGCTATGACAGCACATTTGGAGGAAGGATGGCGGCGAATTAAAGCGTGCCAGCAGATGAGCTACTGCAGCAGGAACCAGTTCTTCCCCGGCTTGCACACGAGGTTGTGCTTGTGAACACGCAGGGAGGGGATAGCCCCAGAAGTGCGTGGACCTCTATGTGTTTGCTAAAAACAGGGGAATTTCCCTTAATCTTCACCACTGTAACAACAGTGGACCATATTGCACCATAGTTGCTTCAGTCCACATGGAAGACACTGTTGAACTGCATTGTGGGAAATGTGGGATTGATTGTTTTTGGAGTTTGTGCTCCAGCTCAGAGACCAGCTCAGAGACCAGCAGCAGAGGGTCCGCTTGCTGGCCAGAAGAGAAGCTCACACTGGTGAGATAGATGAACATCAGTCCTCCCGTCGGGCCAGCTGTTGAGCTTAGAGGGTGGCTGCGGGGGTGTTATTGCTGTTGCTGTATATTAGGCTGTAAAAACAGTTAATGTGTCAAATGAAATATTGCACGTAACCTCTCCAACATACAAATGATTTATTCCCATCGCAGAGAAGGACGTTATGTTGTTAACACCTCTGTTTCAAATGTTAAGCTTAAAGTCAGTGGTTCACACGATCCGGCACGTTTCTTCCTCGTGTATCCTATGAGAAAAAAAATCTACTGCTGGCTCAGCAGCAAACTGGAATATGTATAATGCAGATCATTCATATCTCTGGTCTCAAACTGACCGCAGCAGCCTCTGGTTTAGCTGCTCTTTACCCACTGAGCTACGAGGAAAAAGCAGAGGGTGAAGTACCGAGGTTTTCACCACAGAGTGGCAAAACCTCTCGACCAGTTTGTTCCCCATGTAGCCACTTTGCTGACAGCTCACCTGCAAATGAAATGGGGGTGGGGTGCACTGAAGATCCATAAATCTTTTAGAGTCCATAATGGCTTGTGCACATTACCTGCCCACACCTCAGCCTCCACGGAGCAGGCCGGGCCAGTGCCGAGCACATCAGGCCTGAAAACCACCACGAGCATATGGAGCACTTCAAACACTCAAAGCCTCCCCAGACCTGAGCTGTGGTCGCTCCCATAAATTATAGAAATGATCTAATTGTTTTCTCATTTGGAAATTCTGGGGGCCCTCCTTTCGGTGTCTCCGTTTTAACTGCCTGTGGTTTCCAGCGATGAACGTGATTCAGTGCCGCGTACCTCCAACACGTTGGTTGAATTCAAGGTGGTCCGTCTTGTCAAAACAGAACCAGAGCTCGAGTATAAGTCAAACCCGGAGTAGTAAATTAACACGCAGGGAGGAGAGGAGGGGGCTGAACCTGGACTTCAAAGCTTAGTGGTTGTGATCAGAAGAAGGTGCTAAATGCACATGGAACAAACCTGTGAGTGGATAAAAAAACTACTGTTCCATTTCAGCTCCTGAGAAAATCTAGTTTTCTCAAAGCAGCCAGGAAAATAAAAATAGCTGAGAAATGGTCATGGCGATTGAATGTTATGAGATGCTTAATCAAAAGAACGAGTTAGTAGGTACAAATTCTGACCTTTAAAGTGTAATCATGACAAAGTCACATCAGAAAGAGTCCCGCGTGTGCTGCACCCAATTTAGTAACATCCACAGGCCTTCGTCGGATTTAAAAACACTTCTTAAGGTGAAATTAGGAGACACAAAAGGTCAAAGTCAAAACACATTTAACCAAATCCTGACTCTGAGAAATGAGGTCAATTATAACAATAGGTCAAAATGTTTGAGATGAATAGCTTCATCTTTACGCAGGAACACAAAGAATTCACAGAAACACAACACGCTTTGCAAAATGCCACTTATTAAACCGTCTTTTGATGTTCGTCTTCATCTCTTCCACTTCAGAGGGGAACGCATGAACTGCTGAGGCCCAGTGAAGCACAGTCATTGGTTCCGATGGGCAGCATTCAAACGTGAGCGGAAGCTTTTTTCTCCCTCTGATGTCACACCTGGCATCACCACAGGTGCACACGGATGTATCTTGGCCAATCACAGGGCATGAAACTAGGAGAGGTGCGCTGATGTCAGGTGCGAGTGCATAAAAAGCTGTCGGACACTAGTTGACGTGTCTTGTAGTTGAAACTCGGCTCATGTTAATAAATTATGGAAACTCTGAGTCATAATTTCCATGACCTAGATTTTGGTGCACATTCACTTGACCTGTGTTTTTGACTGTACGAGCCGACGGCCGACACGAAATACACGTAAACATTCGAACCGAAGTAAAACTGATCACATTATGAGGCAAATTATTTGACATTGTAAATGTTGAATATCATAACTTTCACTTTCACAACTCATGTCATCATGTCGTCATTTGACTAAGCGTTCGTTTATTTGCAGAAACACATTCAGAAAGTACTAAAAGCATATGACACATCAGACGCCTCAACACACACACACACACACACACACACACACACACAACCTGCAGCAAAAATAAAGAGAAAGCTAAATGTATTCCTGCAGGAAGCAGCTTTGCTCAGCACTCACTCCGCCTCACGCTTCTTAATCAAAACTGGCACCGTGGCAATTACCTAATTAGACATCAATTAATCCACAGCCTTCAGGTCTGCAGCCGCGTTTGACCCGAGGAGTAACGACCAAAATGCCTTCGAAGAACGCAGAAATCAGATTAATGGAAGCCGCGTGGCAGAGGTTGTGCTGCATTTGAGAAATCTCCAGAAATATACTGCACTTCATTTCATAATTAACAGACACGAATACAACTGGCTGAGACGAGAACGCTTAATCACTCAGTTCAATAACCAGGGTATCAGTGTTGAGTAGATTCATTCAATTATGGAATTAAAGCCGAGGGAGAGGCGAAGCTTTAAAGTTGATTGAAGGTTAAACGGCAGACTCACCTTTCCTCCTTTGTCTGCCCGTAACTCCACAGACACACAGCATTTAGTCCAGTCTCTCTTTTTTATTAGACATAGCAAGTTCACAAACAGCAGTTAGCCTGAAAATTACATTCAAAATGTGCAGCTGACCATGCGCAAACACTCCAGATACAACTTCAAACAAAAGTTGATCACTGTCACAGCACACACGCCTCAGTCACTACAGCACATTTTAACAACTAGGTTCTGTCACTGTACATATGCGCGGAAGATTTTTAAAGGCTTTTCTTTGCGATATAACACCTCGACATGTGAAATCTTCTCAGTACCGTTTCCCTTCTCTGAATACTTTTTAAATATTAGCTTAGGTGATGAGAAGGGCATTAAGACACGAGCACGCACTCACACTCACACTCACACTCACACTCACACTCACACACACACGCACACGCACACACGCACACACACTTCTTGTGAAATAGCAGTTCCCAGATTTTTTTTTATTGTTTTCCCGTAAAACCAAGAGCTTAGTAATGTTTCCTGCCATTGAAGAAACCAAAACTGAAAATCATCAACGGGCCGAGCATCCAGCTGCTCAACGGAAACTTCACTGAAACACGTCAGACTACACGACACATGGGTTGCACACAGTGGCAAGACGCGACGATGGTTCTACTCAGGCTTAATTCCATTTAGGTTCAAGTCAAGTCATGGGACTCATGTCACAGGGTTAGTTAACACTGGTTTAAAGGGGGTGGGGGGTGGGGGGGTGGGAAGATGATACTCAGTTTACCCAAGTGCCAAAAGACAGTCAGTTGACATAACACTGATTTTTTTTCTCTCACAAAACCACAGAGGGGCTCACGTGTTGACAAAGCTCCACGAGGAAAGCAAAAAATGCAGCCACTTCAGATTGAGCTCGTTCTTCCAGCAAGGAGTGTTGCTAGCCGAGCCTTCAATGCCACAGAGTCCGGTCAGAAAGGGCGTCACCGGCTCCGTCTTCAAACTACTGTACTGGCCACAGGGATCCAGTGTATGTGGATAAAAATAACACCTGAATACTGAAACTCACCGACATCAGCACGCATGAAACACTGATCACCGCCCACAACTGAAATCTATACACCTCTTTCTTTTTTTACCTCCAAAACGTCTGTAAGTGCAACACTTCCGTAAACTGTCTTTTTCATGAATGGAAATGTCATTTTCTTCCTCCCAACTTGCTTGGTCCACAACAACATTCAGTTCAGCCAAAGAAAAAGGGGAATAAGAAGGAAGAAAGAAGTCCACAGTTTGGGGGGGGGTTGCACTCTTCTGAGTGGGCGCCTCTACCTCCCGAAGATGCTCTCATACTCGAGCAGTATGAGCTCCACTATTTGGTTCTGGTAGACCATGTGGACGGCGATGTTGCCTGTTTCGGTCTCAGGCCTGAGCAGCGTAGGTCCGAACACGATGGCCACGCTCTGGGTGGTCATACGGTTGGCCTCTCCGTGGTCAATCACCCTGGGGGGGGCAAGAGAAGCAGAACAGGAGGGGAATTAGTGAGAGTGTATTTATTTTGGAAATCATCTCAAAGAACAACGTTACAGTCTTTCTACACTTTGGGGAATGACATCGAGCACCTAGGCCTCACTACACACACACACACACACACACACACACACACAGTAACACCACTCAGCGCTCCAGGCAAGAGTATAATAGCCTTTTCAAATAGAATCTACATCCTTGCATGCAGATGCATAAAAAAACATGCATAGAAGGGATAAGAAAAAAAGAAGATTGAATTCGCTTGCTGATATATGTAAACCTCCATACGCTGAATGTCAAGCTATAAATTTCCTCAAGAAACGCCATTTCAAAGGTACTGAATTACAGCAAACAAAGTGCCATATAAATGCTAATTCAAAACGTAGGCAAATGTCATTGTGCACATATGATATTGCCACTGGCTCCAGCAAGCGAAGAATACATGTTAAACCTGGCTGCAGTTAGTGTTTGCCCACAGGCTGAGCAGAACAGGGTAAATACAGAGAGGCAAAACAAGGCACGGAAGAAAGAGAGGTGTAGAAATAAGATCCGCTGTGCCTCTCAAGAGTTGCTCTCCACAGTCAGGCATGTTGTTGAAGAGGAGAACACAGGCAACGTGTCTGTGTGAGTCTGAGGCACAATGTGAACAGATGAGATCAGAATAAACTCTGAGCTAAATTAACAGGCTAATCAAAGGAGTTTTAATGTTTGGGCACTTCACTTCTGCACAGCACCACGCTGAACGGTGGTATTAATTAAGCAACGTGGAACCCGTGGTCATGAACCGATGCTAAATGTAAAGATGTTTTGCCAGTCTTCAGCTGCTGCTTGTTTGTGGGTCTTTCTGTCTTCAGTGAGTTAAAAACATGCTCCGTTGCAGGCGTAGAGACGCCCAACAAGTGCCGAGATCGTGTGATTTAATTTCTTTTGCTCTAAAAACTCTTAGCGAGCTTTTGTTGTATGTTTTAAAACATTATTAGGAACTTAGTCAGGTCATCAGTAAACACCAGTGAGCCCCCTGCTCATACCCATACCATTACACTGCCTCCACCGTCTTTGACGCATGATGTGGTATATGTTTTGGCTCATGACATGTTTTATTTCAAATTCAGTTTAGAGGTAAACAGGACAAATTCCCTATAAACCTACTATCATTCCATTATGTATGGACCTATTTAAACCTACAGTAGAAGAAAACCTACAGTGGACAGAATTGACACTTGGCCTATGACAACTAAATAAATGGAAATTTGAATTTTTAGAAATTGAAGCCATCACTTTACATTAATCTCTGCATTCATACTTTGCTCAGTTCTGACCAGACTCCCTGTCACTTGTAGCACGGAGTCACAACCACAGGAATGGTATTAACCATATGACGAGTGGTTCTACCTGAAGTCTTTTATTGTGAGTCAGAGGACCACAACTCCATCTAACTACTCTACCACAAAGGCCTAATGGCTCAGTGTTACTGAGAACGTCTTCAAGCAGAACCTCTGGACCTCAAAAACGTCCACTTCACAGTTCTTGAGGCCACTGTGAACGCTCAAAGTTATAGAAATGGTTTTTTATACCTTTGCTCTGGTCTTTGCCTCACTGTAAAATGTTACTGAGGCCTTTCCGAGACTTCCTGGGGTTTTATGGTTTGTTTGGACACGAGTGAACTGTAAACACAGGTGTCTTCCTGTACTTTGTCAAATTCATTTGGACTGAGGCAGCAAGAGCTAAGGATACGTTTTTACAATAGAAATTAGAATTTAAAGTTGTATCAAGTGTTCACATATATATTAAAGAAGTGTATTAATCAGTGTATTATTGTGCATCACAAATGTTCGGGAAGACATTCAGTCAACCTGCGAGGGGGGAAAATATGATTCTGGTTAAAGATAAATCAGGTACAGGGAGCAGAAGTACTCTATGGTTTATTAAATTACTTAGTAGATTGGTAAATATACAACGTCCAGCAAGTGTGTATGTTGGGTGTGTGTTTTTGCTGACAGTAGGGTGTTATGTGTGTCGTGTGATATTTGTAGACTTATATTGATTTGTCACTTCCAAAGAGTCAGATCATACTAACTAATTTTATTTTTGCACCTTTCACAACACAAAGGACACTTTACATAGAAAGATATAAAAATGTGATCAAATTAAAAATGGTGGATAAGACAAAGAGCTTAATAAAGTAATTAAAATGTATAAAATTAAATTAACGCTAATAAAGAGCTAAATGAAATAATATAAATATAATAAAAATATATTTGATGTACATAAAATAAAGTGAGAGAAACTTATTTGAGAAATATCTCATTTGAATCAGGTAACTGAGTCGACACACACACTTTACCCAAAACTACATTTTTTAATTTCAAAGGTTAGGAATATCAGTGTCAGTGTCTCATGTCCTTAATACTTGCTAAGATACACAACATAAATAAATCATTACTGCTTCTGAATTCTTTATGTAGACATATCTGTAAATTGTGCCGTGTGAGCTTTTCTTACCTCCGCAGGTGTTTGAAGAGGATTTGCATCGTGTCGTGGTTTGGTTTTGGCAACTTCTTGATTAAGTCTTTGAGCGAATTCACTCGCTGCTTCTGGTCTGAGTATTCTGAAATAGACACACCGCTGGTCAGTGAACACGCACGCGCACAGAGCGCCATCTTGTGGCCAAAGCGTGTATAACAGCGGTCTGACACATTCATTCCTCGACTACTCACTGATGGCGTTGACAAAGTCATTGAAGGACCCGTAAGTGAAGAGCGGCTCAGGAAGCTCCCTGAAGAACATCTTGAGGGCTCCAGTGGTGACGTGGATGTCCTCCCACTTGCTCTCGTTCAGATCCACCGTCTCATCTGATAGAGCGACAGGAAAAACGGAAAACAAAACTCGTCACATGATTTGGGCTGCTCATACTGTGGTGACCTAAGAAGGTGAGAAGTGGAGTTCTACCGTGATTCACGGCAAAGCGCAGCTTCTGTATCACTGCGAGGTTCCCGCTCACTCTGTATAAGCCATCCACGTTGAGACCTGCAGGACGAGGACGAGAAGAGACGCAGAGAACTTGACAACTAAAACGTCAGCCAGGCAGGTCGATGTTAGAGATTGTTCTCGACTCAACCAGACAGTCAGTGATAATAAGTGACATGTTCTGACAACACAAGCCAAAGGTCAGTCACAGATAATAACCAACTGTCAGCTTGTTGAATGAGAGGATGGCGCCTTTATTATTATTTACCTGTGTTCTCCACATGGTCGATACACGTTTTGACAAAGTTGGGCACTGATGTGTTCTCCCTCTGGCACAAGCTGGTTAGACTGCAGCCAAACACCTGATCTGTGAAACAGCAGAAACACATTCTTCATTCAAACAGGGGCGAACGATCAGACACGGCGCTCGTGCCTATACTGAACTCTGAGCGTGTGAATACCTTTGATGTATCCTTTATCTCGGACTGCCTGATACGTTGGCCGACGTGTCAGGAACTTCTTGAGCTTCAGCCTGGTTTTCTTTTGGTCTGAGGAGTCCATACTCACAGAGGTCTTCATGACTGGAGGGTGAGAGGCAGGTGAGACCACTGCTTTAACACTGACAGTAAATAGATAGAATCCACTTTATTGTAAACATACATATACATCTTACATGTTACAACGAAATTGGCTCTCTGCATTTGACCCATCCCCCCTTGGGGGGAGCAGTGAGCAGCCACAGACAGCAATCGGGGAGCTAGTGCTGGGTGTCTCGCTCAGGGACACACCTGGTATGGGGTTGGCCTGGGTGACTCCGCTGGGAATCGAACCCGGGGCTCCTGCTTCCCAGCCCTCTGCCTTAACCACTCTACTACCAGGCTGCAACCTGGTAGTAGAGTGGTTAAGGGTAGAGTACCACATGTAGCAGGCTCAGCGTCTCACCTCTGTTCTTCTTGGAGTCCCTGTGGTCCTTCTCCTTGTCCTGTTTTTCAGCTCCGGGAGACTCAGGCATGTCCTCCTCAATGGCCTCGTCTGACTCCCAGGCCTAGGCAGGAGGAGACACAGCTGTTACCACAGTCATGATCCAATTTACTGCAGGTTTGCAGAAACACATTCACAGTCCTCAGGTTACTTTTGTGGTTTGTGTGATCAGATTAACTCTGCGATGATAAACACTAGAAAGGTGTATGTCCAGTTAGCAGATATTTGAACCATGAGGAAGAGTTTTCAGAAACAAATCTGACGTGCACACGAAAGTCGCATCTGCTCAAATGTCTCCTCACGTGTGTGTTGATGGTCTCTGTGAGGGCCCGGTACCAGTCATTGATCACGCTGTCGATCTCCGACTGGATCAGCAGCTCTGTCCCCTGACGAGTCTTCAGCTGGGGGAAGAAAAGTCAACTTAATTTCACATTTCAAATCCACATGGCAGCAGGAAAAGCTGACGTACTGTGAAGCCTGACGGCAGATACCTCAATGACATGTTTCTTGCTGGACTTGTCCTTGGAGGCCCACTCCACCGACCCCCCTCGCAGGTCGACAGTGAACTCAGGCTTCGACTGGTTGCTGCCAAACTTCGGACATAAACAAAACGAAACATATAACGTAAAGACAATTTAAAGACTTTAAATATTCTGTAATTATTGATTATCTTAATTTTTCCCCAACATTGTGATTGTGTAAAATTATCTGAATCATCTTTAGTATTATGTTACTGGACAAGCAAAAACAGTTAGTTTTGGTATTAATGTTAATCATTGAATGTAACATTAAGCTCATTTCTGCCAGTTGTGCAGTGTTTCCTCTACCAATAAACAAGGAAACTGTTTCCTCTCTGTGTTTCTGTTTCACATGCAGCAGAGTTCTGCCACGATGTGCACACACAAAGACAATCACGCACACGTGTTTCTGTGATTTGGTGTTCTTTCTGTTATGTTTCCAGCATTAAATGACACATTTCCAGCTGTGTGTGGAATTGTCTGAGCGTTTGAAAACATCGTAAAAGGATCTAAACCAACATTTCTGTGTGTGTGTCTGCAGGCGTTACAGGCCAACCTGAAATAACTTCCAATGTGAAAATCGAATTAAATTAAATAAACATGACTGTCTTGGGGGGCGGGGGTGCTCCCCTTGTGTAATGTAGGGAAACACTGGTTTCTGTTACAGCCCTCGCGTTTACTCTCGTGGCACCAGTTAAGCATTCGGTTTTTCTTCTGAGTGATCACCTACAGCTTTAAAACAATAAGATAGCAGACAAAAAGCATCTAGGGGTGGGATCAAATGGTGACCAGGCACCACAATGTCTCACACTCACTTCTACTTTCTCTATGTTTTATAATATAGCTTAATGAAAGACTGTGATAGATTCTGACACGTTTGCTCCTCCTTCACAACCTCCCCGTTCAGCTTATAACCTGCATAAACTCATCTACATAACTCCTTTTAAACTTGATTTAGTACATGTAGCATTATTTCATTTTAGAGTGGTAAATGCTCCTTTATTTTCACCAGCTGTTTTCCAGCTGTGTGTGCATGCAGAAACATTGCTGATGAGGAACTAAGTCATTATTACAACATTAGTGGAACATTCTTTTTTCCCCACACAAACATCGGTTTTATGATCAGTGAGGATGAGTGAATGAGAGAAAGACAGGCAGACAGGAGGGAGCAGCACCACATGCAGAAACAGGGGACATACAGCGGCAGCCTGCACAGGCCGACAGTTCACAAAGCCGACAGCAGGGCGGAGCTTGACAGAGCGCCTCCAGCTGCTAAGGAGAGTGAGGAGAAGGTCTGGGATGGAGCTGCTGTGGTAATAAGACTTCAGAAAGAAGAGGAGAGGAGAGGAGAGGAGAGGAGAGGAAGAGGAGAAGAGAGGAGAGGAGAGGAGAGGAGAAGAGAGGAGAGGAGAAGAGGGAAGAGAGGAGAGGAAGAGGAAAGGAAAGGGAGAGGAGAGGAGGGAAGAGGAGGGAAGAGGAGAGGAGAGGAGAGGAAGAGGGAGAGGAGAAGAGAGTAGAAGAGAGGAGAGGAGAGGAAAGGAAGAGGAAGAGGAGAGGAGGGAAGAGG
Organism: Microctenopoma stevenorrisi; assembly: GCA_032270685.1. NCBI lineage: Eukaryota > Metazoa > Chordata > Actinopteri > Anabantiformes > Anabantidae > Microctenopoma > Microctenopoma stevenorrisi. The sequence goes on from JAUMTR010000012.1 coordinate 22,409,385, forward strand.
AGAGGAGAGGAGAGGAGAGGAGAGGAGAGGAGAGGAGAAGAGGGAAGAGAGTAGAAGAGAGTAGAGGAGAGGAGAGGAGAGGAGGGAAGAGGAGAGGAGAGGAGGGAAGAGGAGAGGAGGGAAGGGGAAGAGGAGAGGAGGGAAGAGGAGAGGAGGGAAGAGGAGAGGAGAGGAGAGAGGAGTTGACAATGAAGAAAGGTGACTATGCAGAACTCGAGAAGACAGGGATAACAAAGCTGAATGCTTTGGTGAATACTAATAAAGGAGGTGTAGGGTACATACCCAGCTGGTGCTGCCCCCCTGACCCTTTGCAAAAAGCAGAGAGGAACCCTGCAGCACTGTCCACGATGAGGTCCAGTTCTTCCTGTTTGTTACAATAAAACAAGATGATGTCAGACAAGGCCGTTTAAAGTTCATCAGACCTGCCAACGGCGACTCCTACCTGACTTTCTTTCCATTCTCTGTGATTTTGGTGACGTTGAGGACTCCACACTTCTCTGACGGCTGAGGAGGAAAAGACAGATTAGATAATACACATATCCACATGCGCTAACGCTTGGGAAACAAATGGCTGGTGTGGATGGCTGGGTGTCTTGATGTGATGTTTGCATATCACCAGCAGAGGGCACCGTGACACTGCAGCCAAGTGTTTAAATAGCTGCATAGCACTTTCTGAGGTGGTGTTAGGTGTGGGACGTGGCATGCAACAGGTGTTAGAAGCCAAACGGAGTTAAGAAGATGAAGGATGAGGAGTGCAGGACTGTGGCGGTGATGTGTGCGGTGCAGTGCGAGCTGGCATACTAACGGTCGAGGGATGCTTAGGAGATGAGGGGCAGGAGTCAGAGTCTGGCGAGCTCTGCTTGGGCGCCGGAGCACACTCCTACCAACGAGAGGCACAAGATGATGAGTTGCTAATAACTACCAGCGAAATACAAGACACATGAAGAGAGTCAGTCAGATGTTAGTAAGGAGGAGGAGGAGGAGGAACCTGGAACAGAATCACAAGATCCAGATACATGTTGATTCAGGTCATTGAGAGGCGAAGACCCGCTGGGATTCGAGTTAGAACAACTTTTAACTAGACGTTAACGTCCTTTAACTAAGATCAGATCTTTCACCACATCTCTAACTAAGAATTAAACAAAGCTGGTTTCTGAACACTTTGATGCATCATCTGCTGATTGGAGGAAGGGATGTGAAACAGAGGCTATGTGTGGTATCAACATTATCTCGGTGTAAAGAGAGTCGGGATCTCCTCTTGTGCAGATCTGAGGTGAAGCGCCAGAGTTTGAACGAGAGCTGCAACAAAACCACCACAGAGTTAGTCTCCAATAACGTTTGCGCCATTAAACACTAAATGCGACAATGATAAAGTTAATTAATTATCATGTACTATTTTTTAAGGGCGTTTTGTTCAATGCAATCATTTAAAATGGTAGTAAGCTACGGTGTCATGGTGATGATTTCTTCATAGGCGTGTTACACAACTGGCTGCAATGTACTGGCGTGACAACACTAACCTTGTGTAAATGAACTAATGGAAACTATTTGATATGCTCTGACCCTTTCTCCAGCCTGACCTTCACGTAGAAGCCTCTACCTAAAACCTTTCTGAAGGAGGTTATAGAAATCTAAATAAATAGCCCGAAGGGGGTCATCAGGCCTAGAGACTACACAGTTATATGAGTTATAGTGGGGTGATCCATCTGAGGAGTCTTATCCGTGATAGGAGGAGTTTGCTTCAGTAAACACAACAACCTGATCATTTCAAATGCCCCCCCCCCCCCTCGCTCACCGCCTTGTCTTTAATCTACACGCACATCTGAAAGCCAATGAAAGCGTTTCCTGTGTTGATGTGGAAACTCGGGGATTAAACACACTGTTATAACGGGTAATTAGAGGGCCAAACATAACGCCTGCCAGAACACCTGCAGCAGCAGATGCGTCTGATTCCAGACCAACCAAACCACAAAGTCTGTGACCACAACAGTTTTCAGGTGTAGAGGGTTTTATAAGACCTATGCCAGAGTTGTTCTGGTCTTACCTTGTCGTTGAGGTCTAGCACATAGGTGCTGTGTCTCCACTTTGTGAGGACGATGGGATCTTGCTGCTTCCTCTCCAGACTGCGACTCTTGGGAACCTCGCCGCTCTGAGGGGAGATATTATACTGCAAGGACAGAGAGGACCAAGCTTAGACATCACATAACTGGCATAGCAGATCCTCCGGTGTCCTCCCCCCTCACCTCTCCTTTTATCGTCCACAGCACCATTGACTTCTCCTACAGCCCCAGCATTGTGTCCAAAAGTCAAAAGTAACGTTCCCACTACTGTCCACTCACTGCGAGAATGAAACGGTCTATTCTGACCTGCTCTAAAGCTCCAGATTAAGTGGTAAACAGCCACTAATAGTTTGTCACCAAGAGTTCAGCACAAACTTGGCTCCTGTGTGAGCTTCTCAGACACTCATCCACTTACACTAACAGCGCCAGACTCACACGTCAGGGTGGGAGGAGTCAGGAGATGCGTGCTGTGGTATTAAGTGAGCTTTGCATGTGGACGCAATATAGGAGACAAAAGTGCAGACATTGCATGTTTCTGAGGTTATCTTACCTTGGGTAGTTCCCATTCTGACCTGGATCCATCTGCGCTGTAGTAGTAGGGCCGGCCCTGCTCATCAACATGCTTTATCCACTGCAAAGAAGCCACATACACGAAGAAATAAGCGTACGTGACACTGACACAATGAGCAAAGGTGACACCGGAAGCAGAGTTAACTTCTCAAAGGTACAATGAAAAACACACTGCACCTTCTCCTGGGTATATTCAGACACGTAAAGAGTGTGTCCGTGTTCATCCAGCTCCTCAGACCAGCCCCTAGGGGGCGACCCATACTGGCTGTCAGACTGGCTGGAGTGGGTGCTTCGGCAGTTTTCCTCCGAGGACAGAGGCTGTGGGAGACGAACAAGGACGAGGTACAGAGACACAAGGCTCAGCGACAGACGTTTTAAATAAAGCGGCATCATAAAGAACACATGGGGTTGTGATGTCTGCTACTTCCTTTCATAATGTCATTACATAGACGTTTGAATATATAGATAGTTGCTAGTTTAGTAGGAACATTAGGCCTAAACGCAGAGCAGTGTAGCAGTTCAAAAAATTATTCCTACTGTGCAGTTACGAGTGACTACTAGCTTTTCCTTCCTCTGTCCACTCTTCATGAGTTGAGTTAGCTTCATACAATATTTAACATCTTCTCATCTAACCTTAGAAAGATAGGAGCATTATCTGCTGTTGCACAGTGTTTTAAAAGACGAGCCCCAGACAACACATGACCCAAGGACCTGATTCAAGTCAGACTGATCATTTCCTTGTGATTGAGTCATTAATTCAGCAGTCATTACATTAGCTATCCTTAATCTCTTTAACCTCCGTTGCATGCAATAAACCAAAACACCACAGGGAGGCAGTGTGGGATAGATATGCAATATTCCCAACCGAACAGGAAGCTGTGACTTTCCCACATTAAAGACACTCCAGCTCACTACCTGCAGTAACCACAACAGCTTAGAGGTTCACCGCACCTCCGCCACAGCTAGTTTGTTCAACACACACTGTCAGATTATCCTTTTTCTGCTTATGTTGTTCACAGCTGAGGCTTCAGGTCACACAGGTAAAGCTGTAGTTGTCCATTTTTAGAAACCAAACGCAAGCCCTGACCATTTTAACTTTTCACAGCTAAAAACATCCCTCACCTCGCTTTCCAGTGTGCCCTGACTGTCTCCCCGAATGCTGCTGATGCTGCCAGTGGTGTCCCTGGTGCGTGGTGGCTTCCAGGTCCGCTCTCCTGTGGCTCTATTGTAGTAGAAATGCCGGCCGCTCAGGTCTTTATGAGTCTCCCAGTCGCCCAGTATGTGGAGAGGGGAGCCGGAGGGAACAGGCGGCAGACTGGATTGAGAGATCTTGAGCTCTTGGAGGTTGGTGTAGACCGGAGAGTCAGACCGGCCCTGACCTGTAGGCGATGTTGTCTGCAGGAGGAAGAGAGGGGAATAGAACAGATGTCAGATAAGGCCATCCGATGAACATATATTTCATTTCACTATGGATGTATTTATATTCTACACAGCTGAGGTGTATACGCAGCAGCTATCAGGCCGGTCTTTGCTACAGCAAAGGTAAAAATCACAAACAGCAACATTTAGCTGTGAAGAGACGCACTTGATGCACATAACACCAACTTCTTTTTCTGAGTGCGAAGTTGAGACAGTGAGATATGACTCGTGTTGATATATGTTTCTTGACAGGCTGCATGACAGGATGCAGCTGCTGAATAAATCAGATGTTCATAGATAAACTATAAATCCAGTATGATTCTAATCGGGTCCTGGAACCAGATGGACTCATATTATCTATTATAGTTATACTTAAACGATCAGATGCAGACGGTACAGTCATAGTACTGTTACCATGCCGCTTTAATAGTTGTTTAAAAGGTTACCAAGGTCATCACAGGAAGAGAGAAAGTCAGAGAAACAGGAGTGAAAAGTCAGAGTGACGAGGCAACAATGCTCTAGTTTTACCTACGCTCATCAGCAAAGAAAAAAGACTGATGTGTGGGAAAATGCACGGTAAATTGGCCTTTTTCAGGCAGAAGGGACGGCTTGCACAGAGCTGTTTATTTCATTGATACTCACTGAAGCATAAAGTAGAACTGGTACCTTCTCTGTGATGTTACTACTCTAGCGTCTGCAGCTGCTGCACAGCCCCCAGTGAAGAGAGCCGTGATAAACTATCCTGTGAGACTACAGCATACACTTCAGCAGATAGTAAGGTAGTTTATGACAAACTAATTCGAAAGTGGATTCAGATTTGATAAATAAACCGTATTCATATTTTTCTGAGCAACAGTTTTAACGTAAACATTACAGCTGTGTAAAACTGTTGTTTTGTTTGGTGAGGATGGCGAAACAGGAAAATTGCAAATCAGATACAAGACATGATTGAATGTTTACAGTTTTTTTTCCTACTAACACCTACCCACAGTCTATGCAATCAACCTGACACAAATGGTGTCAGACACGCTTCAAAGACAGTTTTTAAAGTCTTTATAGCCTTGGCAACATCCAAAGGTCTCCAAAAAGCCAGAAAGCTACGTTTCCATGGCTACAGCTTAGAGCATTTACCACTGTTCTGGGTGTTTCTGCGTTTTGTAGCAGTGCTGAGTCTCTGAGGCTGATGCCAAACTTGTGTCTCTCTCTCTCTCTCTCTAGAGACGATCCAGTACCAGACACTGTAAAAACACCAGACAGACCGTTGTCCACTCAGAAAGGAATTCGGTATCAGAAGCTGTGCCAGCACCACACCTCCCCACTGTGTGTTACAGGTGAGGAATGTGTGTGTGTGTGTGTGTGTGTGTGTGTGGGGGGGGACTAACTTTAGTTAAAGCATTGAACCGCTTTCAGGACACAGATGGGACTTCCTGCCGATCTTGAAATAACAGGAATATTTTTCACATAAATTCTTATTTCATATCCTGCACACATGGGCAGAGGAAAGGTTTCCGTGGCCTCCTGCTGTTTTCAGTTAGCTTCGCCTGCTGCTTCTCTGTTTCAGAGCAGCGCTCGAGCATGGAAGCAAACCGCTGAGAGGTGAACTCGAGCTCAGACTCATCAGTCCCAAACAGATTGCAGTCAGTGTGCTGATGATTTAATTGGGTATTTAGGGAATAATGAGGTAATAATCAAGTCTAAATGTAGACGGCAGTCCAAAGGTAAAGCTGGGGTCAAAACCATTTAGATTCCAGACAAACCGGACTGCAATTAGTTAGTAAGTTATTAACAAGATAGAACCAAGAAATCCTTTGATTATCACATGGTTAGAGGATGGTAACAGACATTATAATAAGAAGGATCAAACTGAGGCAACAGAGGCTAAATAATCCTAATTTGTTTATGGATCAACCACATAATGCTATCAGTACTGTACTACGCATTGGCTCTAGATCAGCTGATAGAGGGAGGCGCAGTGTATGCATCTCTAAATAACTGTACAACAGCAGTGTCCAACAAGCAGAGGCCACCACAGCACACAAGTCTATACAGTCAGTCGAATAACTGTGAATAAACATAGCTGGGGTGTCACAGGTCAACGTATGCAGCAGAGGAACGTTTCCAAATGTGTAATTGAACTCAACATCCAGCGTCTTAGTGGCAGCCTGCAGTCACATGGTATGTGCTGGTTTCAGACAGGTACACGTTTGTTATTAACGCTAACTGGAATCCTATTCAATGCTTAAAGAAGAGAAAAGTCGGCGACGGCTGGCAGTGTCTGCCAGAAACTTCTTAAACTATAACTAACAGTTTGAGAAAAATAACGGCTGCAGGATATAAAATGCATGTGTGTCGACAGAGATACGTGAAGTACTGTTCATTATTAACACCCTGAAGATAAGATAACACTTTCAATACTTTCTAGACAAACAAGAAAAGTCCCAGTGCGTTTCATTTCAGTTCCCCAACTGCTGTTTCACCTTGTGTCCGGGGCTGCAAACAAACACGTCGTCGTCATCCTCCCCGGCTCGCCTGTAACCTCTGAACACACTCAATGCACGGCGCATGGTGAAGCCGTGCGGCCATCAAATGTGACAGAACTCCCCTTCTCTCTCTCCGTCCTTGTGACTGTGCAGTGGTCCACTTGAAGGCAGGAGGTAATTTGAGAATGATTGTGACAGAGGCAAAGGGGAACAGGATCCTTCTGCCCCACACCCACACACTACACAACCTCATCTGACACAACAGGAAATAGTGCGGATACAAATGGCCAATCCTTCCTCTGTCAGACAATGTTTCTGCATGTTTAAGTCAAACTGGGCACTGACAGACATGGTGACAGTTCACACTGTCTCACCACAGGCCAGGCACTATATTTAACCTGACTGCCACACTCACACCACAGATCGCTGCTCTGCGACGGCTTCATCCTGCACTCATCTTGCACTCGGACAAGTGAGCGGCCAAAAGACAAAACAACGGCGCGTTAGCAAATTTGCCTACAGCGAAGAGGAAGATTGAGACAGAGCTGCAGGAAGAAGGTGATGAAAGGAAAATCAAAGAGTTTAACAACTTTCCTCTGCTGCAGACACCACACGTTTGTTGACGCATCTCTACATTAGTGATGGTGACTTAGTAGCAGAATGCCTGAATCTTCTTTTTTCTAACTGCAAATGCTCTTAAGATTAGATTCAGATTTGTTCTTTTATTTTTGTTAGAATTTCCCTGGAAACAAATATAGACTGAAACCTGAAAAACAATTGATTGTAAATGTCTCCTACTGTATTTTATTGGATAGTTTGAGGTGAATGATATGTAGCTGTGAGGCGGGAGACTGAGATCCAGGGTGGCTGTCAGGGAATTACCAATAGGAAGAACCTGGGATCTTTAATGTGAGCTAGAGGTCTAGCTAGAACAGAAAAACCTTTTTTTGACTACACCACCAGTTTAGTATAGAAGCAAACACACTGCACTGAAATGCACTATGCCACCAGGAGAGAGTGTGGGCACACCCAGTATGGAAATATGTGATCAGTTCAAGTCAGAGGTCTAATGGAGCATGTGTGAGGGAGATGCAAGTGAAATAATGACAAGTGTTATGAGATTAGGAGCTTTACTGCATGGAGCATAGTTTACTGTAAGCCAGGTATTTATCACAACGTTGGGAATAATGGTGGTTCCTCTCTCCTCCCCCTCCTTCAGTGTTTCCAGCATTTGTCCCACTGTGGTTTCACAATCAGTAGAAAATGCCAGTGCCTCTCAATGCTCGGTAAATTAAACCATAAATTATTCTGTGTGTAAAGATGTACAGGTCAGGGTGAGGGCAGTGGGGGTGTGTGGGCTGCAGCAGCCGCATACATCCACTAGGTGTCTCTCACAAGTTGCAAAGGAGGATGTGGAGAGGTGGAGAGCAGAGGCGCTGGTGGGTGGGTGAGTGAGTGAGTGGGAGTCTCCATCAAATCTGGCCATGAGGAGCATGGCGCGGGGGGGAGGGGTTTCTTTTGGTGAACACATGGCAGTCCATACTGCAGCACGTCCACGCTGCACTTAAAGGTGCGTACACTCTACACCGAACACACACAGCCACGTGGATGCCTTCTAGAACGATATAAAACTCACTGATCTATGAGGGAATGCATGAATGTATGCTTCAAACAATGGACATGTTAAGGTCTTTCCCTAAAGGCAGGTGTGTGTGAGACGTTCAGACCCTTCTACCGTCACACCTCTGTGCACAGTCATGAGGAGCTGTGATTTTTCCAGTTGTGCATTACCATAAGTGTCAAGTGACATGGTTCCTGAATGCAGAGCCTGATTTCAATGTTGGGAAGTGGTTTCAGAAACTACTAGCCCTTGTTCAGCATTTGTGCTGCAATAAAAGCAACAAGAAAAAAACACAGCCTACACATTCATTTGAATAAAACCACTTGTTGATGCGAAGTAGGAGCCAATACAGAAAAAGGAAAAATCAAAGGCTTCAACACTACTCAGTCACTCAGAAAGGTGCTATGTAGCTAATCAGACATGTGCGAGCACACATTCCTGGCGGATCACTTTGTAATAAGATTTGTTTCTATTGTTACCTGGATGCCGTGGAAGCATTAGTCACTACAGAAGAGCAGAATATAATTCACAGATCATCTAACAAATACCAAAAAGGACAATCATTACCACAGCACTCATTTTAGTTTAAAAGGTCTCTGCCACAGATGGCGTCTGCTTCCATGTCACACCTCAGAGCGTATAAACTTTTCCCCTTTAACTGTGTCACATCATGAGATTGTGTAACTGAATCGGACGAAAGCAGGAAAACGGAAGGCGGGCGAGGTGGCAGACAGCTGCATCTGCGAGCAAAGCGACCACCATGCAGTGTTTCAAGATAGAGCGTGTAGGTCAGAGGGGAAGGTGGGGAAGTGGGGGGCGGGGGCGACACATCTTCTCTGAGCCACTGCGCCAACCCACACCCTCTCCCCTCTGTTCTTTTGTCCCCTGTCTTCTCATCTTTGTCTGCTGACCCCTTCCCGACTCTTTCATCTCTCACATCCCTTTTCCTTCCTCTAACCCTTTGTTCTCTGCACACGGCAAACCCCGCCTGCCCTTTTCCTTGGCTACATATTCCAACAATCATGCACCAGACATCTCTGGCCGTTCTTTCCCTTGCTCCCAGGCTCTGTGACCTCCCCTTCACATCCCGGCTCCTATGTATGCTCCAGGAATTGTCCATATGACAAGATTAACCCACATTTCCACCTCGCTGGGCGTCAGTCAGACCACATTCGTCCACTCCTCCATCATCACATTTGTGGCATCTCACACGGCAAAGCATGCCTCTCTGTTTCTCTTCGTGGACAGAGAGATGAGAAAGGATGCTCACGAGCACACAAGCACTCTGCGGCTCACTCCCCTTAGCAACCAGATCCAGATCCCTGTATTGCAGCTGACAAACGCGCCGTTAAAAAATACCTGATATTCAGCTTTAGTGTGGGTAGAAATGTTAATGGTATTCAATTATTGACTTTACTCATCGATGCACATATATGAGTCAGCATCGTGACTGGGCTGTGTTGGTAAAAGAATCAAAATTCTAAGCAACCCTGGGATGACAGTGAGTCAGCACCTTTCTGCTACAGGGACGATGACTGCTACTGTTATTTCACGTATGTGAGATTTTAGGAAATACGTCCACTTTTCTGATGAACCTCTGTAGCTCACTGAAGAATAACAACAACAAATGCTGCTGCTGCTCATACAGATACAGCAAAGACACATCTGCAGAAAAGGGGCATTTCACCAGATTAGAACAATGAAGGGTTTTGACTGTGTAGTAAACAAGCTGCAGTTGACACATGATTTATGAGTTCTTATGAGCACATGAGTTCTTTTGTCAAAATGATGTTTCACATCATTTCAGTCGCTTCTACAAACTCCACCTCTGCCACTTTCATTTCTTTTGTGCGAGTAGCTGAAGGGGATTTCTGTGCCAGGCGCTGCCTCTCCAGATTTTCCTCTTGAAATGTTAATGAGCAAGAGGCAGAGGATGGCTTTTGAGGACAAGGGAAGCCTGCAGCCATGTTCAGGCTCATGTGCATATGGAGAGATGCTGGCATTGGTCAAAAACCAATACTGAGCCAGTGACTTTGAATGTGGCATGGTCTTTTAGAAACTGCTCATCTTCTGGGTTTGTCATGAACAACCATTTCTAGGATTTACAGAGAAGGGTCAAAAAAAGAAACTTCCAGGGAGCGGCAGTTCTGTGGGTGAAAATACCCTGTTGATCAAAGTGGTTTGAGTCGATTGAAAGGCAACAGTACCTCAAATAACCACTCGTTACTACCAAGGTGCAGAAGAGCATCTCTGAACGCACAACAGTTCGAACCTTGAGGCAGATGGACTACAGCAGCAGAAGACCACACCGAGGGGAAATTGTCTTGGCACACTTCTATGCCACGAAGGATTAAGAGGGGGCCCACCTGAAACTAGTAGGGCATGCCTAATAAAGGGCCCGGTGAGTGTACACACATACACACATACATATATCAGGGGCTAAACTCAATCTGATGCATGAAAGCCGACACAGATGAGCCAGAATCAGAGAGACATCCCCCTTTGAGCACTGCTAAAACATACGAAGACCTTCTTGGAGCGTCACCGACACGCACACTCGTTTGCACGTTCAGAGCCGTTGTTTCCTTGCTGCCTGCTGTCAGTGTGCACGATGTGTCCTGGGTAACAACCCGCTTGAGGCAGGCAGACCCCACTCGTGTCCCCGGTTCACCTGGGCAGCCTGTGTGAGTGCAGCCTGTTGGTGTGGCTGTATTCTCAGTACACTGATCAGATCAGATACGTGCATGCATGTGTGTGTGTGTAAAACATTTGATTCTATAATATTGGTGAATATACTCACGATGCTAGTCGGTGTAGCCAGTGCACTAAATGTTTGCTCTGACCTGGTACACCATGGTCCACCGGTGAAGAAGGACGATGAAACTCTAAGCTAACAAACTCAATGATTAGCCTGTGTCCAACTTCTCCAAAACTAAACATCATGCTAAACCTTTCTGTAATTGCTGGTTCTGTTGGGCTGAACTCAATGTCACTCTTTAAAGGCTTACTCTGAGAAACACGAAGTGAAAAGGAATGTTTGGTTAAAGAGAATCATAAGCACGTCACGACTGAAGCATGTGTTTCTTCCCTTTGTGGGCTCATATTCCCCACTCCACAACAGGAGTGACTCCCAGAGCCCCTAAACCTGAACTCTCTCTAAAAGCTGCACAGCAGTCGGCCAGCTTCTACATTCTACAGTCCAAGTGTGATGCACACGGCCTGCCTGCTACAATCTGTTACAGAAGCAAGCATCAAATAAAAGGGAACAGGATGTGATGGATTCTGCATAAACTCCTAAGAACAGGAAAAGGCCCGATAAATGACTTCTGGCTGCACAAGTCAAATGACCTGCCAGCAGCCTGGCAGGGTCCATTTGTTCTGTTCAGTTGCAGACAGTTTATTTCTGGGAGGGGGGAGTTATTGATGAGAAGCTGAAGGGAGATTCCATTTCCTTAAATTAACTGGTATCGCCAAATCACTCTTTCATTTCCAGTGGCTTTGCACTTCCAGCAGTCTCTCTCGTTTAGTTCAGAATCACTGCCTGTTCTACGCCGTCACGACATTATGACACTTTTGATGACGAGAACCTGGTGATCTGGTGCTAGTGTAGACTGTACTGTACTACAGCCATCATATCTCTGGGACAAGACAAACATCCTACATATAAGAAACAGATGTTCACAGCTGATGCCCATCTGTAGTTCTAGGTGTTAGCGCAGCAGCCAAGATGGCCTCTGTATTTTATTTCCAGAATTTTGTGAGCATGTGGCTGCAGCAGGACTCCTCCATGGCTGACAGCTGATAGCTAAGCCCCCCAGTTATTGCCTAATCCCGCTCTAATGCCTTCAGTGTGATTGGTTTGAGCTAATTGCACCAGCTCCCCCCTGGGTGCTGAATGGCTGGCTGGACAAGGCGGGACTGAAGTTCTATCAAATATATGACCTGTGATCAGAGTCAGGCTGGATCCAAATGATATTACTCTATTAATCAGGTCATGCAACCTCCCATGGCCTCAGGTCTATGTTTGGAAACTGCTATCTGCTCTAATCAAATGTGTATGTTTGTATGCATTCATTACAAAGCTCGTCTGTTCCAGAACCAAACAGGAGTTTGGGTCAGGGTCAGTGTCAGAGAAATGAAAGTGATGAGGGATTTATCACGAGCAGACATGGTGTGATGATTTCTAGAGTGTATATAGCAGAACCAGTGGAATTCTCAACAGAGTGACACCAGGACTTTATGGGACAACATGAATGCTATGTTTTACCCCCTACTAATTTATATCTATATCTATTCACAAAACAAACACTGGAACAGCAGCAGGACAAACGTCTCTCTGCACAGACAACTGACACTTTAAAACCCCACAAAAGGAATTTATTTTACCACCATCACCACAGCGGATAGAAATAATGGCTTAGAAGGTTACCAAATCCATTACCATACCACACAAACTACGATATAAAAGCTGACAATCTCTTTGTGAAAGCTCATCGTATAAACGCTTCTATAGCGCTGGTCTGAACGGCTGCGGTTTAGGGCAGGTTATTAATATTCCCTCAAATATTCCTGCTAATCTGCTCTGTTTATGTGGAGACACAGTAATACTCAAAGGATTTCCAAAGCATGAAGAAGGCAGGAGGACAGAGGCGCGTAAACAGATTAGATTAAGGTAGTTCTTGAAGCACTTGAGACACATAATGCTCTATAATATAATGCTTTCATAAAGCCCTAAACCCTCGTCTTGCACTGCTCTCAGGCCTTTAGCACAACACATGCCTTTGACAGCAATGATTTACTAACTTAACAAACCTGACCACACCGTGAATCATCAACACTTTCAACAACGTTGGAATATTCACGCTTGTGCACATTTTATGCTCAGTTTCAAGGCAGCGTCGCCTGAAACCATTGACTTGGTTATAGGATACAGAGTTAATGTGCATAAGTACGTAAGCCTCAACACATACATAAAAGTCTCTTACTAATTCCTATTTTAGTAGAATAAGCAGAAAGATGTTGATGAATTAATATCTTCTGTGACGCTATTATGATCATCTCCTGCTGTGCTGACAGCATGAGTAGTTTTTTTATCATCTGTGGTTCCTTAAGATCATGTTAGTCTAGTTCCTATTAATTCTGAGCAGCTGAAAATAAAATAAACAGCATGTGTGGCGCGGTTCACCGTCAGTGATATTACATAACGATTTCCAAGCGGAAATCAAAAACCTGACATGTTTGCTGTAACTAGTTCACTCTCCGTCATCCGTCCTCGTTAAAAAATGTCTCACGGCAAACACATCAGCACATCAAGCTGAGGCTGTGACAAAAACAGATCAGGTTACTGCCTTCACAGTACAGACGCCAAATATATCAAGAGCCCACTGCAACAGAGCTGAACTATCAACATGTTAGATAACAGCCTCCCTGCTAACATACGCATTCATCGCTGATATGTATTTACATTAAAGAATAAATATGCTCTTTTAAATCCGCACTGATGACATGTTTTGCCAACCCTGTGCAGGGAGGTCAACTTTCAGGGTCAGCTCTAAAACACATGCCTCGGAGCAGAAGACTGTCTAACTGTTTCAATTTCAGCATCTGGGCTGCCATCACAATGCTTCATGCTTCAGGATGGAAGGTGTGTGAGAACACCTCAAATTTATATCATGGTATTATATGGAAATCTGCAATAATGATATTCAGATTCAGAAAGAAATACTGAACATCTGTTATATTGGTGATTACAGTCCCTTCTTTACGGCCCATAACTGCGTGCACATGCACTTAAGCAACCAGGTTACTCGGAGAAAACAGTTTTCTAAAGTAAACATGCGCTTATATCATGTTACTGGAAATCTGAGTGTGCATGCACTCTGAATTCTCTTCCATCTCAAACTTATTTAACAAACATGGCTCAAACTGTATAGTGACAGAAAACACTGGTTCTCAACTTTCTTCTGTTAGAAGAAATCACTGGGACCCTGGTCACCTCCCAGACCAAGGTCTCTATCCTGACACATACAATAGTGGCAGGCTTTAGAATACAATAACCTTTATTATAACTCAAATGAGGGAGTTTCAGAGAACCTATCACTGCGATTTAGGTTCCGTACCAGTACCACCTGACTATTACACTATATACACATTGCCATATAGCATTGCTAAGCTTTGAACACCAACAGCAGCAGCAATATGGTCATAGTAAGTATGAGGTCTAAAGATGTGGTGCCACATGAGGTCCAGAAACTCTGTGGGATACAGGGGCTCTTGGTACTGAGGAAAACAACAGCCAGTCATCCCTCAGTCACTGCAGTTGCGTAGCCTGTATGGCGAGGTGGTGGAGAAAGAAATGAATGGTGGTGTGTGTGTGAGGGGTGGGTGTCACATCAGATTGTTTGGCTCTCTAGGACTGAGGAGGCAGAATCACAGTGACTGACAGAAATAACAGGCAGGACCATAACAATGGAGAGTCACAGCAGGGGGACTTGACAGCTGTGGTTACCACGGAGAAGGGGGGGTGGAAGGGGTCAAAGCCAATATGGCTGTTATCACTGGAGAAGAATGGAAGCGTCCGCCTACTGTTGTGTCTTTATTGTTTTCTGATGAGGGCAGGACAGTGGCAGAGCTTTAACCTGTTCCTATTCTATACTGAAAAAATATTTATTCATGAACACAATCACTTGTGTGGACATGCAACCTGAAGGCACTGTCACATCGCACAATATCAGCTCTGCTCACTGACAAAGTAGATGCTCGTCAGTGGGCCATTCAAGTCGAACTGCATCAGCCCTGAAGTTATGTGAAGGTCAGATCCTCTTTATACTCTCTCTGAATCACTTATGATCCCCCTTCGATGCTAAAAGCAGACAATGAAACCAACCTCTTCTCCTTTATCTAACCAAAAACAGACAGTCAGGGTTTGCTAGTACCCCTCTTACGCCTCAGAAATAAAAATTGTGTGTTTCTGTGTGGAAACTGAAACAACTACAACATCTATGTGATTGGACAGATTACACCTTATCTAGATACAGTACTGCCACCAGCCGTTATACTGGTTGTAATGTGCTTTACGAAGATAATGCAGCCACGAACCCTTAGCTGTCTTCATGTTAACACATTTATTTTATTTAAGCCCCAAAATCAATGCTGCATACAGAAAACTGCACAATTTAGAAGTAATATTTGGAAAATGTTCAAGGACCAAAAGAGGAGATTTTGCCGTTTAGGCTGGAGGTTGGTCACTGCAGTCGATTTTAATGAGGTGGTGGACGGTTTTGCTAAATAAGATCATGTTTTAAGGTAAGGCAGCCCACACACACACACACACACACACACACACTTATAAGCACTGTGTGTGTGTGT
>JAUMTR010000012.1:22425010-22455760 GCA_032270685.1 Microctenopoma stevenorrisi
TTATGCTTGAGGGATAGGGTTAGTTCTTTATTATTGACATATTATCTGATATTTATCTTTTTATCAAAGTGTGTGTGTGTGTGTGTGTGTGTGTGTGTGTGTGTGTGTGTGTGTGTGTGTGTGTGTATGGTTTTCTAATGAACAGTAAAAAGTGGTTGTGTAGCCTGGCTAAATGCTATTACTGCCAGTAGCTGCAACATCTCCATTTCTCTTGCAGGTTAGCTGTAGCTGTCGAGTATTTAATGATTGTCTGCTGTGTGTGGAAATGTCCAGGAAAGCGGGGAAGGAAAAGCATAGTTTCATTTATTTTCAGAAAGCTGCTTTCCTTCTACATGGCCTTAGTTCTTTATTAATGAATCAAAGTATAGCTGTTAGCATATATTAGAAATACTCAAGAAAGAAAAATCTCAAATATATTCTAATACTTGTAGTTGTATTCTGGAATAGTACTTCAAAGATACAGTTTTCAGAATAAGTCAATAATAATCAGATGGAAAGCTTGTGGTAATCAAAGAAACAGTTTGTTGCTTCAGCTCTGAAGTCCTTAACAGAGACCAAGACAAGAACCAAGTCCCACTAACACCTGCTCTACTTCTCTGTCAGCCAAGTAGCCTAAGCCTTAACACATCTAGTCATAATCGCTAAGCCTGCTTTTGGACAGTGCAGAACAACAGTACTCACAATGTAGTGTGGGGTCCTCAGGTATGAAAACATGGTCCCAAAAACAGAAGAGTCCGGTCAGGGCTGGGGTCCTGAGCAGGTATGTGGACGTGTTAGGTGGCGACTACTGTAACAGCTTCACTGCATCCAGGCTGTCGTCACGCAGAACAGAAGAGGCCTCGGCGGCCGATTAAAGGATCTTAAGAGATCTATTTAGGGCCGTGGTGCTTGCCTCAAATAGGAGCACTCATTAGCTGCATGACCTGAGCCTCTCAGACCCACAGGGAGAGAGAGGGAGAAAGAGTGACAGAAAATACAGAGCCAGATGAAGGAAAGGGAAGACATGAAAAAGAGAAGGAGACAGAGTATATTTCTTGACGGGTGGCCATGCTCAAAGATCACTCAACTGGCCATTAGAGGTCAGAGTTCATGACCCCGGAGGCAAAGAGTCCACGGTTCACACGCTCCAGTTACCCCGACAGACGCTGTGGTAAAATCTGCAGTGAATGTAGCCCAGAAAACAACTCTGATGGTCTAATCTCAACATCTGAGCGCCACAAACAACTTAACAAAAGCCATTTGAAAACCCAATTGTACACAGCAAATACCACCCAACAAGCTGCAATCATCCCGCTGCCAAAATCCGCTGTGTTTGTTCTCCCTGGTCAAGTATTGGAAGAAGATTATCAAAATTACATTTTGGGTGGGGTGGAGGCAAGTCTGCCACTAGCAGTCACATGTGAAAGCAAAGTGATCACAGGCGATCATGACGTCCCTCTTTCTGTCAACAGAACGATCTGCCCAGACAGTGGAGGATGATGAGAGATTAGAGCTGTTTTTATGTAGGTAGGAAGCAGACTGGTGGGAGGATCCTCTGTCAAGTAAAAGTCCATACATCCTTTGGTAAATCAGTATGGTACAGTACAGATAGGTGAAGTCAGATCAGTCAGTCTGATGCGACGGATATTTGTGCTACATACCCATATGAATGAGCAACAGACTCTTTAAGCCACGATGGGCCAAATATAGTCTGAACTAATATGAGACTGGAGACACATCAGTGAACTTCAACATCATATCAATAATGAATCCCTGATTATAACTTCAGGCTGCTTACACGAGCTGAAAACAGTGAAGCGATACAGTATGACAAGTACAGATGACTCTCCCTGTAAACTTCTATGCTCCAGTGCTTTAATTTCTACTGCTTAATTGTGCTGCACCCGCACTGGAACATACAGGAACCACCATCTTTCCTGGGCAGGCACGGGCAAGTTATCCTTTACCTGTGACAAAGCTATGTTTACTTTGAGTTTTTCCTTCTCTTCATGTGCAGTACTTTTTGTATTATTTCTGCAAAGAAGGCCCATGGCGGTGCAAGAGACCAGCACGTCTGCATGTGCTCACACAGATGATGACTCATCTCCGGTAAGAACAGAGTGGAAGCGCCTCGGAGCCGCCGACCGATCTGGTTGGGCTGTGTCAGTGTATTAACCCCAGTGAAGCAGGTTAATTGAAAATCAAACACACGGTGGGGAGAGCTTTTATCTCAGAGTGCCATTTCAGCTTTAAGTACGGCAGCAAAATGAAGACGTCATGGTGTGAGTCAGTGTGCAGCACACGCCTTGTGTCGCTGTGCGATCGTCTTTGCAGCATGCATATGCATTAGTGTGTGAGCGTTGAGTGTTTGCTCACTTGTAGCTGATTTCTAATGCACCAAATTTAATGATCCTCCTCTCCAGAATGTGACCCAGATAAACGCCACCCTCCTGCACTGGAGGTTCAATCTCTCCCTCTCTTATCCTCAGCTGCAACACATAGGTTTCTTACAACATGGTCTGGAAGACTGCTAAATCTTTTGATGAAAGATTCTCTATGTGGGTTAAAATATGTGTTATATAACAAAAATACCAAGATGCAAAGTGTGTTACAATTATGCAGGAGCACCTTCGCATTGAAGGAGCTTATATATTTCTAGTTTACAGGTTTACTGGATCATCATCACCCAAGATCACATGAAATAATTATTTTAACACTGAGGGGGTTAATAACAGAATAATCACAGCAGAAGTTTAAATTAAACAGTGATGAGATGAAAAAATCAACAGTGAATGCTATATCTCAAACCATATCTTTCTCTGAAAAACTGCAGACGTGCTGACTTTAAAGAAAGTGTTAGTATCGCCTTACGCTCATGTACACGGGTGGCCAAAATCAGACACCTGGTTTATTTCAAGAGGTGTTTTTAATGTCTGAAATCTACTACTGAGCTGTGTCTGTGTGACTGGATATAAAAACAGAACTATTAACAGCAGCTCAAAATAAACGCCGGCAGGAAAAGGTTACGTGAATCCAGTTCTGACTGTATGATGTACGAGCCTGAAAAAAAGATCTGCCTGGGCAAGCATCTGAAAATAGATATAAGACGACTTATGTGTATGGTCTAGACTCTAGAAACTTGTTGGTGTAGATTTGAGTGCGGCTCAACTGGTCAAACCCCGAAGCAGGCCATAAATGTAGTAATATTTAGGGCAGGGCCACCGTTCTTTCATTCTTTTGCAGAGGGCACAAAGATATACCAGCATACTGTCTATTAAAGAATACATATTGGCACGTCTGCACCTGAAGATTTCACTGGACAACAATAAAATATTTGAGAGACTGGAACCAATGTTTTGCCTTTTCATTTCTGTCCAAACATTTTAAACAACCTGAACCATCAACACAACATGATCTGCTAATAATTAGGCAAAAATATTAGGGCATATTTAAATCTCTTTACTGACCCACATACCATGACTCAGACTGTGTGGGTCGGGACGCAGTGACAGAAAGAGCTATTGTGTCTCGTTCACACGGGTCATGGGTCACTCAGCCCACTAACTAGAGACAGCCAAGCCAGCCAGCCCTTCCTTCCCTGTGCCTCTCATCCCTCTCTATATTCATCAAGAGAAAAGTTCCAGCAGAGGACCAGCCACTGTAAAGCCATTGTTGTGTACCGTCCCTGCCGGAGAGAGGGCTGCCTTGTCATCTGTACTGCCCAGTCACATGCTTTGGGTCTTTAGAAAAATGAACTGCATCATCAGCTACTCACTGGTCTGCATGTCACACTGAAAACATGACCACATACTGAACTCTGGGCTGACTGTCACCACCTCATTTACATGTCAACATAATATCTATGATCTGACCACCACCTGTTGCCATTTCACACTCATTTCTCCAAGCGAGCAAACTCTGCTGACATTTGAGTTAAGAAATGATCACTGGCTCCATGCTGGCTTCAAAATTAAAATATAATACATTGTACACATTCATTTCAATAAACGCAAAGATCCAGTCAGGAAAAAGTAGCATCACAGACAAAACGCCATCAAATGCAGACACACTTTCCCAGGCTCTAATATCTCCAGGTGGACAGCCTCGTTCTCGCTCGGCCTCCGAGTAACCCATAAAAGACTCTTAGTTGGGTAATTGATCACCACAGGGCTGCTTCTGTAGAAAGCAAATTTAATTTCCACTTGGCATGCCTTACCACATTAGCATGAATGCCGTTATTGTTTTGTCGAGCCGTCGATGGCACGTAAAGGCAACCGTGTCCACCAAACTGTCCACTGAAACAATCTATATCGAGCAAACAAGGCAGCTGGGACATTCGGTAACCTTGAGCCATGAGGTGGTGCTCTCAAGCTGAGTGGTGCCGACAAGAAACTGGAGCAATGGTGCCACTGGCAGCAGCAGCAAATGGGGTCAGTGGGTTTGCTTCAAGGCAACAAAGAGACATTGAAACAGGACCCAAATGGGCTTAGAGATGGTTCGGAAGAGCTGGGATCCCTGTTCTGAACGGGGATCTGAAGTGCTGCGACTAACAGTTTTGCAAATATATTAATGTGTTAAAGTATGTACAAACAGAATTTGTTGTGAGAAAAAGTTCTGAATTAAATCCACAGAATTGGATCTCACTTGTGGTGGTGGCTGACTGAGCCTGGTGACATGACAAGTATTCAACAATAATATAAACGTTGTATATTATTTAAAAAGTTCAACTAATAGGAAGAAGACTTCACACCGTAAGGTGTGCAATTAAACTTACTCTCTCTATACTATACGACTGCTCTGCCCACTGAGTTATCCTGCTGCAAATACCAGCTACTTTCTTTAACCACCGAAGGTGATCTTGATTTATTGACATAATTCAAACATTTAAATTGGTGGCCAGTCATCTGATCTTAAATGTTTAGAGGGGTTACAAAGTGATTCTTACTGCATATAGATGGTCTTTAGCTACATATAGTGCTGTACCATTGAGGGACGTCTCCCTAGTCCTACTGAATCAGGGCATGCACACAGACATCACATTTGTTTCATCGTAAGAGAGCGTTAGTGAGCAGCTCCTGTTCGACATTTCGAAAAGAAGTGAAGTAGGAGTGTTGTGAAAAAGGAATTTACAGGAATACTACTTAAACCAGTGGCCCCTTCCTCTTTTCAAAAAAAACTCAGTTATTCAAAGAGCAGATGTTCCTTTTATTCTGTACGTTTGGCAATTTGCAAATTTGTTCTAATAGAGATTTCTCCAGTGTTTCTACTGTGATGAAAAGAATCATAGGTTCCTCCTTGATTCCCTTTTAATTATTACCTAATTTAAAAGATCTTTGTGTGAAGTGGCCTTTCTTTCATTCAAATCGTGCTCAAACAGAGCATGTTAAACCTACTTAAATCGCTGCAACCCAATAAGCATGGGACTAGCTGTGGTCTGATTTGAATATGTCACCATGGTTGCAAACGCCCACTCATTTAGATCAATAGGGGCTCAAGAGCCTGCGGATTGGCTGGCAGCTCAACAACAAACCTGTCTACTGGCCACCAGGAGGGGGTCCTTGGCCGGGTCACAGAGCAGCCATATTACCCCCCAACTCTAAGAACGACAGATTACCCGCTTTTCAATTACCACCAGGAGCTTTGAGTGAGATATAAGGAGAATGAATTTGTGAATTAAACATCAAAAAAGACTAAGAACTAAGCAGCAAATGCCACATCAATCACGCCTTAGGGATTTAAGGGAATCATGAGTGTGGCACACTTGGTGTTGGACAGGGCTAGTTTGATAGGGGCTTTATTTTTCCTTCCCAACTATAATCAGGCTGAGGACTAATAGCACTGCGCAAATAAACACACTGTTCAACAAAATGAGAAATTTTGAACATGTTAGTGTGGTATGAACAGGACTTCGGGGGAAGGGGGAAGAGGGGAGTTTAACCCAGGAATGTACTGTACACAACCCCTTAATCCAAATATGTAAGAAGATTGCATTCTAGTCCGGTATGTATGTGTGGAGAGGTGGGGTCAGTCCAGGCTCGGGCTGACCTGTACGCCCCTCTGTCCCACAGTTGCTGGTGCATGAAGCTTAACCAGCAAAGCCTGTAACACATTTTAGACGATTATAGCACAAAAGTCTTGTCTGTTGTTTAATCCATAGAAAACAATATTCTCAAAGCAGTAGTTTGGCCACGAAACAGACACAAACACAACAGTGTACCATACATATGTGGCGCGGGCTTATTGGCTGATCCCAAATAATAAAAACTAGAATCCAACTAACAATTATCTTTAGCAGCTTCTCTTTGGAAGTTCCAGTTCAGTCAAAAAACATCTGACTCAAAGAATGATTGTACTGTGGGTCTCAAATATGTATATAAACGGTAAGCAAGGGAATGAGTTCAGTGGCTACACTCCACGATCTGTGTACTTACAACAAGGACGCAAAGTGCAAACAAGCCTTAATGACCTATGCATATCTGAGCAGATGGGTAGCAGAACAGGGAACCCACAAACTGTGGGACGTCCCCTTACTGTGGAAACATGCAATAGATTTTGTCTGCGTAACCTCAATTAGCAGTGAATTATCTCTTCCACTGAGGGACTGTGGGAGAAAGAGGCTTATCCATTTACATCGTAATCATGTTGTTAATTCATTTCGTTGTATAAATACATGTAATCGCTTTTCAATTCCAAATAGTCATGTAGCTGTTTGTCTTTCTGTAAGCAGGTTATGTAAAACTTGGCATGAGATTAGGTGTGCTAAGACAATTACATGCCTAAAAAGACAATTTCATAGCCTTTGTCATTAATACACCTGTAAAATTAGCTGGCACTGTAACATAACTTTAATAAGTTGAATGTCACAATTAAACAATTTGCATTGTTCATGACTTGGTCCACTTCCTAATTTCATGGTTTAAATATGAGGCGAATTGTTAATTAAAAGGGGAACCTGAACTAATGTTTACCAATGGATTATGTCAACCGAAAGAGGTAGACAGCACTGGCTCTCCTCACAAACACACATTTGTTTTGCTTCTGTTCGGCCTAGATAATGCCGACATGCCGACAGTGCACTTCAAATGAAAGGAAGAAATTCTTTAAAAGGCAATGGCAGCCACCAAGCAGGCTCCTGGGGGAATGGTTTCTCATTTACAGCTCCATATAACATTTTGTAATTCGCATAGATTTTACAGTATTGCAGTTTCCCTGCTTGGCTTTAGACACTAGCTGGTCTGTGCACATATTAATTTGTCTCTGACAGAATATTTACCAGGCTGACTTTAAAGTAAGGTGATGTTGAGAGCGTGAACACAGAGACATCTGTTACAGCTGGCATTTCCATTTCCTTTATGGACAGTGGGAGTGCCTCACTGCCAATCAAACGCAGGGACACCAAGGCTGCTGGCCTTGGACGCCTCGTCCGTGTCCTAGTGAGAACACTGATATGCCTTCTGGTGTCTCCGTTATATCTGTGAGCTATTTCTGGTCAGCTTTGAGAAAATGTACAAAGACACACACAGTAGCCCCAAAAGGCAGAATTTAGTTGGCAGACTCCCCACTGAGATGAAATCCCATCAGACTGCAATTATAGGAGGATTGTTGATGTTGTGTTAAATTTGGATTTGTTGTTGGATACCGAACTGTAGAGCAGGCAGAAAGATCCAGACTGAACCACAGTAGTATAGCGTGCACTCTCTACATCCCCTTTTGTTTTGCTGTGTAACATGACTGTTCAGTGACAGCTGCTAGTGAAAAGTTCCGAGGACAAACACAGAGTTTCTGGAAAGTCAATTCAGCTATAAAAACCACCCACAAAACCGGAACTAATGATGAAAGACAAAGACGCGTCCAACAGTAAACAAACTCCACTGGCAAAATCAATCCGCTGTGATCAGCGAAACACAGAGGTCAAGCACACATCAGAGCACACCTCAATAATGCCTCTACACCCTGCCCAAGGTCCCAGCAGACACCAACAGCTGCAAGATGATGGTGACAGACCAAATCTAATTTTCCTTTTACAGTAAGTGACCTCGGGTGAAAGCAGCCGTTTGTGGTAGATTTTTTTATAGCTAATCAATTTGCAGCTCGCCGTTCGTTTTTCTAGCAGCTGTGGCAAGTAAATAACAATAGCAATGGCATATGACAAATACGAAACGTGCACCTTGATGCACCAAGAAGCCTACGCTGTGATGCCTGCACCACTATGCTCACTGTGCCCCTCCTGAAAAGAGAAGTGAAAACGGGAATGCTAGATATCTCCTTTGATCTGCAGTAACCCGCTGTGGTGTAACACTGAAGAACGCTAAAGATACAAGCTACTGTACAAAAAGACAGGAGTGCAACAAGTCAGGACGCAGCCAAACAAAAGGATGTGGTGAAAACAGATCAGATTGGTGCTCTACGGAACTTTTGATTCTTCTAAAAAGATACTACATGCACAGATCCTCTGAGTTCACTCAAGTAACTTAGATGATCCAACTTGATTAGAAAGGATGTGAAACAGACAACAGATCCTGGAAGGACAATTTCTAATTCTAGTTCTTGAAAGCATGCATCAGTCCCTAAGCAGGTGAAGGAGAGGGAAATGAGCACCAAGCCACGCACTGTGGGAAGACATGGTGTTACAGTATCATTTACTGACAGCAAAACCCCAAAGTAGAGTCAGTGCTAAGAGATTTCAGAGAAATCAGGAACAGGGAGCACTGGTTGACACAGATGGCGCCAAAAATACTTTTATACCCGGGAGGCGATATCTGAGCGACTTCTCCGTCATCACAGTGATAGCCCTATATATATCTGATACAGACAGCTTGAACTGTCTGTTCATCCGAAGCAGGAGGCCGCTGGAAGGAAAACAACCAGCAGCTGTTTAAAAAGCTCTAGACCCAGCCAGCACCAGTTATGTAACTGTTCACTGAGCCCGGTGCCCCGAGTAGCATCACTCGTATGCAAACGTGGACCTCTGTGGGGGCATCACAGCAAAGGGTGCTCAAGTTACTTGCTAAAAGAGCCCCACACAAGAACGACCCACACACGTGCCTGACATCACATCATACACACAAATAACAGTTGGTGGTGTCTGTCAGAATGTTACAAGGTAAAATGTCACAGGCAGCAGGGGCGCCGATAGGTGAGGATCACTGTCCTACACAACTACGCCAAAGGAGAGATCAAGAGCCGGAGAGAACCACAGGGTGAGGAAGCACCAAAGAAATAAATCCCTGGGTCATCAAAAACAGAGCAGCAGGGTTCTTACCTTTTCTGGGTACATGCTATCAAAGCCCACCGATCTACAATAGCAAGCCCGGCCCAGAGAGAGGGGCGGTAAACAACAAGCCTGGGACTGAATAAACCACTGTGAGCAGTGGAGTGAAGAGAAGAAGAGCGAGGCAGCAAGAGCAAGCAAATTAAATAGGGGATGTACCCCCTGTCATCCACTATGGGAATGAAAGCCATGCATCACAGGATGACAGGCAGAGCCGCCTCATGGAAGTAAAACCGCCTCTGCTCACCTCACCTTTGTTCTTTGGTTACATGAATGTTCCTGCTGTAGTTTCCATTTACTGCCTCACCTTAGTAGAGCTGCAAAGAAGCAGAAGAAGTCTGGTTCTGTCATACAGCCTATTTGCAATTTCCTCTTTCACAACATATATTTAAATGTAAAGTGCACGGCTTTGTCACTCTTTTGTGTTTCGCTGCTCTAGAGTCTCCATCATGCTTTGTTGGGCACATGTGGAACATGGCCCCAATTTTTAGTGTAAACAGAAGCTTCAATGTCGACTGCTAGGAACAGTTATTAATTTTACCCAACATTAGGATTTTTACTGATCACCTCCATGCTCATCAAATATTCTTGTTGCCATATTTCATGGACGTGACTAATAATGATAACAATAATGAATACTTTATTGATCCCCTTAGGGAAACTGTAGTTTGGACAGCTGCTGGACCCGTGTCTGCGCTACTACGGGGTATCGGTGTCTTGTCCAAGAACACCTCGACATGTAACCTGGTGGAACTGGGAATCGAACTCGCTCACCCTTGGGTGTTCATAAGCAGTTGCCTCAGGTGACTGATTCTCCTGGTTTCACTTTTTTCCCACTTTAAAAACCTCTGGTTTAAAAAAAATGGGAAACACCTTAAATAAGTGAGTGCAACAGACCAATATGAATCACTGAACAAACAGGAGATGTGGGTAATGATTCAGAGGTCTGGAGCCAGGCTATGGCACAGTGCTGGTCACGGCTGGTTTTATTTATGGCAAAATGGATACAAGGATGTAAGAGCTGTGAGGTTGCTTCTTCCTCCTGCGGGGAAACCTTATATGGAACTGGATGGTGCTTCCTGTCCAAATTTTGATTCTCCATCCATTTCTTTAAATGTCCCGGTCCTGAGGACACAGGATGAAAGAACGTCCTGTGGAACGCCTGGCAGCGATGACTGATGCGATCAGAGGTGATCACTAACAGTGATAAGCTTTTGAATTAATTAATCTGAAGTTGAGATAATCAAGTTATCTGCAAATGATATGCATTATATAAGTGTAATCTCGTATGGCTGGGGTAATTATTGTGGAATTTAATCAGCCATAATGGTGCTGTGCGAGCTGCCTGCCAGGGGAGTATCAAATGGCTATTTAATAAAACACTATGGTAAACACTGCATTTGTTATAACATTTTCTAGGCACCACTGGCTGATTCAATTGAAAAGAAGTTCGAAATTCACACCTTACTAAACCTTTCCGTCTCACTGTTAACACTTAGAACACTTTACACTGACGAAAAGGTGAAACCCTGTGCACACATCCTGTGTGCTGCACTCTACACGACACACAACATTCTCCGTGACCCTGCGTCTGATTTGTCAGCATCTGCTTCTTCTTCAAGGTCCAGCCCCTGGAGGCTTGTGGGTTTAATCCTTTTGTTGTACTTCAAAGGCATGGATCAGCAAGGATGTTGGTAAGGAAAAACAAACCGTGGACACAGGTTGAAGTGCAGGCTTCCTCTAACTGAGACCGCATCTGACAACATCAGTCAATAAAGCGCTGAGCGATGAGACAGGTGAGCAGAGGCGAAAGAGCGGATGACGGCAGGAGAGGAAGCAGCAGAGACAGAGAAAAGTGGAAGAGAAACTGAAAGGTCTAGACATAGGAAGGAGAAAGCAGGCGGGTAAGCAGACAGACACACAGAGAGGCAGACTCTCAGATAAACCCAGCGGATGCACCGTTTGGTCAGGCTTAGTGTTAGAATACTGAAAGACCTAGTGCTTCACTTATGAGGGGAGAGCAGACCTTCACTGTCTTAGCTTGCCTGTTGCCTCACCATACGCGTCTGTGTGTGTGCAGGCACTGAAGCAGGAATGTTAAGTATGCACTGGAAAACAATCAGGGGCCTCCTTTTCTGCAGGTCAGGGAGTAAGACTCTCAGCACAGCTCCAGAACACTGGATGCAGCACACAGGAAGGGGTTACACTTCACTTCACTTACATTTCGTAGATTTATAAGACTGTCACTTAAATGAGAACATGCACTTTCTGGATGGTACTTTTCAGGTTATTTGAATTTTGTCTGCTTTGCAGCAAATGTTGGATTCTGCAGGCAAATCGTCTATTTAGCTCAATAATAATACTAATAATTCACAGCACCGACATAGCAGGTATTAAAACACTAAATAGATCAATCCTTTCTAAAAGTGAATGTATTTTTAAAGAGCACTTAACAGTGCCAATCCCCCCCACATGACATACTATTTCACTGTACTGCTCTGGTGCACGTCAGCAAACGTGCAAACAACTTGGCAGAAATGAGCCAAAAAGCACATGTATCACTCACATAGGGAAAAAGACAAAGAACAATCCATCTGCATGTCAGCTGATGCTCAGATATTCATGACGTCCAGCTTTAATGCTCTCCTTTCTCTTTAACGGTGACCTTGTACCCCTGTTCTTTCTAGTCGTTCATCTTGCCGTGGCAGCCATTCAGGGGTTCATAGCTCATCTCCAGATTCAACTGAACAAGAAAACATATCTGCCTGGTCTCCTGTTTTTAGCTCTCTAGCATCCCGGGCGACTCTAGGGGTTCTGGCTCTATGGGGGCCCTTGTTTCGTTACACACAACAGACCGTCCTCTTTCTTCCTCGTCCGGTAGGCACTGCCAGCTAGGAAGCAGACCACACAGCATGCTGAAGGCAGAGACTTTGACCTCTACTCAGCTGTTTCCTTTGGTTTTCAAACCCTTTGAGAATCTGTCTGGACACATTTACAAGCCAGTTATGTCATAGAGGCCATAGGCATCCGTAAGGCGGACCTTTGAGGGGATTTCTATGAAACAAAACATGTAATTCTGGAAGACGGATTATTTTAAAAGGAGTGACTGATCCAGCTTGTAATCTCGGGGAATTACTGGTTTTATGACAGACATGGAGCACAGCATGTTACCGAGTACTAGGACGGGACGGTCCACCAGTGGCTGATACATTGGAGTGTGACTGTGGGAAACAGTATAAAGTGTAGGTTGTGGTGGCGTTTCAAGGTCTTTCTAATCAGACAGTGAGTGAGCGCAGGGCATCCCGCGGGCTCCGCTGTGCAAAGCCACAGACACAAACACTTCCATGGCCGCCACATCATCCCCTCAGTGACACATTTCCGAGACAGAAAACAACAATCTGGCCTCTCACACGATTCTACACAGCCGAGCCGCCTACATCCACTCGTCGCAACTTAGCTGTTTCCCATCAAAAAAGACGAGGCTCAGCTTTCCCCACTCTTAAATAGATGAGTAAAAGTACTGCGACTCAAAATAACACTCTGTGGTAACAAAGATTGCGTGGCCATGTTTTTCTGTTGAATTTTATAAACAGCCGACAGAAATCCAACATGTTTACGTGCAGAGTAGGCCTTAAATCACATGGTATGCCACATTCCTTGAAGAAAATAAACACCCTATCCCATTGCCAGGTTCTTGAGAAGTGAGGAAAACGGGTTTATTTTGCCAATCCCTTCAGAGCATGTGAGCCGTGATTTAGGAAAGGCAATATATGCTGGGGGCAATGGGGGCAACCATCATCATTCATGATGCTGAAGAGATAGAGGGGAGTGGACATCAGCTCGTAATGCTGCCAGGGCCCCAGAGATAAGCAAATTACATATGGGGAAGCATGGAAGGACACAAAAGCGTTAATCGTCACCCAGTGCTCAGCTCTAATCAAATAGTGGTGGCCAGCTGGCACTCGAGTGGAGGCATGTCAGCGACAAATCCTTCCCCATCCATCCGTCCATTCATCCAACAGCTCCTTCTGTCCTTTACAAAGTTATTGTGTAAGGGGGCAGCCCTCCTATGTCTTGATTCTTTCACTGTTCACTGGCATATTTAGAGGCAAACATGGCAAATATCTTCTCGTCCCTGCTACTCAGATGTCAGGATTGAATGCAGTTTTTGTAATATGCGATCTTTCATCTGCAGTCTTCACTTTTTACTGGTAACGTTATATTTCTAACTTCACAGTCACTAAAACATCTCGCTCTCTCTCGCAGGCAACTGCAATGACAGGAAGCAGTGGAAGTAGCTGAGTTAAAAAAACTCTCTCCTGGCAAAAGGCTGTAGAGACCAAGCTAACATAACGAAAAGGTAAAAAAAACGAGTGAGTGGGTTCCACCTGCCCCAACAGCCACAGGGAGCACTGGGTAGTTTTGACTGAACCTGTCTGCTGCTTGTTTCTTATCCAGTTCTCCAGCACCATCATAGCGTCACAAAGAAAACACTCTAAAGAGCTGCCCAAGCAAATGTAGTGTAGAGAGTGAAATGTGTGTTTGTTTTTGGACCATGTGATTTGGCAGGCGTGAAATTAATTCAGAAAGTCAGGCAGTGACACATAAAACAACCTTTATCTCGCCTTGATAGGTCCTTGTGAGGAATGTCAGTTCCATCCCACAAACCACTTTGCTGTCCTACATGTGAGGCTCTAAAGTTTTAAACTGTGTTATTGTGTGTCTATTCACACTTTCCCTTCACGTAAGGCATCACACATGGCATTCACACACACACACACACACACGCTCCTGCTCACTCACTGTGTTCCCCACGGTGGGGTGACTGGGGGCTACAGATTGATACTCAGAAGATATGACCTAGTTTCTATTCAGGCCTGTCTCTCTTTGTTTGCTCCACGGTGGATGAGGCTGTTGCAGCATGTGGAACAAAGAGACCAAGCAGCACATGGAACCTTCAAACAAGCTGACCCGGCCTTTAGCCAACCCCCCAAAATGGCTTATGAACGCACTGCTCCTTGGACTCCGACTGCCTGCTTTTTCTACTTTGATCTAGCTCCACTGCAGATGAGGGACAGTTCCTGTTGTAATCACCCATTGTCTCTTAGGGTGATAAGACAGAAATCATGGAAATGGGTCTGCAGTCACAATCTTGGAACTAGAGGGACAGGTGGAGGAAGGAAATTAATTGTCTTGTTTTCATCAAGACATCAGGAAGTTAAGATTTCTGTATCAGGAGTGAACCTCACGTAGTGTTCAGTCACTTTACACAGATACCAAACCCTTTACAGACAGATTCTACCTACTTTCTTTCCAAGAGATAATTCGTCTGTAGTGAAACCACAGCTTCCACAAACCTACACAACCAAGCACCTGTGCACACAAACTTGTTTTTGAATCTCCTTGTAGTAAAAGAGCCCGAAGATGCATAACTCTTCATTTATGGGGGAGCTGTAAACAGACCATTTAGTCCCTAATGACCCAACCGCAACAGCTCCCCCAAAAATGCAAATCTGTACAAGCCATATGAATTACACTTCGAGGGCAACAGTAGGATGTTTTAATAATCAACTGCAACTGTTGGTGTTTTTTTTCCAAACCTGGCAAATGAGCCACAACATTGTTTGAGGTGTTTGTGTTGGTTCTCGTGTGAATAAATGTAGCTCAGTAAGAAACTCTGAAAACCCCTTTTTCCAGAATCTGCTTTTAATGAGAGCCGTTATCCAAAGGGAGTACAAAGGGGTGATAACCATTGAGAATAGGAAAAGTAGGACCCAAACTAAGAGTATGACTAAGAGTAGAAAGAAACAAAACCAATGCTGCACATTGGAGCCCCTACACCAGAAAGAACTCATGAACATTCCTTGCACATCTTTAGTGCCTCCCCAAGATTTAGCACAGACTGGTTATTGCATAGACTGTACCCAGAACCTGCCAAAGAAGCAGGTCGTGGAAGAACCTGATTTTAATAATCAGTAAAGTGGTAACTTACCTGTATGTGTTCTGTCGAGCTGCTGCTCAGTTCATCCCCAGACTCTGAATCTTTGCGGAGCTTGCTCAGTCCCTCTGTTGGCAGCTCACATGGTGGAGAGGCCTGGTCACTGTCTGGACTTTTGTTGTGGTTGCACTCCATTTTGAGAGGAGGTGAGTCCGCCCGTGTCCGCGGCAATGTGGAATTGTTGGCATGGTGATGGTTGTTATTGTTGTGAAAAAGTACCAGTTCGGCTACAACCTTGCAGTGATGAGGACTCCCCATGTTCTGGTTAGCATCCTTGGGTAGAACCGGCAGCGTGACTCGATCAGAAGATGGTGAAGGAGTGGAGGATGGTGATGCACGCCCAAAACTGGACATTTCTGGCTGAGGTCTGTTGAGGTTTTCATCGGATGCTCGGCAAATATCCAAAACAGTGGGCTTGGCCCTCAGCATAGGCTTCTGGGGGGGCATGAGTGCCCGGCGCACCTCCCTGACATACTGCGCTGGCACATAAAAAGCTTTAGTGCCCTCCTCCTTTCTCACCTGCCACCAGTCCTCATTGGTCTTCTTCACGAGCATGTAGCACTCACCCTGACGGATGGTCACGAGCTTGTCTTTAGCCTTGTACTCATAGTCATATTCCACCTCGACGTAGAACTGGCCTGGGGCAATGGGCAGCCCCTCTCTGTCAGCCATGACTGCTGGAACAAGCACTTGAACTCTGACCTCGGCTCAGCAGTCCAGGCCTAGAGGGCTCCTCATGTCTGACTGTGGAGGCTGTTGGGCTGGGGACAGAACAGACAAAGGACATTTTTTCAGAATCATTACTTTACGTGAACACATGAACATATGCTAGAAGGGAGGTTCATTTTAAAGAAGCCTGGTGTGAACAATTTGTATGTTTTGTTTAATGGTGTTTTAGACTGCCTGTTACGTTTGTAGCACGTTGTTTGAAGCATGGATTTTATGGTGTGCAGTGGAAATGCGTGAATCTTGACTGAGATTGAACACCAGGTAGTAACGAATGTTGACCCCTCCCCACCGACGGCAACTGTGTTACGGCCCACATAAAAAAACAGGTGGACGAGGAAATAGGGGCGCGCACGCTGGAAAGGAAAAGAACGTGGACTGCAGAAGGATGCCGGGCTGGTGACACAGGTGTGTAAGACGGGGAGCACAGGTAGAGTGCCTGGCGGGCGACCAGCAAGTTGCCACCGCCCGCAGACCGGGAGCACGTCTGTTGAGGTAAGGAGGCCAGAGGACTCCCTTCCCCCTGTCTCCCACCAGTGTGGCACCCGGCACCGGCAGCAGGGAGGTAAGAAGAGACATAGAGAAGTAGAGAGACGAAAGCGTGGGACAAAGTGGCAGAGAACACTCAGAGGGATTGACCGGAGAGAACGCGACACAGGATGCGAAAAACCCAGATAAGTTAAGGAACGTGCTCCAGAGTTGTTTTCGTCTGCCGTGCATTTTGACCCCCACGCTAGTCCGTGGGAATTAGCGTCTCTGAGATGCTCAGAGATGCAGAGGAAGGCTGAGGACGACAGAGTGGTCGTGTGCAGAGTGTGGTGGTCCCCCCACTAATCGCAAGCGAGAGGACGCCGGGCCGACAACTGGAGATCGGTCCAGGAAATCAAGGGCGGAACGAGACTGGCACAGATACAGACTTTCTATCTTCTTTATTGTAGCCGACTGTTATTACTCATGTTTCTTAGTTTTTAGCTGCTTTTTAGAGCCCTTCCCATTTTGAGCACTGTTGTGTTTGTATAGTTTTACTCTGTTTTTATCACCTACATAGGTTTCTTATTGAATGTATAGGTTTTAGCTACGTGTGTTAATAAATTGTACCTTTCCTTCTTTTCTGTGGTTTGCATGCTGGATCAGTAAAAAAAGAACCCTTTGGGTCTGACACATAAACCATGGTACAAACGTCCCAGCCTGTGAGACTTCACCACGCCTGATTACCAACACCACAAAGTGCTCCTGCAGCAGCTCACTCACACTATGGCATAAAATGAACTTCACAGACAGACGCACTCCATTTGTGAGTTGCATGAACAACGCCGCAGGGAAACTCCTTGTGATCATCAGAAACCGCAACACACAGTCAACACTGATTGTTCTGGTAACCTACACCGCTTTTAACAACGGGCAGTCTGGTAACACGATCGCACTCTGCGGAACTAAAGGTGATGACAACATGACCCCGCACACGGATCATGCATGCAAGCACATGACTACAGCCTCTACTTAAAGCTTACATACCCTCCGAGACTGCATCCGTTTTATCCTGCTCCTCCGTCTGACATCATCACTCATTCACACATTAATACACAATCCTCACACAATACTAGAAAAAGCTAAGAAGCTTAGGGTGATCTTGATATTTCAATCACAGTTAGCTGGTAAGTCAGAGGACAGCTGGGCCATTCCTGCAAGGGTTTGTTTTAGGATGACGCCTGCCATTGATCTGTCTGTCAGATCCATCACTATGTCGGTTAACCTAAATAAATACTGGGTGCTCCCACAGCCCAGGAGCTGCTACTGAGCCTCATCTCCACTCATATCAAATTCTCCTTCTTCCTCCCTGAAATAGCATCCGCTGTGGCCTGACATTCTGGAAGTGGAGGCAGTAAAAGCAGGTTATTTTAGTGGGGTGTGAGAGCACATTGCTGAATCTATAAGGGGTCTAGCTTTTATGTAAAGCAATATCTACACGCACCCTAACTAGAGCTAGGGTGGAGAGCTAGGAGTCTCGACCGGGACTCAATCCTGTCAGTTTGATGCTTATTGCATTGTACTACCAGGCCACAACAGAGAGTACACACTCAGGGAGTTACATTTTAGTGAGGTGCACAGCCAGTCGCAGTACAAGCTTCAGCCATGATGTCAGCAAACACACGTTCAAGCCTGTCTCACGAGGAACAGTTACTGTTCTAGTCGGTGCATGTGCGCCCCCCCAACCTCTAACACCACACAGACACAATGCACTGTTCACACCATCACCAGAAGTGCCAATGATGCAGTCAGGAGTCTGTCAGAGTGTCAGTTCACACACATGATAAGGGCATAATCTATGATGCTGCATGACACAACGGTCCCTGACCCGGCATCATCAGTGAGATTACAATGTCTCTGCTTGGAAGTAAATGTGGGATTTTAGCGGCGTGTGCCACTTTTTCTGATAAGGCCTATGATCTGTAATAAGTGACATTGTGGTAAAATCATACTGATTTAGTGTTAGATTACCAGCCTCTGCTCTGCTCTTCTCATCATTGATAGCTGGCTCCCAAATATAGGCCGGTGTCACCACAACCACTGAAAAGAACCTGTATTTAACGAGATTCTTATTCAAAATATAACTTATTTGAAAGTTGCATTTGATACAATGTTTTTAAGATCGGGTAAAATTCAGAGGAGCCTCAAAAACCACAGCGAAGCCGGCTGGAAGTCAGACATGACATCAGTCACCTTGGCAGGGACCCACAACTTAGCAACAACGACTACAAGACCATTATACCTATGAATTACAACCGACTCCTGAGACACAGCGCAGAGCGGGCGTACAACCCCCCCCCCCTCTGTTTCAAATGCTGTGGTGTCTCAGAGTCCTGGCAGAGAACCAGGGAGAGTAAATTTCACTGCAGTCGAACTCCCATCACCGTCTGCGCAAAGTGAAGTCTCGGGGGAGCACAGCGGCCAACGTCTATCTCTGGGGAGACTCAAAAGGATGCCGCTTAGAAACTGTTTGACACAGCAGTCGATGCAGCTACTGCATGTCTGTCTTGGTCTGTGGACCAAACCTCTACTGTCCTAGTTTTCTAGATGAAAAAGAGGGTTTTCAAAAGTAGCTCAGGCCCAAGGACCTACAGGAAGCCTCTTTTTTATCAAAGACAATCACTCTGCTACTCCCTAAACTAATTATTCCATCTTTAGTTAGTTACCAGCTAATCTGAAAAAACTCGAACCATTAACAAGATTCTTAAACCATGCATGGATTCTGGTTCTTCTCTACACCCACAGTAGGATTAAGACTTTACTTTCACACCACCTGACAATTTCCTCCTAGAGGTTGGTGATAGTTACAGCCCAACAACTATTTCTTTCCTTCTCTGTGGTCTACCTAAGGTGAAAAACAGACACCGCCCTGAAGGATAATACTGGATTCTTTAACCAACTTCTCTTCCTGATAACACGCAGAGGTTCTGCTAAGTGAGAAAAACACAGCACAATTAGCATTAAGGCAAAGCATTAGAATAAGGTATTCAAGACCCAACCTGGGTGCAGCTTCAGGAACACCAGGAGACAACGACCCGTGCTTCAGTCTGCACACATCTGCAGAGCGGCCACTGTAGAAGCAAAACACCCTGAAACTCAGATTGCCTTTGTCCCTGCGCTTCATTCAAAACAGATGTGGCCGAGCAGCATCCACTCAACATGTGCGCCGCTGCGCTTCAGTCCATCTCTGCGCCTGCTTTGCTGCGCGTGTGAGAAACGTGTGGGGGCAGTTCGCCTGGGGCAGGTGGCGGTGGCACAGTGAGACCGGGGGGGGGGGTCCCTAGCGCCACTGAAGAAATACAACACAAAGGAGTTTAACCCATGTGCATTCATAACAAAGAGCTGCGACTCTCCAGGAGCGAGGGCAGGGCAGGAGAGAGCTGCTCCCGCCCCGCACCCCCCCAGGACGGAGACAAACAGCCAAACACACCGCTAGGAAATAAGCACCACAAACACGTAGGTGTGTGCCACCCAGGCTGATGCTATCACGCGGAACCCCTAATAACTCGGTTGGTGAAATATCTGAGACAGAGTCTATTATCGGAATGGAGGCTGGGGGACGTTTGGAGACGTTTCCCGAGGCTTCTCCGTCGGACAAAAGCGCTGCAGCTTCCCCCGGGCACCGACCCTCCGCTCCGCAACAGCGTGCATAGCAACAAAGTAACTCCGCCACGAGCCAATAGCCTCGCGGCGTCAGAGCGCCGCGCACAAGAAGCACGTACTAACCTTTTAAAACAAACACAAAAAACACCCGAAGCTGTCTCCCAGCGCTCCGCGAGTCCACCGGAGAAGCAGTCAGGAAGGTTTTTCCCACCTATTTCAGTATCGGCTGCTCCGGCTCAGTCCGCAGGAGACCTCCAGTCGGTCGGTCTGTTCGCATTCCCCCGCCTCTCCGCACGGCGTCAAGACGGCTACGGCGACAAGGGACACGTCCGGTCACTCCTTTCAAAGTAAAGTCCACTAGCATATTTATTAACATGCCGCAAACTGTCAGTCGGCCATTCATCCTGTGATCCCATCCTTAAATCAACATGACAGATGCCTGAGGTCAGTGTAAAAACAGGAAAAACAAAAGGAACCATTCGCAGTATTATTGTGATATTTTCATATCTATACTTTTATGATCACCTGCAAATGCTGCTGCACATGACCGCCTCGTCATGTAGGCCACAGCTTTCACTCGTTCATTTTATATCATATTATAATGAGTTCCCATGCATGTAAACACATTTATCAGTCAGCAATAGAGTGTGTCTGTATACCATCACATGTAATAATTTAATTAATCACTAATATAATTTTCAATGATTCCCTTCATGGTGGTGTCAACGTTCTCATTTTTGGTGCTTTTATTGTGAAGGAAACGAACTAACTTCCCACCCTGCTCGGCCTGCTTCCGTTCAGCTTGTCGCAGTTGTGGTCGTGGTCGCTGGTTTTGCCGATCCCACCCCACCGCTGATAGACGTCTGTCACCGCTGATAGACGGTGTCTAGAGCCTCTTCCGGCGCAACACCCCCACCCCCACCCCCCGCTGTCTTTCAACACATCTCTGGACTGGTCTTAATATTTAACATGCAGTTATCTCTCATTATTTGACAGCAATTCTATTTTTGTATTCCTGAATTCTGTCGCATAAACACGTGCACATGCTCCCCACTCCGCAGCAGCATCCTGAATGGTTTGGTGCCCGGATGATCCAGGACCACAGCAGGTCTTCAGTGGGACACTGGAACCACAGTGCAGCCTTAGACCCGTTTGTTTCAGACTGACGACTGATATTCTAGCAGAAATTAATAATTACTCTGGTTCACTTGTAGTTGTGGGTTTGGAGATATGCACACTTGCGCACCCTGTTGGTGCAGGGAGGGAAGTGACCCGCTAACATACGCATTGTTGATCCAGTGATTTTCAGTGCCTGATCATGTGCACGCTTTGGATTTTACTCACGTTTCTGTCAGGAAATCATCGTGTCCCCAAATAATGGTTTTTAATTTTCATTTATACAAGTTAACTTGCTTTAAAAATGTGTATATTATGATAGGAAGTGAACACAGAAAGCAAGAGAAAACATCTGTGCACCCCATGTAAAGTATGTCACGAGCAGAGATGTTAGAATCTGGACGAACTGCACAGTTTTATCACATTTTAACATCTTCTCAATATTAAGGCACCAATGACTCTTTGCGTTTTTAATGAAGTCACATTTATTTGTTATTGTGTTCCAACTAACAATATGACTCTTGAACTTAATGAACTCAACATGTAATTAAAGCTTTTACAACATATTTCCAGCACAACAATTAAAGCTTTAATCATCCGTTTTACTACTGTAAATTCAAGCTTTTCCATCTCAGCCTGAATGTATAAACAATGCATAATTCATGTTTGACCAAACAAAGGAAACATCAGCGATCTCTAACTCGTGCCTGGAGCTACCAGGTATAAATAACGTTTGTGTCTACCTACTCCCAGCGCTTTTCGAGCAATGAGTCAAAGACAAGAGAGCTGTTCCAGGGTCAGATCATCTCCGGGAAGCTGAGGAGTTAGTCACGTTTTGAAACAGTTGGGCGCACAGAAGAGGTGATGCAGAGAAAACAAGACGGCAGAGAATGCAGATACATGTGTTTTTGGTCTACAGGTGTTAAGATGACTGGAGCGAACAGGTCTCACGTGTAAACTAACATCTTGGTATGGTTTTGGTAACTGCACACCATAGGTCAGAATATTATACAATATATGCAAGCATTGACATTAGGCAACGATGCAGTGACGACAGGAGGGTGGTCTTTGGCGTTAGGTGTTCATCAACATCCTCAGCAGCTGTAGAGAAAACAGAAGACAAAAAGTGGGGGTGTTTAATTCGGAGAAGACTTACAGGATACAGTAAAGGAGATGGCGCTCGTTCAGGATTGTAATGGAACGTGATGTAGTCTTCTCTTGCCTGTTGTCATCTCCTTCACTGATTCCAGCAGGCTGGTTATTCTGGATGAGGTTGGATCTGTTGATGCTGGGCATCATGGTAGAGGCACCCGGCAGCTGGCCTGGTCTGATGGGCTTAGCTGGGTTGGATATATACACAGCAAAGGCTGAGATGTTGCTACACACATGGTCACCAGATAATTTAAATGTCTTTACGTTACCATCTAGTCTGAGAGCTAGTTACTGTAAGAGGATCCCTAACAAATCATACAATATCCCTATCAATTGTAATGCCTGTGAATTCACAAAAAACAAACAAGCTCGCACACTGCCACAGTATTACTCCAGTTCAGGACTGAAGTAGACCACAGGTCCACTTACCTATCTGTGCTGAGGCTCTGCGGCCCATGTTTTTGGGCTTGAGAGCCTCCCTAATGCGCTCCACCTCCTGCTCGTGGCGGTTTCGCTCACGGGCTGCATTCTCCTTAGCTTCCTTTAGAGCAGCCTCCAGGGCTAGGACACGCTCAGCTGTGGCCCGCAGGCGCTTTTCCAGTTTAGGAATCGCACAGCGAAGGTCGGTGTTGTCCTGCACCAGCTAGAGAAATAAAAAAAGATAGCAAGGTTAGTGGGAGGAGAACATGACTATGATGATTTAGAGAAATACCTTAACTGGTGTGTTTGTTTTTCACGTGAACAGCTGATGATGTGTGTGATCGATGTGTTGTATACTGATGTGAATGGAAGAACACAGTAATGTTAAAAGGTTAAACAGGCACTGACAGACCTTACTGCTGTGAGCCTGCTGGCCACAATAAACTTAGATTTTTGGAATTCAGAGGATGATCTCCAGTGAATTTGTTTAAGTATAGATAATTCTACACAAGAAGATACAGAGCCTTGAGCAAAAAACGTGATGAAAGTGATTCTCCATTTAGTTTAGAGAGGTTTGTACATACCTGCTTGTGAACTTTGGTTAACTGCTCGAGGTTGTTTTCCAGAAAGCTGATCTTTTGTTTTTGGGCTGTGCTGCCTTCTGTGCCATCCATCTGACCATTCTGCACAAGCACAAATACTGCTAAGGAGTCATATATGAAACAAAAGATTACTGTGTCTTTAAGACATATTTAACCATGCTTTTAATGTCTTACTGCTAGTTTAAGCAAGAATTAGGAAAATGTGTAGAAACGGTCTCCTTTTCATATGTAAAATCATACAAGTCTTATACTAACATCACTCCCAGGCAAAAACAGAACAAATGTATGATTATTAGAATAGTAAAGTATATATTGTGGTGTAAACGAAGTGTGTTATATCAGAACAGAACTAGGGTTGTAGTTCAAATTGTAGTACAAAGCATGAAATTAGAACTAGAATTTGTGATGCTTGGTATGCTAAAATGCTACATGTACCGTATGTAGCAGTCTTAGTAGCAGATTCAGGATGTGCACAGCTCCTCAACATACTTTCTATGTTCCAGGAAAGCCTGGTCTGTCTTTGTTAGCCTCATTAAGCCCCCCCCCTGAGGGCAGGAGATGAGCACCACGCTGCAGGCCCGGCTTCCTAATTAGCCGTAGCTACCTTTGAAGAATCAGATGGCCTACTTATCGTAGGCCGTTTCTGTTGTGTTCCCCAGATTCATTAGAAATTCTCCACGGTGCAAATTTAATAGAGTGCAGTCAGTGCATCGACAGAATGTGGGACTGTTCGCCTCACTTCAGGTAAACGCTGTGGCTGATGCGACCACATGTAGGGGAGATGGAGTCACGCACACATGCAGGATTACTGTAGCGGTAATGTGCCATTGTAACCTCCAGAGAAAAGGAGGATTGGCTCATACTGGGAGAACATTTCACCTTTTTGATTCTAGTGGCCAAGTCCTGCACAAAAAGCCGCCTCAGGTTGTGGAGTGTCTGCAGCTCCCGAGCCTGTGTAAGGGTATGGAAAAATCAACATCTCAGAGAAATCCAGGCATTTTTTCCAGGCTTTGGGATTTCTGGCTCCAGCCCAATACATTGATGGCGACATTGAATTTGCCCTTAAATCGAACTGACCACAGTCTCTTCTAGTCCCTTCAGGTCCTGTCTGGCTTGTTCTCGCCTGTCCTGCAGCACCCTGCAGAGTGAGAAAAGGATGGTAAATGCATGTTTAGATGCAGTGGGTGAAAACTCAACTAGACTAAATGTAGAGGCGTTACGTGAGCTCTTGCAGCTGGCGGCTCTTCTCCTGGTCAGTGGCTTTGAGCTTCTCATGTTCCACTCTCAACCTCTCCTGCTCCAGCATGATCTCCTGGTTCAGACTGCACAGATATCATCAGCAGCATCAGTGCTACACTGTTAGTCACAACTTAGCAAGATACATGCTTTGGTGATGCGGTGTCTTACTCCTGCAGCTCCGTGACGAGCTTCTCCTTGCTGTCCAGCTCGTCTCTCAAGCTGCTGATCTGCCTCTGATGGACCTCCCTGTGAGACTGGATCTGCTTCTCCACAGCCTCCTGAAGAGCACAGAGCCAAATTCAACTGGAAGTGATATTTTTGTTTTGAGGAGAGTTCAGAACTGAAGGGACAGGCTAGATGTACCTTGACCTCATTGGCAGACTGGATCTCATTCTCTTTCTCCATGGCATTAACTTTCTCTGGATGGAGACAGATAATCATTAACAGGAAACAGGCTTATTCTGAAGATGGACTACATGCCACAGTTACAGCAGTGGTCGAGGAAAGAGTCTGCAGAGAGTCACAAGTCACAATATCAGTCACAATATCACAAGAGTCTGTTCTACAGAACTATTTATTACCACAAGTATGCAACTAGAGTCAGAGGATGAATACTCTGACCTGTGAGCAGTGTTTGATCACTGATCTCACCCTGATTCTGTGTGTGCTTCTGCATATTTGTTTAGATTTAGTTTTTTTTTATATTAACGAGCTGTTCTGCCTAAAGGTCATTTTGTACCAACAAGAAGGAAGCTCAACGTGTAGCTATAAAGTTCAAAACGTCCTGCTATAGTTTAGTGAATTAGAGGAACTCCAGGTTGTACAGTGTGTAGTTATGCACCGCAGCAACACAGAGACCTGCGCACACCTTGGGCTTTGATTCGGACTATTTCCTCATTGAGAGAGTCCACATTTTCTTCCAGCTGCCTTTTCTTCTGCTCGACATTCTGGAGGCTCTCTGTCAGGGACTTGATTTTAGCTTCATGCTGGACACCAACAAGTAAATGAGAAAGATGTGAAAACGATGCTCACAAACACAATTGTTAACACCATTACATCAGCTCTCCCCTTCTAATGAGCTGCTATGTGTGTCACCATGGTGACAGTTTCGGTGATGCCAGATGCAGCAGTAGGCCGCAGTTACCTGGGAGATACGGAGCTGGCAGGCAGTGAGCTCCCTCTCCGTCTCCTCCATCTTCTGAGTGCTCTCTGACCGGCTGCTCTCCAGCTGCCTGCGGCGCTTCACCATCGTCCTCACCTCAGACTTCATCTTACTGATGTAGAGGCGGGCCACTGTGAATTCTTCATCAATAAGACCAATGCTCTCTTGTTGCTGATAGATCAGATAAATATATTAGAATATGAAGTTGGAATATCTCAACAGTTTAATGAGTCATTGAACTCATCATGGCATCAGCTGAACAACCTTGAGACATTCTTTGTACAAAAGAAAGACAATATTCTTCAGAAGGTTCCCATAAATGTGTGTAGGTTGCTTTGCTTTCCAGTTCATCCCAAACCAGCTTCATGGGGTTTAAGTCACTCCATGACTAACTCCATGTTTCCATGTTGTTACCATCTGGTTATTTATTTTCTCAGTAGTTCTGGCCCAGCTTGGACCCATGTTCGCTGGCTCCTTATCTTGCTGTAGGATGAATCCTATGAATGTAGGATTGTCTCTCTTTCTTTGTTAATTGCCCTTTTCTCGCCATTTCTTTATCAAACATACTACATTCTACGGTACAACATTGTTCAACTGATGCTCCCGAGGAGACGGTACCACAGTGTGATCCAACACTGCTTTTATACAGACAGAGGGGATTGTAAGTAATTCAGAAACGATGGAACACCTGTGGGAATTAGCAGCATCAGCTTTCAAAGCTTGATCAACGTCCATTACTGGAGAACAGCATTAAATTGTTAACAGCTCGAATATACAACAGGATGTGTTAGACTTCCACTTGGAACCTCGGTGCCGTGAGGCAGTTGCCATTTATAAAAACGCTGTATGTTTTCACAAGAGATACTTGACCTGCTGCTTCTCGTGAGGCACAGTGTTTAAAATAGACTGACTCTAATGCTCTTGAAAGCCAGAGAGGTGGAAACGTACTGCAAACTAAAACTTCTGTTATATTAAACAGGTTTCACGGCACTCAGATGGGTTTTAAGTGTCTTTATAATATACACTAGTGGATGAGTTTACTAGTGGATATAAGGAGACACTCATACTTCAAATTTGCATAATCGTGGTTCTCAAGAAACTAGGTTACTGGTTCCAGCTTTCCTGGGTATCACTTTGGTCTTAATTAATCTAAGAGATTACATCAAATAATATTAGTCAATCAATATAATTATATATATATATATATATATTGAACAGTACATCAGTGTTAACAGTAGTAACCTTGATGTCGCTGCTTCCCAGGGCGATGCCAATCTCAGCCAGGTCTTTAAGTAATGAGGACATCATCTCAGTCACCCTCTTCTTCTGGTGGTTGGTCATTTCTTTCAGCTTCTGCAGTTCAGAGTCAATGGAGGCCAAGGAGCTCTGGTGGTGGATGATAACATTAAAACACCATTAACACTCCTTAGCAAGCTGCAATGCATTTTGTGTTCCAAAACCTGTTGATCATTGTCAGAATAATCTTCCCACGCTGACCTCTGCTGATCCACAACATTAAATTCACCAGGTGGACTTAATGTTGTGGCTGAACAGTGTGTGTTTCCACTGGGTTCAGATAAGCTGAACAGTACCGATTTTTCGTTCAGCTCCTCACTGAGGGCCTCAAACTGTCTCGTCTTGTCCTCAACTTCCTGACTCTTGTGGTCGTAGTTGACGGCCAGCTCCTCCAGCGCCTGGAGCACCTCCTTCACCTCTTCCTTAGAGGCTTCGTTCTCTGAAAGCAGCCTGTTCAGCTCCGTCTGCAGGGTGTCGTGGTCATGGCGTGAGGACGTTAAGAGCTACAGGCGAAGACAGTGAGCGGAGATGATGAGAAAGGGATGTCTGTTAAATACATTTACACATGCACGTTCTGTGCAGCTAAAAAGTGCATGTGTTCAATGGTAAGGTTCCTGTGCAGGGTGCAGGGTGAGCTTCAGCGTGACGCCTCCTGCAGAGCTACTACTGATCAGTCAGACTGGGTTCATGCAAACAGGAACAGCTGGAAGACTGAGGCTCAGAGGGAGATTTGGGAGGAGAGGTTACAGGAGACGAAAAGGGGGAAAAGGCCTGTAGAGTCACCTCTTCCTGGTCCAGCATCTGTTGCTTTAGATTCTCCACCAACTGAGACTGCTGGTTGATCTCATCGTCCTGGGGGAAAAGGAAAGCACAGGGGGATGGAGAGTGGGGAGGAGATATACATCATTTGTTTATTTCTAATGCAACAAAAATCAAAACATTTGCACCACCTGCTGGCCAAAAGAAAACACTACACAGGAGAGAGTCAGAA
This sequence comes from Microctenopoma stevenorrisi, assembly GCA_032270685.1. Lineage (NCBI taxonomy): Eukaryota > Metazoa > Chordata > Actinopteri > Anabantiformes > Anabantidae > Microctenopoma > Microctenopoma stevenorrisi. The sequence goes on from JAUMTR010000012.1 coordinate 22,453,094, forward strand.
AGTTTAATCAGGGCAACTGGACTTCTTACACAGGAGAATAACCACACCACATAGTGTGATAAAAAAACTAATACAAAGCTGAAATAATGATTTTGTACCCCCAGAGTAATGATTAATACCTTTTAAATATTAAAAACCACTACAGTAATTGAGTTATGTTATTTGAATGAGCAATGCATGGTCAGTAATGCTTAACCTCCTGCATCCAGTGTATGCGTCCTGTGCACTTGCGCTCTGGTGACACTGAGCTGAACAATAAAAGCAGCCTGCTGACAAAAAGCTGTTGTGTGAAGTGTGCATATTCCAGTAAAGCAAACGTAACAATGTGGATCCCTGCTCACCTTATCATCTAGCTCTTTATAGAGTTTGGCCATTTCCGCCCCACACTTCTCTTTCTTGGCGTCTGTGAGTTTGACTCCGGGCAGAGTGCTGAGGGCAGGTGTGGCTGCTGTCTTAAAGTTGTTGAGTGCACTGTCCAGGGCCTGGACCTCTGCTTTGGCCTTCTCTTTGTCGAACTGCTCCTCCACTGGCACAGCTTCCCCTGCGGTATGAAAGGAAGAACATCAGTCCTTTACCCACTATAAACCAAGATTATAAGCATTTTATTTACGTTCAAATATGGTCAATTCCCTCATTTAAAAACAATTTTAAATATTTAATCTTTAAATTCTTTAAATGGGAATCATTGCCTCTGCATGTCTGGAATCACAGTCTTGGAAGAACCGTGAAAAACTATACAGCACCACACACACCTAACAATGGGTCGGGCTCAGACTGTAAAAATATAAGAAGAAGCCAGCTCGGTGTTCTCATCCTTTCTCATCAGGGATGAGAGAAAAAGTCTAATCAAGGCTGCAACAGGGTTAATGTCAACACGGTGTCTTTCTCGCTGGTTCTCTGACAGTCTGCCAGCACTATACTGCTGACATGTGTAAAACATAAAACACGTATTTGTTTCATATGTGTGAAGTCGTCACCATTCCTCCAGCGGTTGAGCTCGTTCTCCAGCCACGTCACGCTGTTCCTCAGCGTCTTGTTCTTCTCCTTCTCTTTCTCCCACTTGATTTTCCACTGCTCTGCAGTCAGTTCCACATTCAGAGTCACTGTGTTCTTTATGGTCTTTGCCCTGGTGAAACAGATAACACTGTCTGTTTCACATCCATCTTATTTAAATGAGTGCTTGGTGTGATGTGTTTTACGAAGGGGACAAGCTGACACAGTATGTGTTGCTGGAATGTTCGGACCCGTTGCAGTGCGGTGTACAGCGTTTGTACCTTTGTCCAAACAAAAGTGTAGACCTGGTCTCTGCATCATTAAAAGCGGACGGTGAGCAGCAGATGACCATGGTGGTGCGACAGTTCCCTCCCAGGGAGTCCTGCAGAATCCTGGTCATCTTACTGTCTCTGTATGGTACATATGACTGACAGAGGACACTAGAGGGAGTTAGAATCCAGGCTATGTCGTGTTTCTGCTAGGACAATTTAACATTTCACCTGACACCATGACATAATATGGTATATACACCCTAAAAGTGTGGTACTGTTCTCCATTAACAGGTTATCGCGGTTTCATGTTCTGAAACAAACTGAATTAAGAAAGGATACTGATATTAACATTTTTATACAATAATGTATATGTTAGAGCAGAGGATCAATCCCTACAAAAGTCATCACCCTGGAGGTGAGGATCGTCTCACCGAGCCCTCTGCCAAAGCCGAGATGACATTTCCCAGAGAAGACAGGGACTTGTTGATCATCTTGGCTTCATCCAGCACTGTGCCTTCCGCTCCTGTTTTACCCACCTTTGAAACAGAAAGTCCCAGCACAGTTTGCATAATGATGTTGGAACCAACAACACAGCACCATACTGTTAGTGTAGACAGATTCCTGTTGAGGAAGGGGGGATGTGGCAACAGCCCGTTTTCTTAGACTAATCCAGTCATAAGGAGACAAAAATGCTGAGAGTAAAAAAGGGGGAAAAGTAATTGTGTAGTTATTGTGGAGAGATAGTGATGTGCGTACCTTTTCACTGCCAGCCAGGTCCACTAGGTAGAGTTTGCCGGTAAGTTTTTGTTCAGTCTGGGTGTTTTCCTGCTTGATGTTGATGAGGAAGATGCTGTGACTTCTGGAACTGTGCTCGTTCATGTCTGAGACACACGCAGCACACAGACACACAGTGTGTTAACCTTAAAATGGAGCAGACCTCCCTTATATCTAGAATCTAGTGATATTCAAGGTTAGACTTAAAACTTTCCTTTTTGATAAATCTTATAGTTAGAAGTGGATCAGGGGACTGAACCATCTCTCAGTTAAGGTTAGTCTGCTGGGGGACTTTCCTGGCACTCTGAGCTCCTTTTCCTCCTTCTCTCTCCTTCTCTCTCTCTCTCCCTCATCATTACATCATTACATGTTGTTAACATTGTGACTTGTCTCTCCCCTAGTTGTGCTTTGTCCTTCTGTCTCTCTTTTTCTCTGTACCTTTCTGCAGGTGTCCTTGACCTTGAAGTCTTTCACCTTGTGGCCGCTGGTCCTACCAACCTGCCCAGTGCTTCGTCTGCTGCTCCTTGTTGTTTTTATGATCTATGTTACCTGTTGTTCTTTTCTCTCTACTCTGTCCACTAACCCCAACCGGTCGAGGCAGATGGCCGCCCACCCTGAGCCTGGTTCT